>QEPC01010852.1:446780-464551 GCA_003113815.1 Sphenodon punctatus
CGGCGGCGGCGGGCGGTCCGGCGGCCTCAGCGCCGGCTGTGGCTGCCGGCGTCAGAGACGCTCTAGGCCTTCCGGGGAAACCCGGAAGTTCCCCGGAAGGCCTAGAGCGTCTCTGACGCCGGCAGCCACAGCCGGCGCTGAGGCCGTCGGACCACCCGCCGCCGCCGCACCCGGAGCTCCGCTGAAATACAAAAGGTACAGTCAACTTGTAGTAGGGGTGATCCCTGGGGGGTTGGGGGGGGTTAAACACCCCCCCCAGGGATCGGGTCTATACTTACCGGCGGCTGCGGGGACGCCACGGCCGCTGGTGCTGGGGGGGGGGCTCTTTTAAAAAAAAAAAAAATCCAGGCTGGGCAGGGTGGGTGGGGGGTGTTCCCCCTTCCACCTGCGCAGCCTGGACTCGGGGAGGGTTTTTTAAAAAACTTTTTTGGTGGGACTTTTTACATTGCAGCCATTCATTTAAATGGCTGCAATGTAAAAAAATCCGGTACCGATACCGGATTTCGGGTAATGCCGGTACGCCTAGTACCGGCATTCTAGGATACCGGATTTACCGGCACGCCCACCCCTAATTACTACTACTATAGAGGTGGAAACAAAGTCATTTGAATGACATCTTTTATTGGACCAACTATTGTTGGTGGAAATGTGCAAGTTTTCAGACCTCACAGGGTTCTTCCTCAGGCAATGAGTCAGAACTGAAGATTTGAGCAAAGTACAGTGGCTCTATATCATGTACCAGAGAAGGGGGGAGGGGGTGGAGAGGGAGAGAAGGATGATAAATGAACCATAGTAACAGAAGGTGAGAATGGGGGGAAATAAGCCATAAAAAGGGGAAGAGTGGGAAGGGAGAGTGGGGTACATTAGAAGATACACGAAGATAGTGAGTGAATAAATGTCACTGCACAGAGTCCAACATCCCAAAGGGAAATACAAAGAAATCCATCCAGAAATCATGCAAGAAATCCAATCCAGCTACAAGAACCTGACAACAGCCATTCAGCACAAGAACAAAAAGTTAACCAAACTACAACATCTTCAAGGCATACAGGACAACACTAACCAACCCCATAATGTTATAAACCTATCAAGACAGTCACTAACCCAAGCTGAACTATCCATACTTTCAAAAGGACTGAACTTCAGCCTTACTAGAAAACCAGTCAACATTGATATGTGGAGAAATGGAGGATTTTTTCCTCCGACTTTGCCTTAAGGAATATTTATACAAGAAGGACAACCACTCCCACGTAAACCTTTCCCACATGAACAAAAAGAATAAGACTGCATCTGTTTTTACACCTGATGAGGGAAGGGATCCCACACCAGACCACTACACTGACTGCTTCATGAAAAGAATTAACTGTGAAATCCTGAACCAAAACACCACAAAATATAACCTACTCACCATCACAGAATGAAAGGCTATTCAATCCCTGAAATCTAACCACCAAGTAGTCATCAAGCCAGCAGATAAAGGGAGTGCCATTGTAATACAAAAGCAAGACGACTACATTACAGATGCCAATAGCCAACTCTGATCACAATTATTACAAAGAACTCAAAGAGGATTCCACAGCACAATTCACACTGAAACACAAAGACATCATCAAAGCTCTTCCAAGGGAAATCTAGGAGAAAATATCTAATCTCATCCCCAACAATCCCACCCCAGGAACTTCCTACATGCTCCCTAAGATACACCAACAGGGGAAACCAGGCAGACTGGCCTTGACACACTCACTGAGAGTATATCAGGACTCCTACAAAACATTCTCAAACCACTTGCCAAACAAAGACCTAGCTTCATTCAAGATACCACCAACTTCATCTGCAAACTTCACAACATAAGAGACCTTCCACACAACACCATCCTTGCTACCATGGATGCTGCCTCACTGTACACCAACATTCCCTACACAAATGGCATTAGAGTCTGCCTGAAATACCTGCAGGAGAATAGAGAAGTCTCAGATATCCACCCCAAGCATATTGCACAGGTCACCCATTTCATCCTTACACACAATAACTTCACATTCAATGGCAAACACTATCTACAAATTATGGGGACAGCTATGGGCACAAAAATGGCTTCCCAATATACCAACCTTTTGTCTCCACCTCTGTCACTTGGGACCAACATGGCAACCACACTCTCTCTTCTTATATAGGAAAGGCAATATACCTGGTGCTGAAGAGTCACAATTAAATACAGGTTCCTCCCCCAACGGTCTTACAATCTAGAATGGACAATAGGAGTGGCAAACAGAGATGCATTTATGAAGCTGAGAAGTCACAGGTGCACCATGCACATGCTTAGCTTAGTTACAAAGGACAAGGGGGATTCTGAAGAATGAGAGTATAAGGAGAAGCATAAATGAGCAATCTATGGAGAGTGAGGAGTTGGGGAAAGCCTGGCCAAAAAGATATAGTTTTAGGAGAGATTTGAAAGGAGGAAGGAAGCAGAGGATAAACATGAACAGAACGTGTTCAGGGAGGAGAGAAGAGGATAAACATGATCAAAGCAACAGGAGAAGTGGATGACCTTTGTAGCAGAGTGTCGAACAGAAATTAGAGGGTCAAGGCTAGAGAGGGGAACGGCAGTAAGGAGGAGGTTGCAGTAGTCAAAGGATAAAAACAGAAGTGATGCCGGGCTGCTGCATCCTAGACTGACCTGGGACAGATAGTCCAGACATGGTGTGCACTGGGCCACGGTACAAAACAAATATGTCCCTGGCCAGGCCAACAACCGCACAGCCCCAAGCAGGAAGAATGGGGAACATGAGGTTGGCATCTGCAGCCATAATTTCAGCAAAGATCGAGGCCCCTCTAGGAGGAAATCCCCCCTCGTCTATAGAAACCTGTTTAAACAAACGAGGGCTTGGAACAATGGGGCAATGAGGCTGGGGCACAGACAGAGGCCCACAGACGGGCATTTGACCTACTGTTACCAAATCCTTGGCTAGTCCAGGGGATTGTGACTCCCTAGGGACCTGTGAAACTATCTCCACAGGAAGAGGCAACCCTGAGTCAGCCGCGGAAAGAAGCCTGGAGGGCAAGTGATTTAGCATTAATGGAAAACCAACTTCTGACAATATGGGCTGTCTCTTATACACATCTAGATGTGTATAAGAGACAGCTCCTGGTGCAGTTATTATAATTTCCTCCTGGGTCAGTACTGTAGATCTACTAACAGTTGGGATCTCTAATGGAGTAAATGTCTTCCTTTTGGGTGCCTGGACAGGATACGAGTTTCCCTCAAGGGACCCTAAAATATTCAAAGGGATTTGGTGTAAAAGCGGGAAGATTCCCTTTTTAGAATGTAAGTTACCCATATATACCCCCCATGAGGAAAAGAAACGAGAGCAAGACAGGAGGTTGTCAACTATGGCTGGTGCACGAAAATAAATCACTAAACGTATAACACCACCCCTTGTAAATAAATGAAAAAAACGACTGATATGGGAAGGCAAAAAACAAGAGCCCAGAATATCAGCAATGTGCTGACTAATCCGGAGTTTGGAGTAGATTGTGAAAACCAAGGCGTCTGGCACCTGGATAAGATTCTGGTCCTCAACAGCCTTTGGGACTGGTGGGCCAGAAAAACTGGAGCTATATGAAATAGATGTTTGAGTTGCCTGATCCACACATGTGGGGCCCAACCCGGCCCTGGCCCCCCCAGAGTCATCCATCCACTCTCCAAACCTAAGTAACTGCTGCAAAATGCCCTGCGAGTGTACCTCAAGGCCTTCAATTCGTGCCTTAAGCAATGAAAGGGACTCTTCTACCTGCTGGTACTGATGGAGCACATGAGCCTCCAGTTTATCAAGAGGGGTAGAGCTCAATTTGGTGGGAGGGCCAAAATGACCATTGGGGAATCCCCTCGTCTCTATATTAAGCCTAGGATGGACAACAGGCAACTTCTCTACCCGTTGTTCACCATTCGGTAGATTTAATAATGGAATAGGTGCTTCTTCCAATTCTTGCAAAACTGGGTATTGGGGCTCTATCTCCTTGGCATGAGACTGAGATAGACTAGCCACGTCACCAAGGGAGAGAGACTGAGTACTAGCTGTAGGATATGATGATTCCCGAGACCGTGCGGCCAAGGCATGCCACCTTTTACCTTGCTTTTTAAAGGCCAAAGCACAGGACAGCAAGGAATCAAGAGGGGCCTGCAGAATCAGATTATTGGACTGGGACCCAATAACAGGACCTCCCTCCTTAATATTCACAACAGCCTGGGGAGGAGTACCAGGAACCGGAGTTATGCGAGTAGCTAAACAAACCAACCCTTCCCTAGGAGATTCCACAGGGGCCGTCCACTTAGAATCTTTTACTGTCGGCATTGTAACAAGACAATCCTCAATTTGTAATTGGCCCGCCCGAGCCCTTGTGGTCACCCCTTGCTTCTTCTTACTCTTATTCTTCCCCTGCTTAGGCATGAGACCAAAAGGAAATTACAAAGACTAAGTAAATATAAATATAATTAAAAATAAACTAATTTCAACCCCAAGGGCAGTAGTCTAAGTCACAGTCATGCAAGCACAATCTCAAAATCCAAGACCCTGCACCAGCCCTGTGCCTAAGGCCGCGCGCACAAGGGTGCGCCCTTGCATGCACAGCCCTTAGGCACGCTGCCCCAGTGCGTGCTGCTGGCGCCGCCAGCTAACGCGGGGGTCTTAACTTGTGTCAGGAGTGTAGCTCCTCCTACTGCTCAGCTGGGCCGGTGCACGGGTCAGTCCTCAGTGTCAGCGGCGGGCTCCTTCTGGTCAGCGGGGTTGCAACAGATGAGAAACAGGTGGCACAGGGCCCCGGTATGGAAGGGAAAGGGCAGGCTCAGCACCGCTGGCTAGCATGGGGCTCTTAACTTGTGTCGGGAACGTAGCTCCTACCGCTCAGCTGGGCCGGTGCACGGGTCAGTCCTCAGTGTCAGCGGCGGGCTCCTTCTGGTCAGCAGGGTTGCAACAGGCAACAGATGAGAAACAGGTGGCGCAGGGCCCCGGCTCAGAATCTCAGTTTCAGATGGCTCACCCTCATCCAATTCCCCACAGTCGCCAAACATCAGGTAAGGACTGAGACTGCCAGGTCTGCATCGAATGAAAAGAAGAGGCAAAGCTGGGTGTCATCAGCATACTGATGACACCGCACCCCATACCGTCTCATGACCTCGCTGAGCGGCTGCGTATACATATTAAACAAAAGAGTAGACAGAATAGGGCCTTGTGAAACTCCACATGTGAGGTCCTGGGGAGAAGATGAACAATCCCCGATCACCACCCGCTGGGTTCTCCCAGTCAGGAAGGAGCAGAACCATTCAAGAACATTTCCACCCACCCCAGCATAGTCCTGCAGGCGAGTCACCAGCATCTCATGATCAATGGTATCAAATGCAGCTGACACATCTAATAGGATTAGCAGGGTCGAACGACCCTGATCTAGTTCCTGGTGGAGGTCGTCGACCAAAGCCACTAATGCAGTCTCAGTACCATAACCCAAAAAAAAGCCGGACTGCGAAGGATCAAGAAAACAGATGCATCCCAGATGCTCCTGCAGCTGCTGAGCCACCACCCGCTCAATAACTTTTCCTAAAAAGGGAAGGTTAGAGACTGGCTTTTTATGGATTGTTTTATTATATTGTTTAAATGTTTTAATTGTTTTATAACTAACTTGTTAGCCACCCCGAGCTGTGCGCAGGAGGGGCGGGATACAAATTGAATAAATAAATAATAAATAAATAAATAAAATAGCTAGCGAGGTAGTCAATGTCGAGTGATGGTTTTTTGAGCAGGGGCCACACCACTGCCTTTTTGAGACAGTTCGGTACCCTGCCCTCTCACAGGGAGGCATTGACAACACCCACCAGCAACAGCCCCAGCATCTCCTGGATGGCTTTGACCAGCCAGGACAGGCATGAGTCTAGTTCACAAAATGTGGCTCTAACAGTCCCCAGAACATCCACCGCAGCGACTGGCGTCACCCACTGAAACAGATTCCACAAAACCAGACAAGACGGAGCCTCCATAACCTCTGGTTCTCCTATTGTCATAAACACGGAATTGGACCTTGGACCACATGGACCTTCACGTGGACCTTGCAGGTTATCACCATCTATGACCCTGCACAACTTTACTGCTTAGGGCAGAGGTGGGCAAATGGTATCTCAAGAACTGCATATGGCTCTTCAGCACCTTCACTGTGCGTCTTGGAAGAATGGCTGCCTGAAGTTGTAGTGTCTAGGTGGCTTCCCTCAATTCTGCCTCCTTAACACGCACTGCCTAGTGTTGGGAGCTTTCCTCTTTTACCTTCCCTGTCCCTCCTCTTCCCCTCTCCCCCCACCTCTTCCTTCCTCTACTTCTTTTCCCCCTGCTCCTTCCTCCCTCCCAGCCCATCACTTCCTTCCAGCCTCCTCACGTTTCCTCTTCCCCTTTGGCTACCTCCTCCTCCTGCTCCTCCCCCACCCTCCCTATCTCTCACCTGCCCCACCACCCCCTTTCTCCCAATCTTATCCCCATTCCCTGCCTTTCCCTTGATCAACTCCCATTCTCCTGCTCCCTTTGGAACTGTCACTCCTCTGCCAATAAAGCCCCCTAAATACATGATCTCTTCCTCTCCCACTCCCTCCAGCTCCTTGCCCTTACTGAAACTTGGATCTCCCCCTCAGACTCTGTCACCCCAGCTACCCTCTCCTTTGGGGGGGGGGGGGTCTCTCCTTTTCTCACCAGCCCATGCCCCGAAGGCCGGGGTGGTGGCGTGGGCCTCCTCCACACTAACTCCTGTCAATTCCAACTGCTTTCTCCTCCTCCCTCTTCCCTTCCTCTGAGGTGCACTCTGTGCGCCTCTACTTCCCCCTCCATCACCGCGTCGCTATCATCTACCACCCCCCTGGCTCACTCTTCTTTCTCTCTGAATTTGCATCCTAGCTCACTTTCTTCCTCTCTGACGATACCCCCACTCTCATCCTCGGTGACTTACATTCACGTTGATGTCCCTTCCCAGCTCTCCTTCTCTCGCTTCCTCTCACTAGCCTCCTCCTTCAACCTCCACCTTCGGACCAACTCCCCCATCCATGCTAACGGCCATTCTCTTGGCCTCGTCTTCTCTAGGAACTGCTCTGTCTCTGATCTCTCCTTCGATCCTCATCCCATCTCTGACCACTTCCTTGCCTCTTTCAATGTCTCCCACTGTCCCTCTTCCTCTTCCCCTTCTCCACGCCCCTTCCGTGACCTGCATGTCCTTAACCCTCTGGACTTTGCCTCCTCTCTTCCCCCACCCTTCTCCCCTCAGTCTTCTTCTCCTCCTCCTTCCCTGACTCTGCCATTTCTACTTTCAATGCTTCTCTCTCCACCACCCTTGACTCCCTTGCCCCCCTCTCCTCCCGCCCTGCCCACTCCCACAACCACGATCCTTGGCTCACCCCCAGTATCTGCCACCTCCGCTCCTGCACCCATGCTGCTGAACACCTTTGGCGCAAATCCCACTCTCATGCGGACTTCCTTCACTTCAAATTCTGTCTCTCTTCCCTTACTTCTGCTGTCTCCCCTGCTAGACAGAATTACTACGCCTCCTGCATTGAGTCCTGTTCCTGGGACCCTCGCCACCTGTTCTCCACCTTTAACTCTCTCCTCAAGCCCCTGTCCTCCTCCTCCCTCTTCCCTTTCTGCTCAGAATCTTGCTTCCTTCTTCACCTCCAAGATAGACAAAATCTGCCTCGACATCACTTCCCACTCCTCTCCTCACTCACTCCTCCCCCTCCTTCCCCCCCACCTCCCTTGAGGAAATCTCATCGCTGCTCTCCTCCTCCAACCTTGCCCCCTTGACCCCATCCCCTCCCGCCCCTGACCTCCATTGTTCCCACTGTTGCCCCTTCCCTCCTGCACATCAATCATCGACCTCTCCCTCACTACTGGTTCCTTCCCATCCACCTTCAAGCACGCCACTGTCTCTCCTATCCTCAAAAATTCCACTCTTGACCCCTCTGACCCTTCTACTTACTGTCCTGTCTCACTCCTTTCTTTTGTTTCCAAGCTTCTTGAACGTGTTGTCTACTCCCACTGCCTTGACTTCCTCTCTGCCAACTCCTCCCTTGACTCCCTCCAATCTGGCTTTCGCCCCCTTCACTCTACTAAAACTGCTCTCGCTAAGATCACCAACGATCTTCTTGTGGCTAAATCTAACTGCCATTATTCCATTGTTGTCCTCCTTGACCTCTCTGCTACCTTTGATACTGTTAACCACTCACTCTTGCTGGATTCACTTCACTCCCTTGGCTTCCGTGGCTCCGTCCTCGACTGGTTCTCCTCCCACCTCTCTGACCGCTCCTTCAATGTGTCTCTTGCCAACTCCACCTCATCCTCCCTTCCCCTCTCAGCTGGTGTTCCCCAAGGCTCTGTCCTTTTTTCCCTTTCCTCTTCTTTATCTATACCCTGTCCCTAGGCAAACTCATTGCCTCCCATGGCTTCCAATATCACCTCTACGCTGACAACACTCAACTCTCTCTCTCTCTCTCTACTTCCTCTTTTCCTCCATTTATTCAAGCTCGCCTCACCACCTGTCTCTCTGATATCTCTACCTGGATGTCTCAATGTCAACTCAAACTCAACATGGCTAAAACTGAACTTCTTATCTTCCCCCCCTCATCCTCCTTCTCCCTCTTCCTTGTCAATCCTAATTGATGGGGTCACCATCCTGCCTGTCCCCCAAGCCCGTAGCTTAGGCTTCATCTTTGACTCACTCCTTTCTTTTAAACCCTACATCGACTCTGTTGCCAACTCCTGTCGCTTCTCTCTCCATAACATTGCTAAGATTCACCCTTTTCTCTCTGTCCCCTCTACCAAAACCCTTGTTCATGCCCTGGTCATCTCTCACCTCGGTTACTGTAACCTTCTCACTGGCCTCCCCCACTCTCCCCTTACCTTCGTCCAAAACTCTGCTGCCAGGGTCATCCACCTTGCCCGTCGCTTTGACCACGTGCAGCCCCTCCTCTCCTCTCTTCACCGGTTCCCCCTTCCTGACCTAATCCTGCACAAGCGCCTAGGCTTCACCTATAAATCTCTTCACAACCTTGCTCCCCCCTACCTCTCTGCGCTAATTTCTCTCCATACTCCAGTCCGTGAACTCTGCTCCTCCTTTGTCCCTTCTCTTGCCCTTCCACACCTCCCCTGCTCCCCTAACTGCCTTTGTCCCTTCTCCCTAACTGCCCCACACACCTGGAACTCCCTCCCTGCCCACATCCACCTCGCCCCCTCCCTTCGTACTTCAAATCCCTCCTCAAGACCCACCTCTTCTGCTCTGTCCTCCCCGACTCCTCGCTCCCCTCACCTAACTCCTGCTGATACCCTCCATCCAGTACAATCTGTTACCTAAGGTCTGCGCACTCATATCCTCACCACACGGACCAGCCCGCCATCATTCTCAATGTAACCAAGCCAAGCGCGTGCACCTGGGATCTCGCATCCTTGTGAATGTTACACTCCTTGTCTCTCCCTCTGTTCCCTTTCCTTCGTCTCCCCCTCCCCCCCTCAGATTGTAAGTCCTAGGACAGGGACCGTGTCTATTCAATTACTTTGTAAAGCGCCCGGTACATTTCTGGTGCTATATAAATGTTTGCTAATAAAATAATAATAATAATCCATGTGCTGCCAGGAGCGGACCTAAGCTGGCTGCTCATAACAGTGCTAGGTAGGCCTTGCTGGTATGCAGAGAATGCAAGAAAGATGGGCTACCTAGTGCTGAGTGTTCATGTCGGTGTGGTAGAGGCAAGACTGTGTTGGGGGGGGGGAGGCTGGAGTGACATTTGATGGTGGCTCTTGGCCAGGGGTGGGCAACATTTCCTTCCCAGGAGCCACTTTAAAAATTATTACAAGCTCCAAGGGCCACACAGAAGTAGAGGATGGGTGTGCTTAAGGGGTACACTTGGGAAGAGGAGGGTCTACATTATGGATCTGTGCCATGAACCTGTCCCCTATCCTTGTGTGCATGCCCTCATCTCTGCTCCCTTATCCTGAGTTCAGTCTTTCAATGTTTAAGAGTAGGGGTCAGATCCAGGAACTGGAAAGGGGCCAAATAAAAACTAGCCACAGGCCCCATTCAATCCCTGGACCTGAAGTTTCCCACCCTTGCTCTTGACCATGTGTGGTTCTTCAGAGTGGGAACTTAGCCCATCCCTGGTATAGGGCCTTGCACAAGCTAAGGGCAACACTCTCAGAACTTCTATACCATAGTTCTCAAGCTCTTTTATACTATGGATTACGTTGTAATAATGGAATCCCATGGGCACTTCTTGACACAATCTTACAAGCCTCAATTCAGTTTTGTTGCTAGCCAGTGGAAACATTGCACCAAAGCCAAGCTTAGGGTCTTTTCTCAGCTACTCTAATTTATGAGCCTAAAAATGGTTTTGATGTCTAGCACCAGGTATCTACATTGAAAATCTCTGCCGCAGTTTCTACCCTAATGACAGATTTCACAGAAGTAACCTACATAAATGTAGATAAGCTACCTTCATACATACAGTACAGTATATGAGAGCACTGCTAGTGAGTTCTACCTTCTATAATCAAACCCCATGGAGAGCGAGTCTCTGTATATGATAACATGCATGCAAACCTCAATCCATTTATTTTTACTTTAATAAGTTGAAAGCTTCTTGAGACTCCTTCTCATTTCCGCTTACATACCTGTCACTAACCACACACCCTGCTGAGCAAAACCACAGAGCGAATGCCAAATGAAGTTGAAGAAACGTGTATTAATGTTAAAGGCATTTTGTGTTAGAAAAAAATGCTTCAAAAAACTATGTATGTTAGGTAGCGTTTTACTGCATTTTAAAAAAGGCCAACACTATAGAGTGAAATACAAGAAGAAATTTATGTTCAATACTACCTCCCTCATCTTGTTGTAAACGTTCAGTGAGATCCCAAACAGGAAATGTGTTTGTCCTCTCCTTCTCGGAATAATTTTTGTGGTTTCAGTTCTCACTTGCTTTATGTATTAGAGCAGGTTATTTCTACCAGTCTGTTCGTTACTGTGGGCCTCTCACTCTTTTGGAAATTCCTAAATAAAATTCTCCAGCTGCATTGTGCTGTCTGGAGCAAACCCTCGTATTGAATGCACTTATGTAAATTATGGGTGAAAACACATGTGACAGCGCTGCGGTGACAACCCAGTCCAGATCAGGGGGGGGAAGTGGTGGCAGACACGGTCAGGATTGGGTCTGACCATAGAACAAACAGAGCTGCATGAATGTGCAGCCAGCCAGCCCCTGCTGTGACAGCCAGCCATGATGGCCAGTCACGGCGGACCCAACTCAGACCAGGCCAGGGCAGGCTATACCAAACATTATAGCTTGCTGTACCCTGCTCTGGCATGATTGGGCAGACGGTAGCCTGGGCTGTGACCTCATAGG
The DNA here is from genome assembly GCA_003113815.1 of Sphenodon punctatus. Lineage (NCBI taxonomy): Eukaryota > Metazoa > Chordata > Lepidosauria > Sphenodontia > Sphenodontidae > Sphenodon > Sphenodon punctatus. Next base: position 458,188 of record QEPC01010852.1, read on the forward strand.
ACTCTGGGATCACAGTCTGGGCTAGCCGCTAAGATGCCCAGGAGAAATCAGAGTTAAATATCTGGCAGGGGTCTGACAAGTGTGATGGCAGTCTGCAGGCTAAAGTAGGCCACCACTACATTTGTTAACACCCTATGTCTACAATAACTAAGTAAGTTGTGAGAAACTATTCCCGGAATCTGTCATCTAGGTGCCAGTAAATGCCTTTCATTTTCATTCATACAGTAGGTCTTGACTTTGTTCATTAATTACTAAAGTAATGCTTAGCTTCACGTACTTTGTAGAGTTGTAGTCAGCCTTCCAAGGCACGGTCTCTCTAGCTGGTGCACCATGGTCCACAAGAAATTTTGGTTGATAGCAGTCCAGAAAGTTTGGGAATGACTGCTTAAGCCAAAAATGTGTCTTTCCCCAAATCGTTTCCCAAGAGCTCCTATTACTTCCTCTCTTATATACTAGCCGCAAAAAAAACCTTTTAGGTTTAGCATTAATAGTTAAGGCAGCTACTTTCACAAACCACAAAAACCTATGATTAATTTTTCCTTCTACCACTAGTCGAACAAACACTCCAACTAGTGGTAGAAAGTTGCCTTTCTAGGTTGGCCCTCAAACAGATTACCTATCTGTAATCGCAGTTGTTCAATACCAACCAAATAGCTGGCCTGGTACTATATAAATAACAACTTTGCTTCCTTATCCTGAGATCAGTTTTTCAGGGTTTGCAGGTAGGAACAGGACCTGGAGAGGAGCCACATAAAAACTAGCCATGGGCTGCCTTTGGTCCTTGGGCCTGAGGTTCCCCACCCCTGCTCTACTTTATCACCCCCATCCTTCCACACTCAGAGGGAAGGGTGTTCTCAGGCTTTCCTGTGGGTATTTTTAAACAAGGAAGGTGATAGTGGCACTGTTGCGGAGCATCCACTCAGGTGGTGTGCATGGGGAGAGATTCAAACAAGCAGCCTCCAGTGTGGCTACCCCAGCCACGGAGGCAAGTCACCATGCACTCCCTCTGCCATGGGAGAGGGGAAAGTGTGCTGGGCTGGCCTTTGTAATTGACATGTCCCTGCATGAGCACTGGGCTTCCCAGGCTCCACAGTGCTCCTGGCCAGTTCTTGTGCCTTGCAAAGGCCATGTTTCCAGCCCACAGTGCCTATGAGTGATGGCCTGGTCTGCTGGTGTGACTGGCTGCCCCAGTTTGTACAGGCAGGGGATCCGTGGCTATCTGTTGCCACATAGCTATGTGGCTTGCCCTGCATGGAGCACTCTGGATTTCCTCCTGCTCCCCCTTGAGATGGGCGGTCAGATGCATGGCTCCAGGGTGGCTACTCAGGGTAGCATCTCATTTAAAAACGCTCTGTGTCTCTGGTCAAGGGCTCATTTCCCCCCTAGACCTCATTCTTGCAACCATGCTAAATTAGTCCTGCCCGAAAACAGGTTGACTATACAGTACTGCCACCTAAAGGCCAGTTTGGTTTGCAATAGACAGAGTAAGGTTTATGGGCAAGCAGCCTTCTTCCGTATGGTGGTAAGTTCTAACACCACACTTACTTTTGTCTGAAACCCTGAGCATTCTAAAATGTATTATTTTTTGAGAGGTCGTCTCATCTGTATACTTTGCATTTGTCAAAAGGAACATGCTGCAGAATACTGAACACTGGGGTTTGTTTCCCTTTATTCTTTTGTTTCACCTTCCGTTACTCAATCTGAATTTCCAATATTAATGGAGTACTTTCCACCCACATTTAGTTCTGGGTCTCATTAAGCACACTAACTTTTCAAAATCATCCCCTCCACAAAAAGCTTTTTTTTTTTTTTTCCACTTCAAAGTCATTACCCAGCCAGTGCTTTGTCTTTGAGAGGAAGCTTCATAAAGGTTATTTTTCACAGTAAGCAACCGTACCCCCTGCTCCCTCCTCCACCAGATTCCATTCTAGTTGTCTTCAAACAAGATGTTAGGCCACTGTGGTCTGGGTTCAGTCAGTGCTGCCCCTACTCAGTCCCACTCACAGGTTTAGCATGTTCTGCCTAATAAACGGGTAGGCCCCTGCATGTATTTCATGTGCTTGAGGACAGCCTCTACTTGTGTGCCAGTGAGTGTGAGAGCAGAGAGAGGGGCAGGAAGCAGTTGCTCCTTGGATGCTCTAGGATTTCCACTATAACTCTATAGTGCTGGTAGACCTGTATGTGAGGCACTGCATGTAACCCAATTGACAGGCCGTGGACACATGAGTGTATATGAGCTTGCATTTGCCTGTATGGCAGGCTCCACATTCTCCAAGACCCTGCCGTGAGTGGGTACCGAGGGTCTGGTGGGTGGGAGCTGCATGTCTGGTGGGGGTGAACCCCTAATAAATAGGCAGGTGGACACTCACCTGGTGCAAGCTAACGCGAGCTAACGTGGGCTAATGTCTCATTTGTTAACACCCTAAGTCTATTTAAATCATGCATGCATAGAAGTTGGTCCAAATTCCTTTGAAGTCAATAGAAAGTTTCCTACTGAAGTCACTGGGAGCTGGAGTGGACCCACATGTATAAAAAAGTGTCACAACAACAATGAGACCATTTAATTAAATGAGAACACCCTCAGGGTTTAGAGATGAAAGACTTCCCCAACCTTCCCCAGATTCTAATTTCTGCTTTCAGGGATCCCTAAACTAAAAGTCAATTAAACAATACAGCAACAGAATCTGCAAGATATATATTTAATACCCTTGAAAAGCTTTATGGGTGGGGCATGTTACATCCTATTAAACTGGTGGTTTCCCAGTTTTTTTGGATCAAGAGATCATTGTTAATTTATTTTTATTTTATTTCATTCAATTTCTTGACCACCCCCTCCTGCCACAGCAGCTCAGGGCAGCTTACAACATACTTAAGACATATAAAAATAGAAACCTTCCATAAATTACAGATAAAAACAATATAAAACCAATAATAAATAACCCCAGGTGGAGCCAAAGACGCCCTCCCAACCCCCCACCCATCTCCCTTTCTGAAAGCCTGGTGGAATAGTCAGGTCTTACACGGTCTTCAGAAAGAGGGGAGGTCTGGAGCCAGGCAGACCTCTGTTGGGAGGGAGTTCCACACCAAGAACGCCCCCCTCATCGTCACAACCCGAGATACCTGTGGGATTCAGAGGGCGGCATCCCTGGCCAACTGCAGGGGGCCAATCCAGAACCCGGGGTGAGGCAATTCTGCAGATAAGTGGGGCCCAGGCTGTTTAGGGCTTTATACGTCAAAACCCTATTCAGGACCTTGAATTGGTCCTGAAAGACTATAGGTAGTCAGTGCAAAGAACAAACCACTGATTTAATACGCTCACGGCAACCTGTCCCCGTAAGGAGGCAGGCTGCCGCTTTCTGCACTAGCTGCAGCCTTCGGACCATCACCAAGGGCAGTCCCACGTAGAGCGCGCTGCGATAGTCCAGTCTTGAGGTGATAAAGGCATGGATGATGGTGGCTAGATCTGTGACCAAGACATACAGTTGAAGCCAATGCACCAGATGTAATTGGTGAAATGCCCCCATCACCACAGCCACCACCTGGGCATCCAGATGGATCAAGGAGAGCCCCCAGACTATGGACCTGAGGAACCAATGGGGGCACCCATCAATGACGGGTGCCACCACTCCCTCAACCCTTCCCACCAGCATCACCTCCATCTTGTCAGGATTCAGCTTCAGACGGTTCACCTTCATCCAGTCCCCCACAGCCGCCAAACACCAGGTAAGCACTGAGACGGTCGGGTCCGGGTCAGTTGAAAGAGAGAGGTAAAGTTGGGTGTATGCTGTCATCAGTGTACCGATGGCACCACACACACCAAACCCTCTGATGACCTTGCCCAAAGGTTGCATGTACACGTTGAACAGGAGAGGGGACAAAATGTAGGACTCCATATGTGAGGTCCTGGGGAGAAGATGAACAATCACCCAGCACCACATGTTGGTTTCTCCCGGCCAGGAAGGAATGGAAACATTCAAGAACAGTCCTGTCCACCCCAGCTTGGTCCTGCAAGCAAGTCACCAACCTCTCGTGGTCAACGATATCAAATGCAGTCAACAAATCCAACGGGGTCAAACAACCCTGGTTCAGGTCATGGTGCTGGTCATCGACCAAGGCCACAACTGTGGTCTTGGTGCCAAAATCCAGATGAAAGCCAGACTGTGAGGGATCCAGAAAACTGACACGGTCCACATGCTCCTGAAGCTGCCAAGTGACTACCCGTTCAATAACCTTCTCTAAAAAGGGAAGGCTAGATACAGGCCATTAACTGGCCAGGGAGTCAATGTTCAATGATGGCTTTTTTAGCAGAAGCCGCGCCACCATGTCTGAGGCAGTCCAGCACTCTGCCCTTCTGGAGGGAGGTGTTGACTACCCTAGCCAGCAATAGCCCAAATGTCTCCCAGTTGGCTTTAACCAGCCAGGACAGGCATGGGTCCAGTTCACAAGTGGCCCTGACAGTCCCCAAGACATCCTCCACATAAGCAGGTGACACCCACTGAAACTGATCCCATAAAACAGAGCAAGGCCGGGCTTCCATTACCTCTGGCTCTCCTACTGCTGCAAATGCGGCATTGAGATCATGGTGAACACGGGCAATTTTATCCACAAAAAAGTTGATGAAAGTGTTACAGTGAGCACTGGAAGATTCCCGTTCCAGGTAGAGGGAGGCCAGACTGACCAGCCCCCTAACCACCTGGAAAGCTCAGCTGGATGCAACTTTGCAGATGCTATAAGAACATCAAAGAACCTCTTTTTTGCTGCCCGCACAGCTAGGGCATAGGTCCATAAACTGACTCTATGTTGCAATCGGTTGGCTTCAGCATGAGAACGACGTCAGCATCTCTACAACCACTGCCCTTCTCTTCATCCGCCGCAGGTCCCCTGTTAACCGAAAGAATTGATCAGGATCCATGATGCAGGCTGACAGCAGATGCAGAAGGTCCCTCTCCATGGGAAAAGGGCCTAGGAGAGGAGCTAAGTGTTAGTTGCCAGTTCCTGAGGGTAGCATCTGCACACTGTCATCCTCTTCTGCCTCTCTCACCACCAGACATGGCTGATGTGACAGCAGCAACCAAAGCCCAATTTGTTGTGGCTGAGGATAGTCTGGCACAGCAGAGCCAGAAGCCGGTGCAGATAATGGGTGGGGAGGAGGGGGTTACAACTAAGTTAGATCCCTTCCCTCCTCCCCCATGAATGTTACTGTGATGGACCAGCTGCAGACTGCTTAGCATGGCCTTGGACATCTGTTTTGGAACCAATGCTGTCCTAAGTAAAAGGGTTAATTAAGCTAAAAAGGAGGGCAAGTTTCCTTTTGGTTTGATATAGATAGGTTTAAAGAATCCCTGGTCTGGATAAAAATAATAATAATAATTAAAAAAAAAACTGTTGGAGATGAATGACCATATCGTTTTCTGGTACTCTGAAATGAGACACCTTTATTTAATTTATTTATTAAAAAGATTTAACATCCCACCCCTCCTGCCACACGCAGCTCGGGGCAGTTCTCAACAATACAAATCAACAATTAAAACCATAAAGTTATAAAACATATCACTACCCTCCTCCCCCACCCTCTACCAATCTCCTCTGCCAAACGCCTGACGGAACAGCCAAGTCTTACAACTTTTACAAAAGGAGGGAAGGTCCGAGGCCAGACGCATCCCCACCAGAAGGGAGTTACACAGCCTCGGTGCGGCCAGGGCCAGCTCCAGGGTTTCTGAGGCCATGTGCGAAGTCTTGGTGCGGGGCCTAATTTGCATAATTAGGCCCCACCCAATTATGCAAATGTATAAATTTACATAAAACTTACTCCCTCTGGACAGGAAGGATTCCCATTCTCCACCACTCCAGCAACCATGGAGAAGCACGGCCTAACAATGCTTTCCCCCCCACCTCCCCAGTCGAGCATCTACCACCACTCCCCAGGAGTGGTTCCACTGCAGGGGCAGCCAAGTGGGCAGTGAGGCAGGCACAGAGAGACTGACTGCGTCCACTGCCTTACTGGAGGAGGGGGTGAGCTTAGCCAGTCTGGCCTCCAGGGTCTGTTGCTTCTTTCTGCCGGTGCCGCCTGTGCCTTGTGGACGCATGCAGTGCAGCCAGTCCAGGAGGTGCTGCTATCACACACACAAGACACCCAAAACGCAGCTAGCTTATTAAGCACATTATGTCATGAAAAGAGACACATAACCAGTTCAGTTGTGCCCCCATAATCAGTTCATGTTGCCCCCACCCCATAACCAGTTCATTTGCACCCCCACCCCCATATAATCAATTCACGCTGCCCCCACCCATAACCTTTTAATTTGTGCCCACGGGGCAGTGTGAATTGATTATATGGGGGCGCAAATGAACTGGTTATGGGGTG
>QEPC01010852.1:464911-489709 GCA_003113815.1 Sphenodon punctatus
AGTTAGTGAAATAGCAGCCATAATAATCTCAGAACCATATCTGCAGATTTATTTTCCAAGACAGAATAGATATTGCTTTACATCCTAAATTCCTACCTAAAATAGCATAAAGACAGACAGTTGAGAGAATGTGGCCCTTTTTACACAGGCCTCTTCCAGTCATGAACACACAGATTTCTGTGTGTTCATGGGTGGGGGAGCCCTGTGTGAACGACGCAGTGCACACACCCATGGTGAGTGGGGGTACGTGTGCGTCCACCTACACGCATCCCCGCTCACCCACCCCCCCACTCGTCCCCACGCAAGGAGCAATTGGGGGAAACGGTGGTTACTATGTGGGTGTGGATGAGTGGTGGGTGAGTGGGGATGCATGTGCAGCTGTGTGCATGCCCCACCCATGGACTGGCGCGCCCATGGACTCCCCACCCGGCGGAGCCATGTAAAAATATCATGTGAGAAGCCACTCGAACAGAAGGTTGCTACCTTGTAAACAAGGTTCTTGGAGATGGTTCCAAACATTCTCACAACACCCACCCTTCCAGCCCCGCATGGAATTCTTTTCTTATATTTCTAGAAAGGGTTGGAAGGAACTGTCATTCTGAGGGGGAGAGTGCTTTTTACACTAGAGGAGCTTGAGACCATCATGTGGTCTATTATTTGAATAGGGTGAGCATGCAGAATCTAGCTGTGAGAATGTTGGGAATCATCTCGAAGAACCTTCTTTACAAGGCTACAACCTTCTGATCAGCACATGGGGAGGAGCTGTTTGTAAACAAACAGCGTTATCTCCCAGTCTGATTGGGTGTCCCTACTGCTGCTGCTACAGCGCTACTAGAAGGGAGAGGCAGGTGAGGGATGGGGTCTGGAGCCAGGGAGGGAAGGAGGAAGAACTTATTGGGGGAGAAGTTGGCTGCAGTCTGGTGCCCAGCCAGGCAAGTTCAGGGCCCCAGCTGGCTGCGGGGCCATGTGCGGCTGCACATGTGGCGCATGACTGGGGTCGGCCCTGGGTGCGGTCACCGAGAACACCCTCCCCTGCATGGCCCCCCAGAAGACTCAGGGGGACCACAAGAAGGGCATCCCCTGATGACCGCAGGGGCCGGTCCAGTACCCGGGAGGTGAGGCAATCTCGAAGATAGGCAGGGCCCAGACCATTTAGGGCTTTATAGGTTAAAACCAACACCTTGAATCGGGCTCAGAAGACAAATCGGCAGCCAATGCAGAGAACGGAGCACTGATGTAATGTGCTCCTGGTGGCCCAGTCCCACCAAGCAACAGGTCGCCGCATTCTGCACCAGCTGCAGCTTCTGGACTGTCACCATGGGTAGCCCCACATAGAGCGTGTTACCATAGTCTAGTCTAGAGGTGAGGAAAGCATGGATGATGGTGGCCAGGTCGGAATCCGAAACATATGGCCTAAGCCAACGTACCAGATGTAATTGATGAAAGGCACCCCTCGCCACAGCCTCCACCTGAGCATCCAGGTGGAGTCGCGCATCGAGGACTACATGCAGACCCCACACCTGGGGAACCAATAGAGGACAGATCCCATCAATGATGGGGGCTGTTAGCTCCAACGCCTTACCCACCAGCATCACCTCCATCTTGTCGGGATTCAGCCTCAGTCGATTAGCCCTCATCCAATCCCCCACAGCTGTCAGACATCTAGTAAGCACAGAGACTGCAGGTTCTGGGTCTGTTGAAAAAGAGAGGTATAGCTGAGTGTCCTCAGCATATTGGTGGCACCATACGCCAAACCTCCTGATCACCTCGCTGAGATGCTGCATATATACGTTGAACAAGAGTAGGGACAACACTGAACACTGTGGGACACCACACGCGAGGTCTCGGTATGATGAAAGACACTCCTCGAGTACCAGTCGCTGGGTTCTTCCGATCAGGAATGAGCGGAACCATTCAAGAACAGTCCCACCCACCCCTGCACAGTCCCACAGGTGTGCCACCAACATCTCGTGAGCAACCGTATCAAAGGCAGCTGACAGATCTAACACAACCAACAGAGTCGAACAACCCTGGTCCATTTCCTGGCGCCGATCATCCACCAAGGCCACAAGCGCAGTCTCCGTGCCATAACTCGGACAAAATTCTGACTAAAAGGGATCAAGAAAACTGATGCGGTCAAGATGTCCCTGCAACTGCTGCGCCACCACCTGCTCAATAACCTTCCCTAAAAAGGGAAGGTTAGAGACAGGTTGATAGCTGGCAAGGGAGTCAATGTCAAGCGATGGTTTCTTGAGCAGAGGCCGCACCACCGCCTCCTTGAGACAGCCTAGCACTCTGCCCTCCCAAAGGGAGGCATTGACCACCCCCGCCAGCAGCAGCCCCATTGTCTCCGTGCAAGATTTAATTAGCCCAGACAGGCACGAATCTAATTCACAAGAGGTAGCCCTAACAGCCCCAAGGGTCCTGACCGCATCAACAGGTGTCACCGACTGAAACTGATCCCATAAAATTGTTCAAGGCATGACTTCCATAACCTCTGGTTCTCCTAATGTAATAAGTGCAGCATCGAAATCGTGGTTAATATGAGCAATTTTATCCAGAAAATAATTCACAAGCCTATCACAGCGTGCTATAGAGGACTCCATTCCAGGGTGGAGGGAGGCCGGACTAAACAGCTCCCGCACCACCCAGAAAAGTTCTGCTGGGCGAGTTTTTGCAGATGCTATGCATGCTACACATGACTAGGAACTAGCATAAAAGGACTATTTGTCTTTTGAGCATACGGGTTGAAAAGATGTGACATCAAATCAAATTAAGTTCCCTTTGAAGTAGTCAGCTGTGTGTCTTGGTATTTTCACATTTATGTGAATACTGCATATCTTCCCTCCACCCCCACCTGTAATCTGTTGCAGCTTCTAGTGGGAAACACTGTCGGGGAATGCTCATGGTAAAGTAAAGGAGTGTATTACTTGATGCCACATTGTTTAATTGGCTTTTTGTTTAGGGATCCCTGAAATTAGAATCAGGGTTAGGTTGGGAAGTCTCTATCATCTCTAAACCCTGGGGGTGTTCACATGTAATTAAATGGTTTGTGTTGTTCTTGGAACGCCTTTTCATACATGTGGGTCCAGTCCAGCTCCTATTGTGACTTCAGTAGTAAAATTTCTATTAACTTCAAAGGAATTTGGACTAACCTCTATGCATGCATGACATAAATAGCATACGAATGGTACTTAGTTCCTCCTTTCCCTCTTGCCGAAGGTTCTGTCTATGCAACATTTAGGTGTGGGGATGGAGCAGTCCTAGCTATTTTTAGAATATCACTTGGCTTTACTTATGTAGAAAGGATCAAATCTATGTTCAGGTGGCTAGAATCCAAATCTTTGGAGGTGGGGTGGGAGAGAATTGGGTGCACTGTGGTTTGGTCCACAATAGGGCTCCTTCCTTTTGCCATGGCACTAACGTAACGTAACTTTACGCTGGCACTTACGTAACGTAAAGTGAAAACTTTAACCCAACACTCCTTTCTAACACAAGAAAAAACAACATTTTCAAAAACAAAATTTTCCTGCACCTGACGTGTGTGTTTCTTAGCTTTCTTTGTCGGCTTTCCTCTTACCATTCCTACTAACCTTTGGTCTCCCTACAGTCGTGGTGGTTTTCCTACTCCCTACTACCACAGTAGTTAGATCAGGCACCACACTGCTGATACTGGGTGCTGCAACTGTATTAACAGTATATTGTTTTTACATTTTATATTTATTGTTTATTTATATTTGGTGTTTGATTTTTTTAATGTTTTATATACATGATGACTGTTTTGTGCACCGCCCCAAGCTTCTAGGCAGGAGGGCGCAGGATAGAAATTTTAGCATAAATAAATATACAGACAAAATTATAGTGTTCAGCATGGTCAGATATCGTGGTGCCCTACTACGGATGTATTCATAAAGCAAAGCATTGCACCATTCCTCTTTCAAGCACTACCCAAATGTACAAAGAAAGTTGTTACTTTTTTTCTTTAATGTTAACAAGATAAAGAGGATAAGTAAATGGCATATCATGGGTGCTAGTTTCATAGTGCAGGAAAGCAATGAAAGCCTTTTGCTAAAAAGGAAGCACCTTAAAGTTAGTCGGCAAAGGCTGTCTTAATTATGAGAAAGATAATTTTTTCCATTTCTTGGCTCGATCCAAACAAAGTATGGCTCTATTAAACAGTCACTCAGTGACCAGGACTGTAATCAGGCACTAACAAACCCTGCTGTGATTTATTAAATTAAGTCAGAGCTGCAGCAATTCTCAGTCAAAAGGAAAGCACCAGGTACCTCGCTGGCGCTATATAAATGCTAATAAATGATAACAACAACAACAACAACTCACTCAGTGTTGACAAACCTGTTATTATAGAGGTGCGGGAGTGCCTCTTAGTTAAGGTGGGTGGGAGTTGCAATGCAATGGCGTCCATTGACTTGTATTGCGTTTTTCTGGTACTTTACTTCTGGATTGGCAACCAGAATTATTGCAGGGGGGTGATCCATGTTGGATCTGTGGATGACTTGGTTTAGCCACAGAAAACTCAAGTGATAGTTGGGCTAAAGTCTGGGGTTCTGTCCCACAAATTCCATTTCATTTCATTTCAATTATTTCTATACCGCTCCTCTCGCTGATTACAACTCGAGGCGGTCTACAAAACATTTTAAATATAAAATACAATAAATTAAACAACACAATACAAAGTCAAAATATATAATCAAAAACAATTCCATCAACACATATAAATGCATTAGCCACAGGACATAAAAATACATTGCCATATTTCCCACATCCACCCCCTATACTCCCCACCCCCCCTGCACCTCTCTCTCACCGGGGTACTATTCCACCCCTTCCCAAATGTCTTGCACCCCTCCTCTCACCACAGGTGCCAAGACCCCCTCCCTAACCCATTCCCCCTTCACCCTCTGCTCTCACCAGGGAACGAAAGCTATCACCCCATAACCCACCCACCAATTCCTGAGGCTACTGATTAGGCTACTGATTACCCAACCAAAACCACTCCCTAACAAACATCGCTGCCTCCCATCAAAACCTCCCCCACAATCCTCAATCCCCCTCCAAAGGGCCCCTCCAAAGGGCATGCCTTCTTGGTTGTGCCCCTATGGAGCACGCCCCTACAAGAAATGCAAACTGGGGATTTGGGGTTTTTTAAATGCTGTTTTCCGCAATGGAGGCAAGGTTGAGTTGAATACTATGATGTAAAGGCTGTGGCTGGCTGGGAGAAAGTGAGGGGGGGGAAAGCCTTGCTGGTGGAGGATGAGGGTGATGAAAGAGGAGGTACAGCACCCCTCCCCAGCAATGGCACGTGGGTAGGGAGCTAAAAGTTTTTTTTTAAATGTCCCCCCTTGGCAGTGGCCGGGGGGGGGGGGAGAGGAACTTATGCTGCCCCCCCCCAACACTTGACCGCCTGCCTGCCTGCATCCCTGTCCAACAGCTGCTGGACAGAGGGTCTGGAGTCATGTACACTGCCCTTGCCAGCAGTCTAGGGGGGAGGGGGAGGACATGCCGCGGTCATCCCTCAGTTAGCTACTGGTAGCTACCCCCAAGAACTCAGCACTGTTGTCACAGCTGCAGCTCCCACTGCCACTCCTGCTCCCACCGCCACTGCCATGAGGGCTCCGCTGCGGGGTTTAAAAAGCCTGCGGTGCCGGGAGCGTGCACAGAGGCCAGTGCCATTTTCCCAATCTGATTTGCTGGGGCTACATGTTTCAGCATCCCAGACACAACACATGGCCGCCTGGCATGCTGGGACCTGTAGTCCCAGCAAACCAGATAGGGAACATGGCACCCACCTCACTCTGCATGCAGCTGGCACCCCGGGCAGTTTGAACTGTGTTACAGCAGTGGCAGTGGTACCCAGGTGCTAGTGGCAGCAGGAGCAGAAGTGCCAGCAACGGGAGCAGGAGCTGGATTTGTTGTAGGTTTGTTGTTTATTTTATTATTAATTATTATTATTAAACCAGAGATGAAGGCACATGCACAAGAACAGAGGACAGATCCATGTCACAGATCAATGATCTGGGCCCTCTTCTTCCTAAGCACACTCCTTAAACATTCCCACCTCCAAGTTCTATGCAGCCCTCAGAAATTTATACTAATTTTCAAAGTGTTCCTATCCCTTAGGTACAATCTCAGCACAGGGCCACTAAGTAGCCTTCACCGAACTACAGTATTGGTGGTGATATGGAAACAACCCTGAGCTTGAGCAGCAGAGGGCAAGTTCCAACAAATCTTTGTGCCACATTGGACCTTACATTTACCTCAATTAGTTACTTAATTTGCACATATCACTCTTCATGCTTTTTAAAAAAGTTCAGTATGCTGTAACTCCTCAAAATAGTGTCCTGGCTATTTAGTATTGAAGCATACACACATTTGTCCAGGATGCTATAGGTATTGGGTATCCTGCCTCAGAGAAGGGGATGGTCCTGAGGTCCCTTTCGACCCTACAATTTGATGGTTCTATATTTCAATTCTAACTTGTTTACAATTTCTATTAGTACCATAGGGCTACAAATATTCTTTGCATGGTCCTTAGAATTAATTTCTTATTTCAATTTTATTTCACCGGTGAATACCCAAAAATCCATCTGAAGACACTAACTTGGGTTAATATTGTAAGAATTTCATTTGTTGTATTCATCTTTAACCTACCTGCAGTTCAAATGTAACAGGGCAGAGTCCTTGTGGGCTGTTGGCCCTTTAAGAGAGGTTGAGTGGGCCCAAAACCCACATCCACTAAGCACTATAAAAGCCTGGAATCAGGAAGCAGAGAGCAGTCTGCTCCTGACCATCATAGAGAGTGCATCTCCTAAGAGGCTGCTGAAGAGATACCTGGAAGGGAGGAGGTCTGAGCCCGAAATCTATCTGTGTGAGTTGGCAAAGAGCTAGCCTGGGACTTTGGTTGTGGTTTGGCTAGGCTCTAGCGTATGGACTATGGGTGGCCAGAGGTTTGGTGCCTGATTTGAGTAGAGCCTGTGAAAAATAAACTGGTATTGAGCTTCCCCCTGGAGTGTAAGTCTTCTTGGGGACCTGATGCTACAGCCACTCACCCCACAGTAAAGTGGGGCCCTGTGACAAATGGTGGAGAATGCGGGCACGCCTTGCTGGCTGTCATGCCACTGTCCCAAAGGCAGTAGGTCCTGGTGCAAGGTAGAGTGAGAAGGATTACGCCTAAAGGAGGACTATGCTGTGCAAAGAGGAAGTACCCAGAAAGAGACTAGAGAGACAGAATGCACGCAAAAGGAGATCACCCAGGAGAGTGGCTCGAGCAGGGCTGGAGCCAGGCGGTTCACCCCAACCCAACAGAGGGATGAGGTTCGCGGTGGTGAGAGGCAAGATGGTGCCAAGAGAACTGCACCCTCAGAGAAACCAGGCAGTAACACTATAGTTTCGGCTCGCCCCAGTTCTACGGTGACATGGCATGGTCTGGAGAGAGCCGCAAACCCCATCATCAAGACAGACAGCAGTGGAAAGCAGGTACTGGGGATTTCCCAGCTGGGGAACCCTGAAATAATGTTATGGGTGTGGACATGAGGGACACTTATATAGTGTCCTTATACACCCGTGGAAATGCCAAGACTTTGGGTCCCCAGAGAGAGGCTTTGTATAGGACTTGGAGCCCAACTAATAGAGGGCCAAAATACTGTTGGGCTTGTGGGGTTAAAGGGGCATATAAAAAGAGACTGCCTCAAAGCGTTAGGAGGTGCTGGACTTGTGATAGCCCAGGACACCTGCAAAGAGACTGCCCTGAAAAAAGTGTCAAAAGGCTGGAAGTGGGGTTCAGGAGTATAAACATGTGAATTGGGCCAGCTGTGAAGGAACAAGCTGGGGATACAGGGATCCAAAGAAAGGAAACAAAGTGGTTACTCTGAAAAGGCTCACCAGGTAGCAGTAAGAACAGCTGAGGACATGACAGAAGAATAATTTAGGGAAGTGGTAAAAAGAGCAAGGAGAATGTTGCTGTAAAGCTATAGGAAAAGAAGCTAGAGTGAGCTGTGACTGTTACAAACAGCTAATTAGTAATAGCTGCAGGGCTTGTGCAGCAGAACGGTGCTGATAAGGTAATAGCAAGAAGCTGAAGCATGCTTGCAGGGTAATAGAGACCCTAGGAAAAGGGGAAGCTTCTTTGAAGGTGGAGGGGAACCATGGTCATAATATGGCATGATAATGTTGAAAGACTGCAGGAAGTCTTGTGGTCTAAAAGGTTGCAGAAAACCTGAGAGTACAAATGACAGCCCTGGGAAAACGTGGTTATTTGTCATGGGGGAGGGGGGGGAACGAGTAAGGAGCCACAAGGGAATGAACCCCACACAGACCTCCTGAGAGGGGTCGAGCTCCACCAGTGCTCCAAGGTGAATCCTGTGTGAACGTGCCCATCAGGATAGAATGGTGGCCCTTAAATCTACAAGAGATTAGGCCTCGATCATCATTGGGCACCAAGCAGACAATACTCTCACCCCCACACCGGGCGCACACCACTGGGGGCAGAAGGAATGGTGCCAAGTGACGGGAAGGGGAGAACCCCGGGAGGTGGGCAGAGACACGTGCACACTCACTCACTCGCCCGCTCACTCAGTCTATAGGGTAAACACACGGAGGAAAAGGACACTCACCAACCGCTTTCACTCCAGACACGACTCGCACTCTGACACAAGGGGCGGGGGGGCAGGGGGAGAACGGGGGAGAACGGAGACAGGACACAACAGGAATCAGCAGGATAAGGTCGCAGTCAAATTAGCACTGGTCTCTCAACAAGGAAGCCAGTCTCTCTGATCACTGGCGCTGTATGCTTCACAGCGCCAGCATTTGTAGTGTCAGCCACGCTCTCCCACCCCCACCCCCAGCATGCCTGCGGCCACTGGGAGAAGTGCAGCGGCATTGGCCCCACCCCCACACCCTGCGGGAGTGTAGGGGGTGGTCCCCTAGCCACGTTCTTCTGCGGCGCTGCCTGTGTGTCCCCCCGAGCCTGTGATATTCCCGGGGGATCTGTCAGAGAAGCCACAGCAGGGGGAGGAGCCGGGGACTGCGCTCCTTGAGTGGCTGGCGTCCCAGCCAGCAGCGGAAGGGGGTCACCCGTACATAATTTTATTGAAGTACTGGGGTGGTATTGCAGGAGTAGTCCTGCTCAAAGGGTCCCAGGGCTGGGAGGTTAGGAAGGAATGGGTGGGCCTGAAGGAAGCTCTATTATCTGTAATGGCTGAAGGAAGCCTATTCAAAGATTATGCGCCAGGTGGAGGAGAACCTCTCTGGCCAGGAAGTCATGGGTTGGTCTGCCTCTCACCACAACAGGGGAATTAAAGGAGAAGAGGAGACCTCTGAGGGGTTAGAAGAGGAGGAAGGCTCAATGCCAGCCCTGGAGTCAGAGGAAGAAGACACAGTGTTTCTTGGTTAAAAACACATCGCCAGAAAGGAAGACACAGGGAGTTAAGGAAGAACATGGAGTTAAGACCTTGGGTTGATAGAGAAGCAAGCACAGATCCTTCAGAAAAGATAAGAGGAGATTTTAGAGGAACATGTAAAGGAAACCCAACAGAAACAGGTGAAAGTAAAGGAAATAAATAGTCCCCCTGAACAGCTGAGAGAAGCTGAATCCAGGAGCCCTGGAGCTGTATATAGGGATATAACAGCTAAGGTAGAGAATTATTGGTTTGCAAAAGAAGAGGACATGGTTGAGATAACTCTCCTAATCAATAAAGTCTATTTAATGGCAAAAAGACTTGCTGCTGAGGTGAAGGCAGAATGGCAAAGAAGAAAGCATTAAACCCTGGGAGAAAGGATGTAAAGGAAATGCTACCTTATATGGCCTAGGAAGGCTTGAAGGGTCCTAGGGTGGGGTGCTGGGAAGCAGGGGTGTAGCTAGGGTGGAAAGGGCCCCTGGCCAAGAAGTGAAGATGGGCCCCCCTCTGTGTGTCCCACTGGCGGGCCTAGAGGTGCTGCCCGGCTCGGCGGGCCTGGGGGCCTGCTATCAAACAGACAAGACAACCAAAATGCAGCCAGCCTATTAAGCGCATTATGCCATGCAGAGACACATATTATATAACCAGTTCAGTTCTGCCCCCATAATCAATTCACGCTGCCCCCACCCCATAACCAGTTCATTTGCACCCCCGCCCCTATATAAATTCATGCTCCCCCCACCCATAACCATTTCTGCCCCCACCCATAACCAGTTCATTTACACCCCTGGGGCAGCATGAATTGATTATATGGGGGGCACAAATGAACTAGTTATATGGTGGTGGTTTAAAGACAGTATTCCTTAGCAATAACTTCATTAAAAAGAGTTAGTGAAATAGCAGCCATAATAATATCAGAACCATATTTACAGATTTTCCAAGATAGAATACATATTGCTTTACATCCTAAATTCCTACCTAAGGTTGTATAAGCAAGACAGTTGTGAGAATGTGGCCCTTTTTATATGGGCCTCTCCCACCCATGAACATGCAGTTTTCTGCGTGGGGAAGCCCCGTGTGAACAATGCGGTGCCTGCGTTGTCTAACACACATCCCCACTCACAAACACCCACTTGTCCCCACGCACAGAGCAACTGGGGAAAACAGCGGTTGCTCCATGGGTGCGGATGAGTGGGGGAGGTGAGTGGGGATGCATGCGCGGCCGTGTACACGCCCTGCCCATGCACCAGCACGCCCACAACCCCCACCCCACCCACCGGGTGGAGTCGTGTAAAAAGGGCCTGTGAGGAGCCCCTCGAAGAAGAACAGAAGGTTGTAAACAAGGTTCTTTGAGATGTCTCCTAACATTCTCACAATATCCACCTACCCTTCTAGTCCAGCATGAATTTTTCTTATATTCCTAGAAAGGGTTGGAAGGAATTGTCATTCTGAGGGGGAGAGTGCTTTTTATACTAGAGGAGCTCGAGACCATCACGTGGTCTATTATTTGAATATGGTGAGCATGCACAACCCAGTTGTGAGAACGTTAGGACCCATCTCGAAGAACCTTCTTTACAAGGCAACAACCTTCTGATCACTCACATGGGGAGGAGCTTGTTTACAAACAGCTTTATCTCCCAGTCCTCCTGCTGCTGCACTACTAGCATGCAGAAGCGGGTGAGGGATGGGGACCCCCCCCATGATATGGGGGTGCCTTGCACCCAGGCCCCCCCTGGGGCTAGGTAGCAGCCCCTGGGACCTAGCAGCCGCCGGCTTTATGCCAGGTTCACTCAATGGATGCTACGCCCCTGCTGGGAAGGCAGGGAGGGCCCACACCCCATTCCTAGCTGAAGGAAGCTAAGGATAAAGAAATGGTGCAGCTTGCAGTGATTACAAGGGCTGGAGCAATCTAAACTAGCTAACTGACATAAGCTGGTTAATCAAGCTGGACAGCAGATGTAATGTAATGTAATTTATTAAGGATACTGGCTCTCGCCATGATCCACCACATTCAGCCATACAACTATAAACCAAAAATACATTGTCCCAAAACATTAACATACATTTAACAATAAAATTTCCAATAATGTGACCCAAAAACAAAACAAAAAACAGCCTCCTCATACAAGGAACATATAACCATGAATGCCCCCGTATATATGGCAGGCTTGACATATATAAATTATAACAATTCACTACAAACAGTTCATCTAAGATTTGACCATATGAGCTTTTTGATGCCTAACAAGGGATAAAAACTTGGCCATGAAATACTAGACTTATCGTCCAAAAGCTGGTTCAAAATCAAACTTTCCCTAGCTATACTTTCCAAAATTGGGACAATAAGAAAGTTCCTCCAGGACTGGTACAATGGACAGAACAATATTATATGATCCAGCAACTCCACCGTATATGACCCATGCTCAGCACAGGCCCTACACCACCTCTCCTGCCATGGAACTTTCCCCCATCTCCCTTCTAGAACAGCTGAAGGAAAACAATTCATTCTAGCCAAGGTAAAAGCAAATCTTGTATTAACCATATCCTTATCATATATCTATATGCACCCATAGAGGGGACTACTGCTCCTGCAGAAAAGGGGAGAGTTTCTGACCTTGTCTTTGGGCTGTTTCAGTTGGCAGCTCCTGATCAAATAGCCGTCGTTTTATTACTGGCCATATGCTATCATATGGAAGGGAGAGGATGTAGACCTCCAAAAATCCCAGTTTGGCCAGGAGGGCTCTTATATGTTCTCTGCCCTTCTTCCCTTGATATTACTAGCCACCAAATGAGCCAGAGAGTTTCCAGGGGTCAGCCTTACTTTCAGTCAGTACTTGAGCATAGCCAAATTTGCCTTCAGAGCAACCCGTTTAACTCCTGACTCCACTCTAAGGAGTACCGCTGGCGTAGATCTAGGTACACACAAGAGAGAGCGTAGAAGCTTATTCTGCTCAATCTCTAGTTCTAATGGAGCATCTGCTCCCCAAACAGCTATACCGTAAAGAATTTGGGGTATCATTTTAGAGGCCATCAACTTAATAGCTGGATACAATAATTTGCCGCCTTGATTATAAAAGAAACTGCAAATTGCCTGGCCCGTGGCCCCAGCAGTATTACTAACTGCTTTCAAATGCGCCTTCCAAGAAGTGGAAGCTGCGATTACCACACCCAAATATTTAAAATGGCTGACCTGCTCTATAACATGGTCCTGTAAAAGCCATCTGTATTTGGGACGACCAGGACCAATGACCATCACCTTGGTCTTAGAATAATTAATAATGAGGCGTTTGGCATTACAATATTCCCCAAAGGTCGCCATGAGCCTTCTAAGACCTACCTGGGACCTAGCAACCAAGGCTGTGTCATCTGCATATAGGAGTACCAATGTACTAAACCCACCAATGTCTACCGGATGAAAAGCCCAGTTGGAAAGCTTCTTCCTCATATCACTCAAAAAGAGGTTAAACAAAATGGGTGCTAATAGACAGCCCTGTCGTACACCACGTCTGACTAGAACTTGGCCTGAGAGCTGTCCCTGCCCATTCACACGCACTCTCAACACAGAGTTAGAGTGAATGGCCTGCAATAAAGCTAACAATCTTGGTTCCATATCCAAGGTTTCTAACATCACCCATAGATCTTCCCTGGACACGGAATTGAACGCTGTCTTAAGATCTACAAAACAGACAAAAAGCCTGGAAGACCCACTACTTCGCACATACTTTGACATCAACTGTTCTATAATGAATATATGGTCAGTAGTCAAAACTCACAGCCTAAAGCCCGCTTGTTCCAGTCCAATCAGGTTTCCAGTCTCCACCCATGCCTGAATCCTAACCAACAGCAGTTTAGTATATAACTTCCCCACGATACTCAGCAAACTTATAGGTCTATAGTTTGCTGGGTCATGGGGAGATCCCTTCTTAAAAATCGGGACAATGATGCTCTCCTCCCAGCCTTTCGTCAGCCTCCCTGTCTGATTTATATAAGTAAATAAAGGAGCCAAGATTTGACACCACCAGCTAACGTTCCCCTTTAGCAGCTCTGCCGGGACAAAATCCGCCCCAGGTGCCTTATTGGCTTTGAGGGATGAAACATACTGCTCAATATCATTGGGGGTGACGAGGTCCCATGAAGGAAATGATTCCATAGAATAGCTGGGCACCTTCCCTATAGGTTCGGATATACTGGAAAAGATTTTCCCATAATAAACTTCCCACTTATCCACAGGAACATGCACCTGCTCACCCACACTCAGCCCAAGAGTTTTTAATAATCTGTCCAAATTTATTATTATTTTTAGTTACAACTGAACTAAGCAGTTCCTCCCACTGGGCTCTCCTAAACTGTTCTTTCTTCTGTTTAATTAAGCTTTTATATTCCCTTTTGGCATTAAGAAAACTCTCAACCCACCTTACATCATGACCCATTACCTTTCTATTTCTTGCCAGGTGATTCAACTGGAGTTTTGCCATTTTACAGTCCCAGTTGAACCAACCCCTAGGGCTAAGCCTATTACAGGCGTTTGATTTAGTACAAGTAAGTACTGGCTGGAGAAGTGAAATCAATTTTCAGAATTCTTCGAGAATTAACCCTGGGCTACTAACAATCACCGCCTGAAAAGACTCCAGCCTTTCCTGACTGGTAAATTCTTCGGTTGCCCAAGGAACCTCCGGAGTCCATTTAACTCTACTTTTAGGAACCGGAAGAGACTCCTGTAAGGCAGTTTGTACCAATGGCTTCTCCGAGGGGAATAGATTACCACAGGGATCATTAAAAGTAATCTTAAGAGTGGTCCGAATCTGGATAATTCAAAACTGAAAAATCTAAAACCAATGGAAATAAATTAAATGAGACCAGTGCATAATCCAAAACACTGGCCGCACCATATGCCATATAGGTAAAATCCCCTTCAATATCACCTGGCATATTTCCGTGGAGGATTATCAGATTCACAGAACGGGCTAGGTCATCCAGTTTTCCCCCCGATAGATTAGATATCAAGTCCCTGGAGCTCCCTCTATTCATAACTTGAGGGGGCATGTCCTCATCCAGATACAACTCCCTCCCATTAGAGGGGTACAATCCCCAGCGGGCATTAAAATCACCTACCAACAACAAGCCATCTTCTGGGTACCTTTCTCTCAAATTAATAATTAAATTAGTTAAACGGACCCATATTTCATCCTCATAAAAATCCTAGGCTCTGGGGGGAATATAAACATTTACTACCAGTAAGGACTGGCCTGATTTAGAATCAGAAATTTGAATTGGAAGGACTTGATGGCCACCACCTGAGAGTTTTTGGGTAGACAGATTTGATGCCTTCTTTACCAGAGTGGCCACACCCCCACTTGGCCTACCTTTGGAAGTATGTAGTTGAAAAATGGCTACCACAGAGCGGGTCTCAAATCCAGACACTTCCACATCCCTACATAACCAAGTTTCTTACAAACAAATGCAACTGAACCTCCTGATTTTCAGGAAAAATTCTAAATCGGCGGCTTTATTCGCCCATCCCGCGATATTCCAAGATATCAAGGAACCAATTCCATCACATCACATCCCGTCTGTCAGGTATCTTTATATCACATCCCGCCTGTCAGGGCAAAATCATTTCCACCTGAGTCAAAGAAATCTCATTTAACCCCACGCCTGTCTGGACCTGACCTTCCATTACCAGGAGGCAATCCCCTTTTCCCTTAATTTGCCCCTCCCTAAACACCAGTTTCTGGGGTCGACTGTGAGGGAGATTCTCGTGCCACTGGGCAGGACTACCCTCATTTGCTGCTGGTTCTAGAGCCGAATTTGCCTGATGACATAAATTTTGCAACATCTGTAGCCTACTCAAAATTAGGCTCTGCTCAATTACTGGGTGGGAATGAAAAGAAAGCTTCCATGCTGGCCTCTGTTCTTTAAAGATATCGGATCCCAACTGAAGACAAAATGAGAGGGAGTCAGCAAGATTCTCAAAAGGCCCATCACTTAAACTAGAAAAAGGGGGATCTGGTATATGAGCAAGCATTAAGGTTGAAAGTGACGACCCTTGTAGCAAACTGGCTTGACGCTCCTTGTCTATTAATTGAGAATGATCCAATCTCTGAGGTCTTAATTAACTACCTATTGCTATATCTCCCAACTGACCCACCTCCATTTCTTCTACTAGGGTACCTTGGGCAGGGATAGTCATCAAATTGCAGTTCTTCACTGGCACAGTTCCTGGCTAGATCTCTTTATCCAATCCCACAGGGACCGTTAAGTCAATAAGCGGAGGCAGGGCCATTGCCTGTGGTACATAGGATCTAGAAACAACCACCCCTCTAGAAAAGAGGTACTGCCCAGACAAGACAAAAGGATTTTGGAAACTAAATTAGGGTTTCCAAAATGGATAACCAAACGAATACCATAATCCACTGGGGGTAAAAAATAAAAACGAGCAATTTCAAAATTACTCAACCTAATTTGGAGAAGGGCAGCCAGGTGTCTTCGAATTAGATACTTGGAAAACCAAGCGGGCCTATTTCCGTTAGGAAAAGGATAAATTTTCAGCAGAACCGCATTTGGGTCTGGGATCATCCGTATTACCCCTATCAATGGGTCATCTCTAGGCTTCTGATCATTACCTCCCCAATCCAGGGAAGTACTAGATAAAGGTAGATGGGGTCCCATAGGCTGCAATACTTGCCCCAAAGGCTGCGATCGAAATGTAGGGGGAGACAATATATATAGCTGGGCAGCCATTGATTTAACATCACCTGCCATTCCCTGTACACCTTTAAAACCTTCCACCAGTGACTCCCTCACTACATTAATCCCCTTTAATACATTTTCAACTGTTTTGCCCATAAGGCAGCACTGGTCCCCGAAAAATTTCCAGGGGACCCGTGAGTCGTCAGAGGTCCGGGATAAGACCATAGCAGAATCAAAGGCCTCCTCTGATAAAACTGATGATTGTGAATGTGAATGGGGGCTAAAACTGCCCCCCAAAACTTCAAATCTATTGGAGGTTTGGAGGGGCTCAGACGGTAAGAAGAGCTTCGAGTTACCTGACAACACCGTAACACCCACTTCTTGTAACTTTAATTGTTTAAGAACTGGGCTGCCTTGTTCAGGAGACGGGGCCAGAAGGTGCCCCCACTTCCTAGGTTGAACAGTAAGAAAAGAGTCCTCAGCCATCATGCCACCACAGGGATCCAAAGGGGCTGACAGTCAGCGCCTACGCAGGCCCGCGCCTAAGGGCGCGCCCTTGCACGCGCAGCCCTTAGGCGCGCAGGCCCAAGGCGCGCACGCCCCGGTATATGGAGGCTTTTATTCCCCTGCTGGCCGGGTCTTGCCTCTCCCAACTAATCGGGTTCACAGTCTGCTGGGTTACTCAGGGTTTCAAGCAGGCTCCAGCTGGGGCTTCTAATCTCCCCTCCAAGACACCCTCTCCACAGTTCCACTGCCAAGGGGCAACTAGCAGCAAAGGTTCCAGCCCCCGACGCAGGTCTCCTCCCTCGGCTCCACACCAGGCAGCAGATACCAAACGCACAGAGGCTGAAGGAAGCCCATGCACTGAGAGAAAGTTACAAGTAGCTCTCATTACTGGGAGACAAAAAGCTGAAGGTAGCTTTACTTTATAGCCTGTAGCAAGGCTTGACTGTAATGCCTGAAAAGGGTTTAAAAGTTTATATCTGGCTGCTAAGAGACTGTTAAGGTGGCTGGGAAAAGCCTGAATAGACAATGTATATATGTGAATGCAGCATAGATTGCTATAGAGAGCCTCAGTGAATAATGGGAATGTTACTGTAGAGAAATGTATCTGTTGTAACCCCTGGGAAAGGGATGGTAAGTGTAGTCACTGTGTATAACATTGACCTACTCATTGACCTGAGTAGAGCCGGTGACAAAGGTTCTCAAATGGTGGCTTGGGACCCCAAGTGGAGTCATGGCATCTACAGATATGGGGTGCAGCCACAAGATGCACTTATCATGCCTTGGGCAACCTTACCCCACACTGGGCAGGCTTCCTACACAGTGCAGTGCATTGTGCCTGGTGGGGCAGGGGGGGCAGCTGGTTGCTATGTGCTGTGTCCTTGGAAAAAGGCCATGGATGTAGTGTGTAGGAAGCCTTACCCAAAATGGGGTAAGGCTGCCCAAGGCAGCTTGAGTGCCTGGGCCTCGTCTGCCCCACTGCACTCTTTTCCAATATGTGGAAACTCCATTTACACTTTGCTAATAAGCCAGCCAGCTCAGCAAAGTATTGTAAAGACCATTTATTTGAATAAATGAAGCTATGAGACTTAAGATTATAAAAATATGAAGCAATAGTTTACTTAAGTTCAAATAAAGACACAGAACAAAAGAAACAGTGTCAGTTAAAAGTACATGACTTAGAAAGACATTTCTTGTTCAAAGAACAGCTCTTATTACAAATTCAAAGATCTTAACATCTATAAGATAACACATATGCTCTAAGTATTATTGCTATGGTTGACTCAATGCATCATATAGGATATACATTCATATTACCACCCAGTCCTTTACTCCATTCTGCCAGATGAATATAAGAAAAGCTCCATA
The DNA here is from genome assembly GCA_003113815.1 of Sphenodon punctatus. Taxonomy (NCBI): domain Eukaryota; kingdom Metazoa; phylum Chordata; class Lepidosauria; order Sphenodontia; family Sphenodontidae; genus Sphenodon; species Sphenodon punctatus. The sequence goes on from QEPC01010852.1 coordinate 482,890, forward strand.
GAAGGAACTGTTTCTGAAAAATCTATTTCTCCTCTCCCTTCTTATAGAATGAAGTTTGCTTGGAAGTCAGCTAAAAATGACGTCACGTCAAAACTACTGACAAGGAGGGTTTTCTCAAAGTACATAGTAAGAAGCCTGTTGATACATTCTAAAACAGGTGTCTATCATCTAAGATAGGAGTCACAATGAGTAAACTCCAAACAAACAAGGCCTCTTCCTGCCCTGCTTGGGAGTCACGTATCTTGAGACTAGTCAACAGAAAATGTTGATTTCTTTAAGAGGCAGACTTAATTGTATCTTACTCCAAGATTACAGCTAAAAGGACATTCTAAAGACACTTCATTAGAAATTAGCCATTCAAAGGCCTAGTCTAATGTTCAACATATTGAAACAGAGCGTCAAAAAATATATGCTTTTTACACAGGATACATGACAGTGGCACAGCACCTCAGTCCGCCCCAGCTGTGGCAGGAGAGCTGACGTGGCCCACTGCCCTGCCCTGTGGGAGACCAACTGTCTGCTCAGCTCCCTGCGTTGGCCCCACAGTGTGGAGGCTGTGCTTACCCACCATGGGGCTACGTGGGGATTGGGCTCTCTGCAGCTCATGTGGCTGCACCCAGGCTGGTTATTCCAGTTGATATTTGATATACTACTAGACACATATTTGTTACTGTCTGGAGTCACAGGATTCCATTCAAGTCTCAAAATGGGGTCTCTCAGGCAAAAAGTCTGGAAAACACTGGCTTACACTTCCTTCATTACTGTAGTGGCATTTTCATTGCTTTTTCCTTTCCTCGTTGCCTGGCTTCAATCATAGAAATGTATGACTGGAATGGACCTCAAGGGAAGTTCTGAGGCAAAATCCTGACTCCACTGAAATCAATAGCAAAACTCCCACTGGCTTTACTGAAGTCAGGATTTCACCTCTTGATATGGAACTAGATACAATGAGATGAAATTAAGTTCGGGCCAGAAAAATTCAAGAAAACTTGTTCAGATCAAGATCGTATGAGATCTAATAGCACAGATCACAGCATAACGGGGAGCGGCTGGGTCATTTAAAGTGATTACAAAGCACTAGAAAACATTCTGCACTACGAGTTCCATAGTGGGTCAGACTAATAGTCCATCAAGCCCAGCATCTTGTCTCCAATAGCGGCCCTTCTCAGTTGCTTCAGAGAAGTACCTAACAGGTCATAATGCGGTGATCCATTCCCTGGTGTTCACTCGCAGCTTGCAGCAGTCAGAGGTTACATCCCCCAACCTACTTGACTAATAGGCAGTAATAGACCTATCCTCTAAGAACTTATACAAATCTTTTTAAAACTCAGCTATACTACTGGCCCTGACCACGTCCTCTCGCAACAAATTCCACGAGTTAATTGTGCATTGCATAAAAAAAAAAAACGAACAACCACACAACTTCATTTTATTTGTTTTAAATCTGCTACCAGAAATACCACTTTCACACCTGACGCTTTGGCGCTGTTAGTGTGACACAAGGCATGGACACAGCAGCATGGAGGAGTCCAATGACGGAAGTAGTGGCAGCGTGAATGGGGATCTGCCACGGCTAGTCTCGCGCACGACAGGGCTGGATTTTGCTCCTTGTCATGCACGAGACTAGCTGCAGCAGATCTCCGTTCGCACCAGCCCTACTGTCAGCATTGGGTTCCTCCCCACTGCCACTTCCGTGTTTCGTGTCACTCTAACAGCGTAGGAGCGTCAGGTGTGCATGCATTTCATGGAGTGTGCCCTATTTGTAGTACTATTTGAGAGGGTAAACAATTCCTCCCTATTTACTTGTTCCACACCACTTATGATTTTATAAGCTATCGTATCCCCTCTCAATCCTCTCTTCTCTGAGCTGAAGAGCCCTAACCTATCAAGCCTCTCCTCGGATGGAAGCTGTTCCATACCCATTCTATACTCTTGTTCATTTTTGTTGCTCTTCTCTGTACCTTTTCCAATTCTACTATATCCTTTTCGAGACAGGGCAACCAGAACTGCACACAATATTCACGATGCAGTTGCACAATATTTATATAGAGGTATTATGATATTTTCTGTTTTATTCTCGATCCCTTTCTGAATAATTCCGAACATTCTGTTTGGCTTTTTGATGGGTGCACACTGAGCTAAGGATTTCAATTAATTGTCAACAGTGACTCCAAGATCCTTTTCCTGGGTAGCAATCCTTAGTTTAGAACCCAGCATTATGTATGTATAGTTTGGATTATTTTCCCTATGTGCAGCACTTTGCACTTGTCAACATTAAATTTAATCTGATATTTACTTGCCCAGTATACCAGTCTTGCAAGATCCTCCTGCAATTCCTCACAATACACCCCGATCCTAACTATAACGAATAACTGTGTCATCTACAGACTTGATAACCTCACTCTTACTCCCTTCTCCAGATCATTAATGAATATATTAAACACCCATCCCAGTACAGTTCCCTGTGGCACCCTACCATTTACTTTCCTCCATTGTGGATATGGACTATTTAATCCTACCCTTTGTTTCCTATCCTTTAACCAGTACTCATTCCACAACAGGACACTGTTCTAGATCTTGTTCTGTTTAAGTAATAAAGTACTGATTGCCCCTTTTCCAAAAAGCTACAATCTAAATACAGAGAATGAAATCCTACATCAGGTGTGGGGAACCTTCTCTCTCCCAGGGACCACTTTGGAAACCAATCTAAGTTACAAGGGCTGCACAGAAATTAGGGGAAGGGGTGCTTAATGCATGAGAGAAAACTCAGGTTCCTGTCGAGGTTATATTCCCTTCTTTAAGGCACAAAGTTGCTGGCATTTTGAAATGAAATCCTTTTTGTTACATTCAACATCAACCTATGCAGTCAGAACTTGTTCAGTTTCTATAATCCAAAGCTATAATGTTAGAAAAAAAATGACAGAATCCTTAGAAAAAAGACTGAGGATTCAAAAATGTTATGGTTTTGTTTTGGTTCGCTCTTTTCTTTTAAACAGAGCTTTTAAAAAATTAAGTCTGACCTTTCATAGTCTTAATCTTGGAGGGGGGGGGGGAGGGACTTCTATTGAAAATGTTAGGTTATCAATGGTTGTTTTACATTCATTAGATACACAATCCGCTCTAGTTAACTAAATCGGCATTTATAGCATTCTAAAGAGCTGTAACAACGCCTCTGTTCTTGTAATGTCATTACCTCATTAACATCATTTCTGTTGCCAAGCAACACTAAAGCTTCTGTGTCATATTTGATGGAAGTATGCCAGGATAGTTTAAAAACACAAAAACATTTGAATATAAAAGAATGGCCGTTTTTACATGGACACTCCACCCCCACTCAGAGTTCGGACAGGTGTGCGGGGGGGGGAGGGGGCGTCCGTCTAAACGGCCAGAGATGGGTGGCGGGATGGATGTCCGCTTGGTGTTCGTCCATGTGAACACCAAGTGGGAGGGCTCTGTTGGTGGAGGCTTGGTGGGTGGGTGTCCGTGTAAGAGGACACACATGCCTCCACCCACGTGCACTCCCGCACAACACCCACCTCCACCCATCACCCACCCACCTCCACCCACGGAGCCCTCTGGAAAACCAGAGGAGACTCGTTGAGTGGAGGTGGGTGGGTGCATGTGTAAAAGGACACACGCACACACCTCCACCCATGTTGCAAAACACCCATCCCCCCCACCCACCTCCATCCATGTAAAAAGGGCCTATAACTGCTTGTTACTTTCTCTGGAACAGAAACATCAGTATTTAATTCAGCACTGCAATCTTGCATTTTCATTAAAAACATATCCAGATATATTTGTGAAGAAAAAAAGAAAAACAATGCTGATTACAAGTGAATCTAGAATCAAAGGCCTTTTTAACATGGGCTGCGGTGGGTGGGGGGATGGGTGGGCAACGTAGTGGGCGATGCATGGGGGTATGTTCCCACAGACCTCCACCCACCTCCACGCACGGAGCATTGGTGTCCGTTGCTCTGTGCGTGGGTGGCGAGTGGAGTGCAGAAGTGCATATGTACCTCCACCCACTGCCCGCAGTGTTCCCACAGGTGCCCCCCATCCACCCGCCACGGCGTTCGCATGGGCGCGAGGGGGGGTGCCTGCGTAAAAAGGGTCAAAATGGAAATGATCATTTGCTTTCATATTCTTTGAGAGTGTGCATTTATTTATACAGTACATAACTGCTGTATGATTTTGTGTAACAATTTAAAAAATATTTGTGGAGGTTACAGTATCTGTGCTTTCACAACGGCATCAGTGATTTGAACGGTAGTGAATGTAGTCCTAAATATAAAATCTCATTTTGTTTTGTTTTAAAATTTTAATATTGAATTTTTTAAAAATATAAATCCATGGGGCTGATGGAATATAAGATTCCTAATGAGAATGCTGCGTGTAACATTTACTAATTTACTTTATTTATTGTTGCAAGAGCAAGCAGGAAGTTTTGGGGGGGGTACCACATTAAGGTCCAGCCAGATATCACTGATTTGGGGTACAATTTCCACCCCTGCAAAAAGACCCATACTAGCAGATCCCAGTCTCTTTGAAATCTATGGGATGTCCTACAGACACAGCGATCTCCTTAATGCAGTTCTCTTTGCAGAATCAGGGCTTCTGGCAATTAATAAGATATTTCTTTATAATAATTAAAAAGATATTTCAGTGGAATTATTGCTTTCATCTGCAAGCAATTATTTCCATAGTTTCTCATGATCATGTTCCAATTGCAGGGCCCCATAGAAAAGTGTATTAATTTTCATTACATAATAAATAAATAGGGAATCTGTTTATGGTCCCAAATGCATAAAATACTGCAAGACATGAAGTGCATTTTATGGATAAGGAAGGTCCAGTCTTTGGTTCTTTCCTGCCCTGTTAAAAAATCATTAACATTGGGTGATTTCTGACGTTACGGGCCTCCCTTTTACCACAGTTTACCACAATTTACCACTTGTGGTAGAGATCATCCCGTAATGTCTGAAGGGGTTCCCGCCAGATGTTCACCACAGCGAACACCCAGCAGGAATCCAATTAACCACCATTCCAGAGGGGAGACCAGTTACCTGGTGGTTGCCTGGACCATGGTCCGGAATCAGCGGACGGTAACATCTGTTACCTCTGCCGAGGCTGGAGCATGGTCCCGACCACGAGACAGGATCGGGCGTAGCAGCCTGATTCCGGAGGGGGACGAAGATTTGACCCCACGCCGTGTCAAGAAGGGAGGCCGACATGTCTGAAATCAGTCTTTGACATTCTTTGATCCTTTCTAAGGATTAGGATTCCCTTCCCGGCTGAAATGTAGAAGACTTCCGTATATTTATTTATTTATTCAAATTTTTACCCTACCCTACCCTACCCTACCCATTAAGGCCCTTTTTAAAAAACAACAACAACCCACAAGATGCTCCCACACATGTCCAACCATAGAACACACGGGGAAGCATCTTGTATGAAAATGAGGGTGCATGGGTGCACACTCCCACGACATACGCATTCTCCCCCATCCCTACGCACAGAGCAATTGGCAAAAACGCACATTGCTTTGGGGGGGGGGGTGCATTCATGTACACCTGCACCCGCTCGCTGCTAGGCGGCGCTCCACCCACTTCCCATGGGCCTAGCCTGTCCCCTCCTCCCCCAATCCTGTTTAAAAATGGCCTGAGTTTCAGGGTGGCTCAACATTATTATTAATTAATATTATTAATGAATTTTATTGTTTTCTTAATCAGACATACAACCATTTCCATTGCAATATCCTCACAATTTTTTGCAAGCTTATGTTTACATAGTGGCAGCTGGTCCCCAGGGAAGTTTAGGGCACTGACCCCCCAAGCGCCGAGGGCCCACCGGCGCCACCATTTATAGTAAAACAAAAAAACGCACCGCCGCTGCTTCTCACAGCGCCAGAGCAGCCTCTGCCTTTGCTTCAGAGCGGAGGCTGCTGCAGCGCTGTCAGTTCACTTACTTCCGGGATCCACTCCTGAGGAGTGGGTCCCAGAAGGGTCAAAAAAACTAAGCCCAACCGTGTTTTCCATTGAAAACGCGATTTGGGCGCTGAGCTCCTCTGTCCACAGCACGTATAGGACGTGCTGTGGAGGAAGGGGCTAGGGGCTTTCCATTGTGCTCAATGGGCACAAGGAAAGCTCTCACCAGGGCACTTGTTGAAAGTGCCCTGGCGAGATGCCTTGGGCCGGGCGCCTGAGACAGGGAGCAGCGCGCATGCGCGCTTGTCCCTGCCTCACATGCTGAAAGAACATGGCTTAGAGCGCAGCTCTCCAACTGCCCGCCGCCAGGCCAGCCACTTCCTTGCCGCTCCCTCCCAAATCTGTCGCTCTGTGCGGCGGTGTGTGTGTGTGTGTGTGTGTGTGTGTGTGTGGGGGGGGGGGGGCGGGGAGAGCGGCAAGGCAGGGAACGTTGTGTGTGTGTGTGTGTTTTATTTTAAATTGCCCGTGAGTCCTGCCTCCGCAGAGGAGATCAGGACACGCTGGCAATTTAAAATACAAAACCCCTAAAGTCCCCCCCGCCTGCAGCGCAGCCCGGGACGAAGACCACCGGAGCCAGCACGGAGGTAAGAATCGATATCCCGATCCCCAATCCCTCCCGTGAGTCCCGTCCCCACCCTGCCTGCACCCTCCCCTCACCCCATCCCCATAGGCTCCCATCCTCCCCCTAGGCTGTTCCCCCACCCCACACACCCCCAGGCTGTTTCCACTGCACCCCCCCATGGCTGTTCCAACCACCCACCTACCCCTAAGCTGTTTCCTCCCCATGGATGTTCCCACCCCTGCATCCTCCTCAGGCTATTTCCCCCCCCCCC
>QEPC01010852.1:490147-523037 GCA_003113815.1 Sphenodon punctatus
CCCCCCCCCCTGCATCCTCCTCTCCCTAGGCTGTTCCCCCACCACCACCCTGCTGTGTTGTGCCAGTGTTTTCTGTGTTTCCCTGTGTTTATACATTATTTATTTTAAGCTTGATGTGCATGTAGACTGTGTTTTCTTCCATCCGATGTTAACCCTGGGAACTCCTTACTGCTGGGTTATGCCATGCCACTGGCCTACCGTCCCCCTGGCTCCACCTACCGTCCCCTGGCTCCGCCCCTAGACTCGCCAGCCTTACTGCCCCAGTGCCCCTCCAACATCAAAACCCACCAGCCGCCCCTGTGTTTACATTTTCTATATTCATTTGTGAAGACATTACATTCTTCAAACCAAAACCAACAATACATAAAGTCAGTTATCATCCATGCATCTTACATAGCAGTTTTCCATCTCAGATCTTGTGTGAAGTTGTTGACCTTTTGACCGGCTAGGCAATGTTCACTGACTAACCTCTCAGTATTCAAAGAGCTTCTGAATGTCCTTGCTTTCCTGATGTTTATCTTCTAGTGCACTCATAATTGGTGTCAAGGTCTCTTTAAAGGTCTCAAATGCCTGAGCCCCTCCACAAACCCAATCCCACCCTACCTGGTCCCTGCCTGCCAAACACCAGTAAGGAAGTGTGAATGGTGGCATCTCTTTAAGGAATCAGTTTTGTCCCTCCTGTTTCTAATAAGATTTTGTCTATGTGCTTTTGGATTACTGATCTATACTAAAATTCTGAGACTTTGTTAGGTATAAAGTTAATCCTACATGGCGGAAACTCCCATGTCACTTATTTCATACCTGGTGTGCTATGTTAATCTTAGACGAGAAAGATTTTGACTAGAGTGTTGTGAGCTGTTCAGCTTTACATTCTATACCATATGGACATATAACTGGTAGCTTATGACTATAGAACAAGTGCTAGTGAAGCGTTTCCTGTTGGTGGCAGATGGGCCTGGCAATTGTGTGAAATACAGTGTCTCCTACTGGAATAGATATATGGCAATATATTTGTTTAATGTGTTTAAAATCAGGTCATATTTATTTATTTATTTATTTTACAGATTTATATCCCGCCCCCTCCTGCAATGCAGCTCGGGATATTTACCAAATAGGTTTTGCACTTCCAAAGACAGTTTGCTGCCTGCTGGATTAGGACATGTTATATGGAACACTGATTCCGGAGGAGTAATTTACCCCTAGGTAAATCTGTATTCAACCATTAATTTACATAGGATACAACTGTTTGTGTGACAACTTGTACCTAGGAGTTAAATTCCTTCCATAGACAAAGACCTGGCTGTCTCACCAGGCATTCGGTGAGGGGGATGGGTAGTGGGTGTAGTTTTTTATTTTAGGGCAGTGGTTGGGGGGCGGGGGGGTGTTTTTATTTTTGGGATATTGGGGTTTTCTTTCGGGCCCCTGTAGTTGTGTTAATATTTTATTGTGCTTTTTATATTCTGTATTTTCTACTTTTATAATGATGTTTGTGTATGTTGTCCACTGAGCTGCCACTGGGTAGGAGGGGGGTGGTATAGAAGTGTAATAAATAAATACATTTCTGACGTACTGACTTACTATATGGGAGTGGTCAAATCAGCAGTTATCTGGGAGTGAAGTACTACACATGGTACTGATCAATGATTCATGACATGGTAACCCCAACTGACTGTTAGCAGGAATGCTCTCAAACAGTCATCGGGTGGTCACATAGGGCATTTTCACACAAGACACTCTCCACCCACTACCCACCCACCCACTATACATGTTATAATAGGGCACCCATAGGGCATCGCTGCAGCATGTATAGTGGGTGGGTGGGTGAAGAGTATCTTGTGTGAAAATGCTCAAACAGCTATGCTCCCAAGTAAGGAAACCCTGAGTTATACTTACTGAGAAGCAAAGTTCCCCTGAGCAAACAGCATTTTGCATGAACATGCCTTAACAACTTAAAAGTTATAGCCAGAGAAGTAATTATGTAAAAATACAGCTGCCCTACTACTCTATTTAAACCAACCCCAAATATTAGAAATCATGAGCCAGGCTCCTGAAAATTACAGCTCTGTTTTTAAAAAAACAAGAAATTTATTTTTAAAACCAAAAAGAAAATTGACTTTTTTTGGATTGTCTTTTGGTTTCTGAGCCTAGAGTTATATTTTCAAGCTTTTCTCTGCAACTACTTGTGCTAAAAATTCTTATTGTAATGAAAACAGAGACTTTCATGATGTAGTCATAAGTCAAAGTAATTTCAGGTTTCAAGAAAACACCCAAAATCATGTCCATTGCGATCAAAATTATGACATCTGGCAATCCTGAGCCTCTTTGAATCATGTCTGAAATATACATTTATATAACTTTCAGCACTGCAGAGTCAATACAACTATGGAAGAGCAAACTAGAATTTTTTTCTGCTGCTGCCTCATCTCATCAGCAGATTGACTGTGGGAGAATAGGTGTTTTTAATGTGGCAGTCCACCTCCTTGTGGAGGCAAGCTGCCGGGAGCACATAGCACTGGTGCTCCGTTCATTGCACTGGCTGCCTATAGTCTTCCAGGCACAATTCAAGGGGTTGGTTATTACCTTTTAAAGCCCTACATGAAGTGGGCCCCACATACCTACGAGACAGACTCCTCCCTCGTGTCCTGGATCAGTCCCTGCGACCGGCCGGGGGCGCCCTCTTGAAGGTCACGAGTGGTAATGTTCAAGAGGGTGTTTCCAGTGGCCGTGTTAGGACTATGAAACTCTCTCCTGGTTGAGATTCACCTCTCTCCAGATCTCCCCTCCTTCCGTAGACAATGCAAGACCTGGCTGTTTCACCAGGCATTTGGTAAGAGGGATGGGTAGTGGGTCAGGATTCTTCTTTGTGGTAAGTTTTGTTTTGTTTTTTTTTAAAATTTGTCTCGGACCTCTGTTCTATGGTTTGAAGTAAGATTTTCTATTATATTGTATTCCATATTTTTGTATTTTAATATTGTTCACTACCCTGAGCTGCCACTGGGTAGGAGAGGGGCAGTATACAAATATTGTAAATAAATAAATAAGCAAGGTGACTGGGTGTGTGGCTGCTGAGTGATGTTGCTACGGAGCACCCACTCGGGTGGAGTGTGCGTGTGGGTGGGGTATATTTAAATGGGCAGCTCCCAGTGTGGCTCCCCTAGCCATGGAGGCAAGCTTTCACGTGCTCCCTCTGTAGCGAATTAGGGGGAAGCATGCCAGGCTGGCTTTTGCAACTGACACGTCCCCGGCATGAGCCATGGGAAACCTGGGCTTCCCAGTGCTCCCAACCAGTTCTTGTGACTTCAAAGGCTCTGCTCCCTGGCCACACTGTGTATGTGGGGCACACCAGTCTGCTGACATGGCTGATTGCCCCAGTTCATACAGGCAGGGACTCCGTGGTCACCTGTTGCCACGGAGTTCTTTGGCTTGCCCTGCACGGAGCACACTTAATTTCCCAGCAGCGTTCCATGCATGGCCATGAGTGGGTCCTCATGGCCTTCCCCGTTCCACCTTCAGATGGGCAGTGCGCTCTGTAGCTCCTGGGTGGTCATGTGGGATATTATTAATAAATAATAATAGCATATTAATAAAATAATGCTATTAATAATAGCATCTCGTAAATGTTTATTCTTGCTAGAGATGCAAGAAGCAGAGGGAAACTAGTTTGACTTTCAGAAACCAAGTTGAGTTTTCAGGGTTGACAGTTAGAACCCCCACCCCCACCTTTTTGTTGTTTAGCTTGTAAATTGAGCAGATGATATCAAATCTAAGGTTGGTGAAAAATTTAAATCTAACTCCACAAAAAGTTAGAATGCAAAAAAATCTGCAGTTCAAAATTGTTATGGAATGTTCCAATTTTTCAGCTAAAGTATTTAAAATATTATTATTATTAATAATAATAATAAATTATTCCTGAATGGAAAAGACAAATCTGATGAAATCTCAAGACCTGAATTCCATCCTCTCTTCATCAATCTGTTTCTTTCCTCCTATGGACAACCATACTTGAAATTTTACTTTTGTGTCATCATCTTCTGGTTCTCTACCTACCTCTCTAATCACCAGGTCTTTCCACACAGGAGCCCCTCCTTTCCCACCGCACATGTGTGGGGGGTGGGGGGAGGCACCCGTGTGAATGCCACAACAGGTGTGGGGAAATTGGGTGGGTGTCTGTAGGAACGGCACCCACGGGGGCGGGGGTGCATGCATGTGCACTCCCACGCTTCACCCATCACCCACGCACAGAGACATGGGCTCCAATGCCGGTTGCTCCATTCATGGAGATGGGTGGAAGTGAGTGTGCACCTGTGGGAATGGGCACACACCCACCTCCGCCCACTGCGGGCGCACACTCATCCCTCCACCCACTGCGGCCCGTTTGAAAAGGACTACCCTTCCAGTATTTCCTACAGAGGATGATCTTCCTCAGTCAACCTCATAGCTCCAGCACTGTTCACAGTGGGCTACAATCTTGGCCCACTCCTTTTCTCCTTCTACATGCTATCACATTTAGAAATATATCTACGTATCACTTTAACGTTATCTTTAGGCTGGCAGCTCATGGCCTAACTTTTGACTTCAGACCCGTCTCTCTCATACCACAGTATAAAAGTCAACTTGCCTTCCTGGCATTTTCTTATGGATATCTAGCCACCAACTTAAAAACTTTTGATCTTTCTCCCCATCAAGTCATTCCCACTTGTCCATATTTCAATTATTGTAGTTAGAATCATCATCATTTCCGTCACCAAAGCCCTAAAAAAGCATCTTTTACCAGACTTTCTATCTAGTCCCCTACATCTAGGCTGAGTTTTAATTGACATTTCTTGTGCATTTTAAGATCTATTCCAGTGTTAATTATATTTCCTAGTGGGATGAATTTAAAAATGACAATTTCTTATGGCAAATATTCAATTTACATAAATTTGCAAGAAATTAAATATGCAAATGTATGTTTTGGTGGGACAGAACTGGGGGTAGGAGTGAAGGGGCAGGGCAGAAGGGACCATGGGGATAAAATGAGATGGTTAGAGAAAGAATCCAGGCTGAAAAGGGAAGGAGGCGTGAGAGTGAACAGAACTAAGCCAAATTTCAGCTTCAGCAGCTTGGGCTGAGCTGCTTTGTGTGTGGCATGAAGCCCAGGGCCATAGAAAGATGCTTCATGAGCCAGATTTGTCCCCATCGCTGCTTTCTGAGGAATACCAATCAGTTATTTCCTCATTCCACACTGCTAAAACTGTAGTCCAGATGGTCACCTCTCACATCTTAACTACTGCAACCTCCTCTCTTGTGGTGCATTTAGAACACTGCTTCAAAAATAATTACCCAACTGTATTGTTTTAGCACTCCATTTCTACTACATCAAGCACAAACTACTTAGTTTTTAAAAATAAACTTTAAGTCTCCTTCTAGCTTAGCTTGCTTAATTTATTTCTCATATCGTAATAAGCTTTCAGCTTCTCCCGGGTCCACCAATGATCCCATCCTATTTACTGCCCATGAGTCAAATTTTCAAACATGCAGAGATAAGTTTTTCAACTATTTTTGTAGTGTGTCTGTACAGTGCTCAACATAATCGCAGCCCAATCCCTGAGTGTGGCTTCTAGGAGTTATTGCAATATAAGAATGATAAATAGCATAGTATGATGTACAGCAGATATTTTAAAGTATACTTTGTGCCATTGTATTGTAGTACGCTATGCAGTCTTTTCATTGATAGCAAACAGATGAAAAGCTCCCCCCCCCCCATTAACTTCCTTTCCATGTTTCAAGTATTGAGTAAAACTGAGATCTCAAGCATTACAGTACAGATCCCAAACTTAAAGGTTTCTAAGTAAGCTTCTTTATATATAAAACCTTGCTAATTGGAGTGTTTTTCAGAGTCAATATTGAGGTGTAGACTGAAGATGCCAACATGCAACAGAATTGTGACTGTGTGGGGCAATTTATTGTTACCAGAGACAAACAGAGAGGATTCAGTCTGTTAATTAGCTTTTGTTAACTGAACAGCGAATACTTTTTGCCTAGGACATACTGGGTACAATGTTTTGATCCCCTTCTCCTTTACTGACTAGGACTTCAGTGAGTCCCTTAGAAAAATGTTTACTGAAGCCAAAAATAACTTCAACTGTATGCAGCTTCCTTAAGTATACTATCTGGCTGTAACACCCTCTTCTCGTGACTCTTTAAATTTTCCACTGGGAAATCCCAGGATACTTTACACACAGCAGAAGGGATATTATTATTATCAGTGAAAGTTCACAATTACTATTGGGGTTTTTTAACTCTCGCTTTCTACAGAAGACCACACAGTTTCTTCAAGCATGTCCTTACGTGAACTAACTCCAGAAGGTTATGATAGTATATCACATGCAAGGATCCATGTTCACTGCATTTTCCCCATTGTCAGCAGCAGTCTTATTCATTTACAGATTAAAATATGCATAGTAGTGGCTAAAACAAATAGAAATACAGTATCTACATGAGTTATTGCAACTATGTTGATAGCTTTTCAAATATACGATTTCTAGAGATATAGCTACAAACTAAGGTAAGATTCGTCAATGAACTAAGACTTTAATATGTTACTATCGGTATTACATATATTTTAGCACTGTTTGATTCATTTCATCTAAAAGAAAATAAAGCGTGATCAGTATTTTTGCAAGAGTGAAGGTCTGTATGGTGCAGTGGATTTTCTTCTGAAAAGAAGTAAAATCCTGTATGCAGAGTAGAACTTGATGTGAGGAAAGAAGGATGGGGAAAGAACAGAACACAAAATTATTATTGATAGTTACATACTACCCATTCTGTCCCAGATATGTATACTTCTCTATGAAAACACTCTCTAATAAGTAAATAATTAGCAGTGGATGCCTTCCTCACCAGGGTGTTGTGAGGATTAGTCATTGTTTGTACTGTGGTTTGAAGAGGTAAAGCACCATGTGTTAAGCATTATTTAACTCCTATAACTCCTGCACTAGAAAGAAGACTATCAAACTGTAACATTATGCATATGCACACACGAAAAAAAACTTCCAGCTGCTCTGCTAACAATAAGTTGCACATCAAACATGTATAAAAATATGTGTCCTACACAGTTAATATCCATTGGAACAATTTGGATCTTCAACCATAAATTTATGGCTGGAAAGAGGTAAACTCTACAAGTAAATGGTACATCACAAGCTTGTGAAATAGCCAGCCCATACATAGCATGGAAGACTAAAACTTTAGCAGTAATAAAATAAATGGCAGTGTACAGCAAAAAAAATGCATCATTTTCATTTACATAATAATAATTTAAAAAAATCAGAATTCTTTATAGGTATCTTGCTCATTTTTCCTTAATGGTTTTGAAGCCGTCTATATCTTAATAAAACAACACAGCAAATAAATCAACACAGCAAAGAAGAGTTTATTGAAGAAAAAAGAAAGCACCTTTTAAATAATGTCTAGTGTATTAAGGCATAAGTCCCCAATACTGCTTTTCAATAAAGATATTTTGCTTGTGAAAGCATGAATAATTCATATTCTAAAAAGGCACACCACTGAGCTTTTTACTTGGATTCTTTCCCTTTAATAACAGAGCTGTTTTTAAAGTATCTCTTTTGCTAAAACAACAAGTATTCCTACTTTCCCACACCTGACATAACTATTCTGATTTCCAAAGGGACGGTATATAAACACATCCACACACATAATTTGAGAATTTCAACTCAGTTTTGCAACAGTGCACACACGTTAAAAATCCATCTACCTAAAATATTTATTTTAATTCTGCACACAGAACAACAACAACAACAAAACTTAATTGAACATGCAAGGTAACTTTACTGTACTTATCAGTTCACTCCTTGCAGGAACAAATAAGATAGGGATCATTCTAAACTCTCATCAGATATTGCACACAAATATTTATGGTCACGTAGCATGCACATATGTATAAGAGCCATGCAGATCATAAATGTAAATAAGCCTTGATTATACCTAGAACATTTAACAAATAATAAATGACCTAAACTGCTATTGTGAAATGGTGTGAAAACCTGTTTACATACAAAAAAATTGTTCTAAGTCAAATCACTCACCAAAAGATTGAATGCAGGTCTCAATGAGGTAATCCAGGCTGACCCCTTTGGCTAAGTGTCCCAAAGACGTCATTATTCTGAACTCTGATCTGGGCAGAACTTGAATGGGAGGTACAATGAACGATCTGTTTCAGCTCAAGTGCTGATTTAGGGGCAGTGTTGCATCCTTGTGCAGGTTTCCTAAAAGAATGAGCAATAATCCAGTGAGAACAATGACATCTAGGCAATGGCAAATTTCACAAGAGCCTTCACAGCTGGTCGGAAAAGGAGGAGAGATTTAAAAGACAATTAGCTCCCAGGAGTTATGCTGGTGAAATGTATAGCCCTCCTACTTGGCAAATGCACCAAACAAGCCTTTTTCTGTAAAAATATTCTCCTCTGCAAATGTGGATCTTAAGGGCACATGATGATAGAACACTTTGTTTGATTTCTTCATTTTTAAAATTCATATACTGAACTCAAACCATATACACAAATTCGAGAAAGTGTTCAAGTAATGACTGTCCAGCTTTATAGGATTATTTGTTTGGCCACACAGGTTAAAGTGAGTAGAATTAAGTCCATAGTCGGACCTGGCATAATTCTGGAAGCAACTTACTGGCAGGTTTTTTGTTGTTTTTTTTTAAAATATATATCAAATAATAATAAATGTTTAATACATGACTGAAATGACAGTGAATTTTACAGTAGAATATATCACAATGAGCTAAATGTTCTGTTCCTATTCTAACTTTTTCTGCAAAGTTCACTTAAAAATATGAAAATAATAATTAAAATAGTGGAAGAAATAATAACTTTATGGGTCAGTTTTTAACAAATGGCATCTAATATAGCACTTCTAATTCGGCATGTGTAACCAAGCCAAGAAGGTGTACCTGAGTTTTCACATCCTCATGAATGTCGCATCCCTTGTCTCTCCCTCTGTTCCCCTTCTCTCTCTCCCCTCCCCTTGTCTTTAGACTGTAAGCTCTCGGGCAGGGACCGTGTCTATCTTATTTTTGTAAAGTGCCAGGTACATTGCTGGTGCTATATAAATGATAATAAAATAAAATAATAATAATAATAATAATTTCAGAGCTTGGGTTTTGTGTACGGAAAAATGTGTCTATACATGCACAAGCAGAATGCAAGCCAATCTACCTTATTCATGTGTGCAAGGGCAGCTTGGACACAAATATTCAAAATTCTGCACAAAAAATGTGGCAATTAAGTAAATGTGTTGTCAATAACTTGTGCTTGCAAAATTGCAGGTGTGGCTTTAGAGGCTATTTTTAAACTACTTTAAACATGTGACCAATTGGTTGAACCTTTTACTAATAAGGAAAGTTGCCCACACTTATTCAGTCTTCCTCCAGCAATGGTCTTCTGACCATTAGGATTTTTATTTTATGTTTTAAGTTACACTTAGGTGATTTTTTAAAATTATTATTACAGTAGTGTTCTTGAAAGCAAAAGACAGCTGGCACTGAATAGAGCAAAACCTATACAGCTCCCAACCAAGTCTGTCCACAAGAAAAGTGCAATACATTCTTATCTTGTAAAAACAGAAGGATCAGGCACAAATATAATTTAATAAATACTTTCTCCTATAACCAATAATGCTTTTAAAAAACACTAATTAATTAACGTATGTAACCTATATGATGGGTAAGTAAAACACATCCCTGAGTGTAAACAAATGAGATGTTGCCCCACTTGCACCCCCATTAACCCTGGATTCACCCACTCATCTGACAGGCGGGCACCAGATGTTCACCCCAGGGCCTTACCGTAATGATACTTACGGCATCATTCCAGGGAAGTCCAATAAATAATGCAGTGTGGGCGAATCCATGGAACGATGGGGCAACACGCTACCCCATGGTCTGTGTGTTGGGTGTGTGGCTGTCTCCACCCGTGTTCAGCACCATAGAGTTGTGGCCAGCAGTCTAGGGCACCTGACTAGTGACCACAACTCTATGGTGGACCCCGGAAAAGAGGAATGCCTGCCCGTTAGTCATGGTCCTGGCCACAGGATGTGGATGGCTGCTGCAGGGGGCCACCCCTCTCTTGCGTTAACCCCTGTTGAAATCTCACTATTTTCATATAAAAGATACGTCGATGTGAAAGGCAAAATAGTTCACATCCTGAATATTGTGTATGCAACTAGTCACCCAACTTCAAAAAGGGTATAGTGAACCTGTACAAGCTACACAGAAAGTCAACAAAACAATCAGAGGTATGAATGGTTTCCATAGGAGAGGCTCAAACATTTATGGCACTTCATCTTAAACAAACAAACAAACAAACAAACAAAAACAAAAAACACAACAGAGGACACAACAGAGGTTTGGAAAATCCTGAATTATGTGGAGAAAACAGGAAGCTGTTTACCTTCTAGAGTGATAACAGAACTAGGGACTTGCCAGATTAAATTGACAGAAGTTTTAAAACAAACAAAAGGAAGTAATTTTTCCACACAATACACAATTTACCTATGGAGCTCATTGCTAACACAATGTGAAGGCCAGCCATATAGCTGTGGATACAAGTAAGGATCAGACAGATTCGTGAAAAAACGGTTCATCAATGGTCAAGTAAGTTGAAGGTAAAACCTCTGACTGCTTGAAGCTGGGAGTGAGTGACAGGAAACACACTTATGTGTTATTTCTGCACACTCTTTCTCAGGAACATTCATTACTAGTGGAGACAGGACACTGAATTAGATGAGCCATTGGTGTTACCTAGCATGGCAGTTCTTGGCCCTTTTTACATAGACAGAGATGGGGATGGGTGTTTAGCCGCCGTGGGCGGAGGTGGGTTTGTGTCCATTTACACGGACACACACCTCCACCCACAGAGCCTCTTCTCATTTACTGCAGGGCTTGGTGGGCGGAGGTTGCGTGGAAGTGCGTACGCACGCACCCCCCATACCCCCCATACCCCCCATTGGCCATTTACATGGACACGCCCCCCTCCCTACACACCCACCCAAACATCGAGCGTGAGGGGGGGAGGGTGCATCCATGTAAAAATGGCCCTTGTGTTAGAAGTGTCAGAGGCAAGATCAGAATTAGAACTGGTCTGAAACGTTGGTTTGTATCAAAATGTTGATGCATATTAGGAATTTGAAGGTCATTGTTTACACATTCAACAACTCTAATTAGAATTTGATACCAGCATAATGAGGGGGACTAAGGAAGACATACCCTTCTCAACTTACTGAGGAGGAAATCTCCTTCACTCAGACTTAGCGTCACCACCGTGGCTACTACAAAAATGCCCTAGTCTCAACAGTGGGAGCTGGAGCACAGGATTCTTCCTTTCACCCTAGCAACCACAGCAGGAGATTCACCATGGCTCCAACCCTGCCCTAGCAGCTGCAGAGTGGATTCACCACAGCCCCAGCCCTGACCAAATCATGGAAGAAGGAATGGGGCTTCCACCAGTCCCACCCAGGCAACGAGAGCGGAGGGTCCGCTCTAGTGGTAGAAGGAGACTATAGCGGGGCAGTTTTGAGGAGAGGTGGGAGAACTATGGTTACTTGAGAGTTTCTTAGTGTTACTCCACCCCCAAAATGATTTCCTTGTAATTCAGGTATTCATGACTCCCGCCCTATGCTTCAAGTGTTCATAGGGGTTATGCAGGTCCCATAACGCTGGCAACAAATCTGAGCCCTTATCTACAAATTCTGTGCCATTACATGAAGTCCATGAAATTCCATTCACATCACTTGAAACCAAATTTGAATCTAGGGCCTCTGGCTGTTTTTACACAAGGTTTGTTTCTCACATATTTCTAAATTCCTGAAGAAAAACTCATGCGCGGGGTGAGGGGTGTTAGACGTTCCTCGCAGTACGCAGGAAGTGAGCCAGGTGCCACTGAAAACATCGGCACTGCAAACTAGGGCAGGCTTGGAGATGTGGAGTTGTAAAAGCCTCCATATGGGGGTTGTACAACCCTGCATCTCCAAGCCTGCGCTAGCTCGCAGTGCCCACTGTTTGCAATGGTGCTCAGCTCACTTCCGGTAGTGGGTGGGAAGGAACGTCTAACACACCCAGCGCAAATTTGTTTCTCCAGGAATTTAGAAATAGGCTGTTTTACACGAGGCTCATTTCTCGCATAAGTTGTGAAAAAGTTACTTTATTATGAGTGTGATCAAGCTGGTGCTCAACACCTCAGTCATGTCTCCTTCTGTGATTTTATGACTCACAATTATATTTTCCTTAAAATCTCTCAATTTTTTTTTATTTTATGAGAATCAAAAGTCTAGCTTCCTATATTCCTAAAACTAAGTGTCTAATGCTTGAGGGGGAAAAATATGTAAATCAAAAATACTTCATATAGTCACAAGACAAAACCAAACTATATATTTATTTTTATTTCAAATTGTATCTCACCCTTTCCCTTAGGCTCAGGGTGGCTCACATTTCAACTTCTTAACTTTAACCATTAACATTAAACTAATTAACTCAACTAGTAATCCTCACAACAACCCTGTGAGGAAGGTTAGGCTGAGAGATCTGTGATGGGCCCAAGGTCACCCAGTGGAAGAGTTGTGACCTTTCTCATAGTGTTTGAGTATTAGGATGCAATCCTCCACCATTAAAGTTAATAGGAGCTGAGCCATTGATTGTAATGGTTTGTGGATTACATCCTTAGGGTTTGCAATACTGGCATGGTCTACTGTTAGAGTCTTGGCATAAAAAGAATCTAATCTATCTTTTGCTGTAAATTTACTTGCTGCTAATTTCATTTTCATACCTCATGTTCTTGTTTTATATAATTGGTTAAAAAGTACTTTACATTGCTCCATTTGCAAACTTAAATATCTTCAGCAAATAAATATTAGGAAAATATCTAACTGTAAAAGCAATTGGGCAATGGAATGTATTGCCTAGGAAGGTTGTGGATATTTTAAAAAGGAAAAAGAAAAAAGAAAGAAAAGCTGTACAAGCATCTGTTTGTGATGCTAAACAATCGTATATCGTATCCTGCCTTGAAGAAGTGGCTTGGATGATCCTTGATTAGATGACCCTATGATTCTATAATGCTAAGTTCCTTTCCCCTTCAATACAGGTGGGAACATCCTATATGCCCATTGAAAGAGAACAACATTTATTTGTTCAGTGTCACTCATGTATTGACCACCAAAAAAGGCACATAATGAAAGACAGCCCAACTTCAAAGAGCTCGCAGCATGGCATTTTCTGTTCTTAAGACATATAGTGAAAACATTTAACTGAACTGATCCGTTAAACAGCTCTGCTGAGTGCAATTATTCAATACAAAGTGAGACTGGAATAGAGCAAATTTACTCTTATTTTCTATGGCTATTTTTGTGGGGAAAACAAACAACAAATTAAGTGTCCGCTTGTTAATGTTCATTAAACCTATCGCTAGTCAGTGCTTCCCAAATAAGGGGAGTAACTCTAACATCCCATTAGGATGGTTTCTCATAATTTAATCTCAGTGCTAAAGCAGTAGTTTCCAAAATTTGTACATATGCAACCCCATTCTCAGTCTTAAATATAACTTCCAGGTTCCAGAAAGCAACTGAGACTATGCAAAACAACAAGAATATGCCATATGGCATACTGGCAATAAGTGCCATACTGGGTCAGCTTAATGGTCCATTTCTAAACCAACATCCTGACTCCAACTGTGGCCAAATTTGGTTGTTTCAGAGAAGTGCACAAGTTATAATAGAACAACCCATTTCCTACTATTCAGTTCCAGCCTCTGACAGTGGTCTCATCCCCCGACTTACTTGACTAAACCAATTGGGATCCTAACCCCATCTGCAGACGACACAACCCCACTGGAGGGCCTGACCCACAGTTTGGGAACTTCTACTTTAAAGCATATAGCAAGGAGATCTCTTACACCAGGTAAGAGATTTCACAGTCTCTCAGGAGCTTCTGCAAAGCAGCCAGGCAGGTTATTCAGATCAATATTCCGGTCAGGGCTCGGTCACACACATTTCAACTTTAATTTAGCTCCTGTCCTCACAGCTTTAAAGTAAGATAAAAAGACAGAGTGGGGGTACAAATGTAAGTACTAAAGTGCCACACACTCTTTCTCTGTTACACCGTATACAGGAATGGCAGGGTTAAGAATTTGGAAAGGGAATAGGGACTCTATGGATCTCAGACTGTAGGGGACTAGTCTCTTTCTCTACTTCCCTCCCCCCTATCATTACTCACAGCGGGGGGAGCAAAAACATTTGCTAAAGTGTCAGCAGCACAGCAGGAGAGCCGGGTGGGTGAAAGGTTCAAGGCATAGGTTCCTCTACAGCATTTGAAAAGAGAGAGGGGGCCTGGAACGAGATACAAGCAGCGCTCAGTCCCCCTCCGTGGCTGCCCTGCACCCCCCAAAAGCTCCGATAGCAGCCAGCCAGGGAGTTGCCCTGCCCAGCCCAGCCCTTTCCAGAGAGGGATACGAGACAGGAAGAGGGTAAAGGCTAGGACAATGAACTCATGGGACAGACTTACTGGTTTTCTCTCTCCTTTTCCCTACGGGTCCCATGTCGGTGGCAGCCTCAGCTCTGCCGGCGCTGCCAAGCTCCCCTTGTGAGGGGGCTGAGAAGCCGAGTTAGAGAGGCTGTCGGGGAGCAGCCGGTGCATCGCCTTTCTGCCCCCACTCACGGGGCTCTCTTCCCTCGGGACTCAGGAGGAGGCTGTGCTGAGAAGCTGCTTTCAAACAGCGGCTGCAGCAGGCGCCAGTGCCGCACGAACGCAGAGATCTTATCTGCCCGAGGAAGCTGCGCGCTGCTGGCTGCTCTTCTCCGAAGCCTCTGAATTTACCCAGTACTCAACCACTGGCTCCTGTGCACACTTCGAGGCAGCGGCAGACAGAGCAGTATTTATTTTCCATGGCCTGGCTTTTCACCCCACCCCCCAGGTCGCGTTGAAAAGGCTTGAAAGCCTCCGAAACTAAAACCTGTAGATAAACCCAGCTAGTCTCCCCTCCCGTGGGTGTTCTTACACACGTATTTCTCCTGCATGTTTGCTGCTACATCCGGAACTTTCTGTGTGTCTAAATCACTCACCCAGATCTTAAACATTCAGATCTTTGAACTTCTGCGTGTAACTTCTGCTTCTAAAAAGTTCTCCTGGTAAACTGCTTTGCTCCAGGTAGCTGTGGTCACTTGGTTTCCATGGCAGCTCCTCATGTCTACAGCTGTGGCTACTTTAGGCTGCCTCAGGGCAGTGTTTGTGTGAAGAATGTATCCAGGAACTGTCTCGGGGCAGTGCATATGTGAGTGAAGAATGCATCCGGAACTTAGACCGTTTTTAGACGAGCGTGCGGTATGCTCGCATGGGGTTTCAAAAACCCCGCGAGGAGAGATTAGATGAGACGCTGCCGGCAATCGCGCGCATGACATGGCGACGCGCATTCTTTTCAAGCCACGAACTGACCGGGAGTCCGATTGAGGTAGGTCATTCGCGGCTTGAAAAGAATGCGCATTGCTGTGTCATGCGCGCGATTGCTGCCGGCGTCTCGTCTAATCTCTCCTCGCGGGGTTTTTGAAACACCACGCGCTTGTCTGAAAACGGCCTTACTTGTGGACTTGTAAACCCAGAAGATTGAAAGACCAGCACTTTAAGGTATGTGTAGAAATGCCCAATGAGTATGAAACACTGACTGACATTTTCAGACTGGCTTTTTTGGTCTAAAAATATAGCTCTACTGATTCACAGCCATTAGTGAACCAAACCATCAACAAAGCACCCTTGGATTTGGACTCAGTCCTCACTCTCAGGGCTAAATTATAAGACGAGGGGCTCTACACCACCACTTCTCAAACTTTTGTCTGTGTGAACCCATTTTGAGACAGGTATGGTTCCATGACTGTAGACATAAACAAAGATATGCAAAGTATACCAAATATCAGTCGGATTGTGACCCCATCTACAGGTGGTGTGGCACCATCGGAGGCTCCAATTTATAGTTTGGAAAACTGCTCTAAATCACATTTTTGCCTCCTGTCTGTCATCTTTAGGCTAGCTCATGCACAGTAGGGGTGGGACGTCTGATGGAATTTTTGTTACTTTTTTCCAATTTGGTTCTTTAACTTGTACCTAAATGATCTGGTCTCATATATGAACCTAGAGGACACTCATGCTGCAGTGCTGGCCAATAAGAACCTGCCGCTCCTCCTTTACGCAGATGATTCTGTCCTGCTGTCTCAAACTGCCGTTGGCTTAAGGAGACAGATGGCTCTCTTTGGTGACTTCTGCACTGGGGAGTCGTTGACAGTCAACTATGCCAAAAGTAAGGTGTTGGTAGTGGGTGGCAAGAAGAACCGTAACTCCAGTGTTTGGGTCATAAAGGAGAATTCCATCAGCCAGGTTCAAGCCTTCAGGTATCTGGGGGTGACCTTCTCCGTGGGAGCTCCTTGGAGGGCCCACATTGAGTTGGTCAAAACCCAATGCAGGAGATCTTCGGCTGCTATCCGAAAATTTTAGTTTGGATAGGGTGGGCGGATGATAGCTCCAGCTCTGGCCTTGTTTAAAGCAAAGGCTCTTGCCCAGGCCCTGTACAGTGCTCCGATATGGGGCTTGGATTTCAAGGATAAGCTGGAGAGCATCCAAAATGGTTTTCTGACAGCAATTCTGGGCATCCCCAGAGGCTCCCCCCAAGTAATAGCTAGAACAGAGCTGGGGGTGGTGCCAGTGGAAGCCCTGGTAACTCGCCATCTGATCAACTACTGGCTAAAATTGATGACAGCCCCTGAGGGGGATGACTCCTTGCTGTCGCGTGCCCTGAAGTCAGGGCTGTTGGATATATGGGTATCCCAGGTTCGGTTGCTAATCCAGCACTTGGGGTTTGCCCCTGAGGATTGGAGGAGGGTTGGCCCGAAAGCCTTTAAGAAACTGTTGCACCAGAGGCTTCTGGACCAGGTGGGCCAAACAGAGTAGGCATTGTTGGCCACCCAAAAGATTGCCCCAAAGCTGGGCTTATACAGCCCTTGCCCTCTTGGTTCCAATTATCTTTATATTTGGCAAGATCCAGGGAGACGAGGGGCATTCACAAAAATGAGGTGCAACGTGTTTCCATCGGCTGTCGTCGAGGGTCGTTATAAGGGCATTCCTTATGATAAGAGACTGTGCGCCCTCTGTAATTTGGGTGCTGTAGACTCAGTAGAGCATATTCTTTTCTTTTGCCCCACCTTGGCAGGGCCCCAGCTAAAGTTCCTAGGGGATGCCCTCTCAGATTTGCTTCTATGCCCAAGTAAGTGGGTTTTACAGAGATTGCTGAGTTCGAGTGATTCCCCTCTTACCCGCCTGTTGGCTAATTTTGCCTATGTTGGCTAGTGAAGCCATTCTAAAGATCAGGCAAGCCCCTCTTTAGGAATAAAGAGGGCAAGTTAAACGGCAAACCAACTACCAATAGCGTTTGACACTTATAAATTCTGTAGCTGGGAAATTTTTTAGCTGG
Organism: Sphenodon punctatus; assembly: GCA_003113815.1. Classification (NCBI taxonomy): domain Eukaryota; kingdom Metazoa; phylum Chordata; class Lepidosauria; order Sphenodontia; family Sphenodontidae; genus Sphenodon; species Sphenodon punctatus. Next base: position 507,658 of record QEPC01010852.1, read on the forward strand.
CAGCATAGGATGGCTGTATTGGCGGCCAGATGATCTTGCTTGAGTACTGTCATGGGAGAGTTTGGATTGGGGTTGTGTTCTCCAGACGTTTTGTTGTTGTTTTGTTGTGATGTATAATTATATTTTATATATTGTAACAGCCATATGGCTACACAATCAACTTTATTTGATTTGAATTCGGTTCTTTTAAATTCCAGATCTTTTTACAGATTTGGATTTTTCCCATTTTTTAGTATTGTTCCCATTGAAGTCAATTGGAAATCACGTATGTGCAAAATGGCCACCAAAGCAGCTCTGTGCATGTGCAAAATTGCCACTGCCCTTAACCCAAATGGTGGTGGCCAAAATGACATTGTGCCGTTTTGGTTAAGGGTGGTGGCCATTTTGCACATGGACAAAACAACCCCGGCAGCCATTTTACACATGCACAATAAGGAGCAGGGAGGAACTGCGGCGAGCCCCCACATCAGCAGTGGTGCGTCAATCAAACTCTCTGAGACCAGTAAGTAACACTCCATAGCCCCGGGGGATGGAAGCGGGGGCAAATATGGAACCAAAACTCAGGTCCGTAACTGACAGCCCTAATTTATGGGTTGGTTCGGATTAATCTGTAACTGCCAATTCTGGACAGTTATGGATTAATCTGAAACAGAAATTCCCATCCCTAAGATCAGGCCTAATCAAGAACTCAAAAAGGCACAACATATCTGCAAGGAAGATCCTCAGGTCAAAAGGTTAGCAAGCAAGGCTTCAACAACTTTACTGGAACAGCTCAATGTGAGTAACCAGGTGCTACACCACCCAGAAGTCACACACCAACTAGGGTTGCCTGATATGCAGATTTTATTGGCTAGTGCCACTTATGAAAAATACATGTTGTAGGGCTGTATTGGTGCCAGTGCAGCCCTCCAACATGTATTTTTCAAACGTGGCCAGTATAAATGTGTATATCTGGCAACCCTAACTCCAACGTAAGACCGCCACAAAGCACAGTAAATGCACAGTTACACACTAGTGCACACTAATCACATACAGATACTCTTCTCACCAGCAACACCAGTTGCAGCATCATTTCTGAGAGATCCCACATGGCAGCAGATCCTTGCACACTAAGCAAGGCAGAGATCCTACTCTAGAATGAACTCAACCTACTTTATTCCAGCCTCTCCCCAGAACAGGGAACAAATCTCCCAGGGTCTGACCCATGGCATAAGCCATTGTGCACTGAGCCAGTTTGTGGCACTGCGCAGACTGCCTGTGTCACCCACATGCCAAGCTTCAAATTAGCCCCACAGCCAGGTTAAAGCATGTCACTTCACAAACACATGTTACCTGCCTCCATCACTGTGCCAGCCAGGTACCTGTGCTCCACAGTTGGGACAGCAAGGCAATCAGGGAACAAGGAAATGCCCCCTAGCTCACTGTAAGAACATAAGTAGGACCAATGGTCCATTGAGCCCAGCACCTGTCTCCAACAGTGGCCAAACTTGGTTGCTTGGACCCTTCCTAGTCACTACAGCAGCAGGCCATAGTCAAACTATGACAGAGGGGAAGTTAAAAGGTCTTAAGTGGGGCAGGTATTGTATGTGCATCACATTCACAGCAAATCAAGACCTTCACTACTTTATTGGGCTCAGATACAGGGAACCAATAAAGCTGCAGTCAATTGCTTATGCACATCCTGTGTGGATTAGGGGCAGCCTTGTCCACATGTCTGTAGTTTAGTTTAGTTTACTTATGCCAAAACCCTTTGTTTTAGATTATAAACTGGTTCTTAACAAAGGCTGGGAAGACCAAATCTCTTTGCAGGGAGAGCTGAACACCGCCTGACCCCCTTTTCTCCTTTCACTGTATGGTTGACTCATTGCCTCCCCCTGCACTCACCTACGCTATCCTGAACTGCCACAGACATATGTTCCTGTGCCCACAGCCAGGTGCCATGCCCACCAAGTTCTGTGCATGTTTAATGAGTTAGCTAGTTTACTGGGTAATCCAGCCCTGCTCCCTCGTCTCTTCTCCCCATAACAAATGTTACTTGAGGTTCAATTGGCTTAAAAAGCTGCCCACACACCTCCTGCTTGATCACAAGTGCCTTTTAATCCCAATTTTAATTCTGTCCCTTTGCTTTTGTAACTTTCAAACAATCATTTTGGGGGGCTACAATTTACATGATCACAGGCAACTCCTTAGTTCATAAAGCCACTTTACCCTCACTGGAACTCGCTTCCTTCTGATGTTCATCACAGTACCTCCATCCTCATCTTTTCTATTCTCCAGGTGCTTTTAGAAGATCCACTGCTGGTTCCCCTTAATGTATTTTTCCTCCCCCTTTACCTTCCTCTTTTTAACTGTTTAAAATGGATTTTATATGGATTTTAAGGTGTTGTACATATACATGTTGTGAAGTGCTCTGAGTGCCACTTAGTGATGGGGCACTCTACAAATAAAATTTATAATATTTATTTTTATTATTTTTATTATTATTATTATAAAAGTCAGATTCCATGATCTTCCAAAACTCAAACACAGGTAGCCTTTTGTCAAAAACAGTTTAGCATTCACAAGTGGAGGCAGACTTTAAAATTGCTTAGCATCAAGATTGTGTGATAATTTGTCTATAAATATCACAATGGGAGCTTCTGAAGATATAGGCCATTTTTACATGGAACCTCCCCCTGCTCAGTGGTTGGGTGGGTGAGCGGGGTGGGGGCGTCCGTGTATACGGCCAGTGGTGGGTGTGGGGATCGGTGTCCACTTGGTGTGAACACTGTGCAGGATGGGGGGGGTGTCGTGCTCCCGTCAACACCCACCTCCACCCATCGCACACCCACCTCCACCCACGGAGCCCTCTGGAAAACTGGAGGAGGCTCCATGGATGGAGATGGGTGTGTCCCTGTTTTAGGACATACACACACCTCCACCACTGTGGCTAAACACCCATCCCCCCACCCACCTCTGTCCATGTAAAAAGGGCCAAAGGCCCATTTTACACGGGCAGCACCCATACATGAACACCCAGAAATCTGGGTGTTCATGCGTGAGTACCGCCCTTGTAAATCCCATGGCAGGTGGGTGGGTGGGGTGGATGTGCGTACGTGCACACTCCCGCACACCCACCTCCACCCATCCCCCATGCACGGAGCAACCGGCAAAAACAGTGGTTGCTCCATGTGTGTTGATGGGTGGAGGTGGGTGTAGATGGGTGTGCGCCCATTTACACCCTCCCCCCAACCACTGCACACAGACCGCGGCGCACACAGACACCCCCATGCTGCAACCCATGTACAAAGGGCCTAAGTGCTCTTAAAAATGAGTCCATATGCTTATTTATAAAAGACCTCCAGGAAAAACTATGTGCTTCATGGCGTTTTATTTCTTCACTAGATGATTGCTATATTTCCAGACCAGTACAGAGGCAGTCCCTTTCCCAGTCCTTCTAGGTGGCATTTGGAGGACAATGTGGTACATAGAGTGCCATTTTTCAGAGGATTTAGAACAAAGGTTTGGACTATATATGATCATTAAGGAGATTTACATGAAACTTTCTGAAAATCCTAGGATGCCACACTGGTACTCTGGCAAAATTCCAGAGTGGGCCAAATTCTGGTGTCTTTGTGGGCAGACCAAATGATGTGTTTGCTTCAAATGTAATTAAATTGTTCTTACATAATTCAAATACATACCTATATACTTAAAATATATACCTATATATTTCTATACAATAAATCTGCATTTGAGAGTAAAACAGATGTGACTGTGGCCCACTCTGGCCTGGACCTCACCTACATGTCTGCAGGTGCTGCCAGACGTTGGTCCAGGATTGCCGCAGAGCATGTCAGTGACTAGCCCGGGCTGTGACCTTGGAAGACCTCCAAGGTCACAACCCAAGCTAAGGCCTGCCAAACTGGGCCAAAGTAGGCTGTCATGTTTGTTTTGTTTGAGCCAACAGACACGGCCCAGGTCGGGAACTGCCATGGATGGCTATCATTGGCCACCATGGATGCCCATCACGGTGGTGTGGTGGTACTGGGGACAGCTGGCCACACGTTCCTACTTCTCCACACCCTCCCCGGATCCCAGTAATGGGCACATGGCCCGGATCATGCCTGCCACGTCTTCCCAGGCTGGGTTGCCACTGTGCTGCGGTAACGTTTGTTTTTATCCTGAGTGCAATTCAGTCATGTGGTTTGAGATAACATAATATGCATGTTCAATGACCCATGCCTTATCTACAAAAAGAAGGCTGCAACCCTACACTTTCCCACTCAGGAGTAAATGTGTTTAGGGCCAAAATCATTCCATTCCTGGACATCTAGATTGGATCAGAAAAAAAAATCCTCCAGAATGTGATAGACAAAGAAAAAAGCCACATACTTGGTAGATCATATTCGCTGTGCATGTCAATAAGGGGCATCCTTATGCATGTGAGACTGGTGCAGTGAAACAATGCCCCAGAAAAAGCCCCACCAGGACCCTTTTCAGATGGGCTGCAGTGCGGGGGTGGGTGGTGGGTGTATGCCACGGTGGGGGGACAGCCATTACACAGACACACACACGCCTTCACGCACAGAGCCAATACCATTTTGGCTGATGGCTCCATGTGTGGGTGATGGGTGAAGCACGGGAGCATGCACACACCCCCCCCATGTAGTGGCTGCAGCAGTCGCACAGATGCCCCCACCCCCACAGTAGATTTGCAGGGGTTGTGGGGGGGCCAATCTTGTCTGAAATTAGCCCTGGATAGTTGCACAGGGCCCCAGCCTTCCTAAGGTCATCTCTGTCTAGAGTAATCAAAATAGCATCCCTCTGCAACTGACTGCCTGAAAGAGATATGACTTGGAAAAGGGCAAGTGGCAGTACTGCTACTGCCCTTCTCCAACAGAACAAGATATAAATCTTCCAAAAGTCTGGTTATGCATCCAATACAGATTTACATTTTTGATCTGTTTAAAAGTATATCCAGGACATCCACATGCTCACTCATCTCACTAATTTAAAACAATAATAGAGACTAACTATCAAAAAATTTGCAAACTCAAGAGGCATTAGAATCCAGTAAACTATGTTAATTGTCACTTCACTTTACCACAAAAAGGGGATCCCTGCCTAAAAAAATTTTGAAGCATTTGCTAATGCTTCAGATAGTTTTCACTTCCTGTCCTAAACTAATATGTACAGGGATTCTCAACCTGGTGCTTAGGAGCACCAGAGCTCAGGCAATGTGTGAAAGTGTTCCCCAACCCAGCTGTCAATAGTGCTCAGGAATACTGTGGGTGTTTTTAAATGAGCTACTACCACGCATGGCCACCCAAAAATGCCTCTATTTCTGAGGCTGAAAAGCTGGTGAGGGGGAGGATGGATTTGGGCATTCATATCCCTATTGCTCTGAAAGTTCCACTGTATTTATGTTCCTGCCAGGTTATGAATTTACGGCAGCTCTCAGCTCGGCTGCATTAAGCAATTGCTAAAGGCCCAGTGGCTCTCTGTGGGGAAAACAAGCTCCACCCCTTCATGCTGTCTCTTTGCCACTCCAAGCAGCAAAGGGACAGAGTGGAGGGACAGGGCTTCTTTCCCAGCCAGAGGGCTACCTCTAGAAATCACCCGGGAACAAGAACCTCCAGTCCTGTGTCCCTACTGAGCTTGGAGGCCAGGAGCCACAATATTGCCTGCCACCATTGCAGCCTCTGTTGCCCCACCACTGACCTATGCAATGCTGGAGGAGCACAGCCCGGAGGCTGTCCTGAAGCTGCTTGCCACACTTGAAGCCTGCCTTGTGTCCCTGCTGCACAATTGCCACTGCTGCTTGTGCTTCCCTGTTGTTGGGGTAGGAGAGCCGGGAGGCTGCCCTGAGCCTGCCTGCCCCAGCTGCAGCCCACCTGTGACTGTAACCCACCACCATGACTGTCCTGTCACTAGGCTGTGCCCACCCAGGGCTTTTGCTGCCCTGCCATCATTGTTGCCCCTGCTGCGGGAGCAGACTCAGGCCGCTTTTAGATGATCGCGGTGGCGCCCGCGCTTGTTTTTCAAAACTACCGGGAGGCGGGTTTACACGTGACACCGCCGCCGATTATGTGCATGTGTGGGGATCACGCATCCAATTCTGGCCGCGAGCTGACCGGGTCGCCGATTGAGGGTGGACATACGCGGCCGGAAATGGACGCGCGTCGCCCACACATGCGCATAATCGGCGGCGGAGTCACGTGTAAACCCGCCTCCCGGTAGTTTTGAAAAACAAGCGCGGGCGCCACCACGATCATCTAAAAGCGGCCTACGGGTCTGACATGAGTCTGCCTGCTCCAGCTGGAGCCCACCTGAGGATGTCACCACTGATATCACTGTGACCGTGCGAGGGTAGGGGCCGCCTTCCACACTGTGAGGTCATAAGCCACTGCTGTAAGTTAAATGAATTGAACTGAACTGAAGCAGGGTTAAATTGGGGCTGGAAAATTGATTAATTATCTCAGTTTTCATTTAATTGAATTGCAGAGAGGAGACAATCTATGCATACTTATGCAAATTATGCAGTGTTCCCAAGTAGTCCCTGACATCACTGTGACTGAAAAAAGGTTGAGAGCACCTGGTGTAGTGTTACTGTATCTTGTTACAGTTGCTGCATTTCATGCTAGCGATGTCTGTATTTGTTCAGTGGTGAAGCAATTTTTACATGTAGTTAGTTTATAAAGTGTTCTGGGATATTCCAGACGAAAGATGCTGCATAAAATTGTCTATATCAATGTTAACTCTAATTATAGAATAGCACACTCAAGTTCTATTGCTTATTTTTATTATAATTTTTGAATAAAACTAAATCTTTGTTCTGATAGCATTCACCCCTACAGTGAAATGTGACCGGAATGATGCCTCACTCATCCATATCAGATCCAAATTTTTCAACTAGTTTGTTATCTACGGACAAAAACTGTAGGACATTAGTATCCACCAAAAAAATTCTAGAAACCATATTCATGCATGAAATAAATGATACATACAATACATAAATGTGCGGTATTCTACTCAAGACATAAATGAAATAGCTTTAAGTGCTTCAGTAATTCTATCTTAAAAAACTGATACATATTCAAGGAAATCTCTGGGGCTCTTTTAAAAGCAACAGGAGCAATTATCTAAAGTGATGCTTGTTTCCCATGGAAATACTCCGAGAGGTAGCATTCAGCACTAGTAGCTACAGTGGTAAATATAACCTTTTTATTTTAAAAGAGGCTTCATTCTATAAGCTCTGGTGGTGGAGTGGCTAAGAAGGGGCTAGTCGCCTGTTGATGAAAGACCCAGAAGGGAGTAAAAATTACAGAGGTGCTAAGAGCAAGGGTGGACCCTTTGGGTGTTACTACATGGGCTGGGGAAGTCCAGAGCTGCTCCATGGGACCCATGCAGCAGCCACCCATGGGGCAGCATGGGGAGTCCTTCAAATGGGCAGAACGCAGGTTCCAGGCAGCTACCACACAGCCCAGCTGCTCCAGTGTAACCCAGGAAGCCCAACCCATGGGCAGGACCCCAGGTAGCAGCAGGATCGGCCCCATGGAGGAAGTTGCCACCAGCCACGTCAGCTGTTGGAGCGGCGGGGTGTGTGTGCATCCTGGCCTCATACCCATCAGCTGTTGGAGCGGACCCTAGAGAGAAGGAGAAAGATCAGCCCAGGTGTCCCCAGCTTCATGGGTAGCCATTCTAGCAGGGACACCGGGGCCGCTTCTCCTCCTCCCTGTGATTTCTTCCACTGCCACAGCTGTTCCTCCTCCCCCCCCTGAGTCTGCTCCAACAGCTGATGAGTGGGCAGGGCGCACAACCCCCAAACCCCACTGCTCTAACAGCAGTCAAGTGGTTGGCAGATGGGGTCAGCGTCTTCCAGGGGCCCAATGCTTGCCAGCATCATGGACCTGTCTGCAGGTGGGGCTGCCGGGGGCTTTTCACTACTACTACTACTACTACTACTACTACTGTTCATTTCTATAATGCTACTAGTTGCACAGAGCGCTGTACGGATACACACAACAAAAAGACAGTGTCTGCTCCATGGAGCTTACAATCTAATCAAGACACAAAGACATAGATAACTACAAATAGGAGTCTTCCTATGAATAATGAGAATAACTACAGGATGCAGGTATTTCAGTTAACATGGAGTATTTTCAGATGTGACATTGGGCACAGATGAATCCACTTTAGCACAGATTAATCCGTGCCCAACGTTGCATGTAAACGGGGCTGCCGGATATTGGCCCGAACCATAGCATGGGCTGTGGCAGTGTTTTTCCCAGTTGTTCCTTGGGTCCATCCCCAAGGAACAGCCTGGGCTAAGTGCTGCCACAGCCCATGCTACAGAGGTCGAACCAGGCCGTCATGTTTGATGGCCCACTCACACTTACCCTGGTCCAGGTCAACAGCACTTCCGGGCAGCCATGGCAGCCTCATAGGACACCCTGGTCTCTACGCAGGGGTGGGGCCGTGTGGACACACGTTCATGCCTCACCCTGCCCTCTCTCTGCCCCCTCCCTGGCCTGGCCGTCATCACATTTGTTCAGCAGCTGTGCCAGATCCTGCCCAGAGTGAGGGACCTCACTTCAGGCAGGATTAAAGTGTATGAAAACACTCATGGTTGAAATCAACAAGGCTGATATGGCTAGGGCCTGGGTTCATGATTTAAAAGTAATCTTGAAGTGGGCCTTTAGGAGAGACTTGAATATGGAGATGGCCTGACGCACTACCTCAGGAAGTTTGTTCCAAACATACAGTGCAGCAAGGTGGAAAGTGCAGTCGGGAAGCTGGCGCTGGAGGAGAAGGGCACAGATAAGAGCATCTTGCCTGATGAACAGAGGTCTCGAGTAGGGGCGTAGGGGGAGATAAGAAAGGAGAGGTACTGAGAACCTGCAGAGTGAAGACACTTGTAAGTGAGTAGGAGAAGCTTGAACTGTATGCGGAAGCAGATGGGGAGCCAGTGTAGTGACTTGAAGGAAGGGGTTAGATGGTCGTAGTGGTGTGCAAGAAAGGTGAGTTTTGCAACTTAATTTTGAATAGATTGTAATAGAGATAAGTGACTCAGTGAGAGACCTGTAAGAAGCAGATTGCAGTAGTGAAAGCAGAATGTGATGAGAGAAAATGGATTCTGCGTCCTGTGTTCAGACAAGAAGGACCAGTTTTTGGTGATATTATAGAGAAAGAAATGACAAGTTTTGGAGTGTTTTGGATGTGATCAGAGAAGGAGAGGAGTCAAAGATGACCCACAAGGTTGTGTGATGAGGGAACCTGGAGGATGACAGTGTTCTCTACAGAGCTGGCAAGAGGTGGGAGGGGAGAAGTGGGTTTAGGAGAAAAGATAAGAACTTCCATCTTGGCTATGTTGAGTTTAAGGTGGCGGTGAGACATCGGCAGGCAGTGATGTCAGACAGGCAGGCTGAGATTTTGGACTGGATTCTGGGTGAGAGTTTTGGTACAGAGAGGTAGATGTGAAAATCATCAGCATAAAGATGGTACTGAAAACCATGGGAGGAGATCAGAGCATCAAGGGAATGAGTGTAGAGAGAAGAGGGTCCAGGGCTGAGCCCTGGAGCACATCAGCTAATAGTGGGATAGCAGTAGAGGAGGATCCACCAAAGGATACACTGTGTGTGTGGTGGGAGAGGTGAGAAGAGAACCAAGATTGGATGGAGTTCTGAAATTCGGAGGAGGACAGAGTGTCAAGGAGCAGGTGATGGTCAACGGTGTCAAAAGCAGCAGCTAGGCCAAGTAAGAGGAGGATAGAGTAGTGTGGTCATGAAGAGGTCACTGGAGACTTGACAAGGGCTGTCTCCATGGAAGAGGGCGAAATCAAAATTAAAGAATGGCCTGAGTTGCAAGGAAGTCAAAGCAGTGAACATGAACCGCATGCTCCAGCAGTTTGGATGCAAAGGGGAGGAGGGAGATAGGGCGGTAGTTAGCAGATCAAGTAGGGTCCAGTGTAGGCTTTTTGAGGAGTGGAGTGACCACAGCATGTTTGAAGGCAGCAGGAAAGATCTCAGTGGAAAGTGATAAGTTGAGGATGTGACAAATGGAGGGGATAACTCCAGGGGAGATAGAATGGAGGAGATGGGTGGGGATAGGCTCAGAGGAACAAATGGTGAGTTTGGAGGAGAAGAGAAGGTAAGTGATTTCCTCCTTGTTAATTTCAAAGAAGAAAGGATGACAGGTGCTAGTGGAAGAGGAGGGGAGTGAAGGGAAGGAGGTTGAGGGGGCTTGGCAGAGAACTCTAGATTAATCTTGTGAATCTTGTCATAGAAAAAATCAGACAAAACCTGGGTAGAGAACAAAGAGGTGGGGGGGAGGAGGTAGTTTGAGGAGGGAGGTAAGTATGGCAAAGAGAGGGTGGGGGTTAGAGGCAAATTTATTTATTATTTATTTTATTTATTTATTTATATTTATTAGCCGCCCCCTCATGCCCATGGCATCTCGGGGCGGCGTACAACATAAAAACCATAACAAAAGAATAATAAAACAAATAAAAATATTTTAAAACCCATTAAAAAAAACACCCCACTACTCCCCCCCCCCATTTTAATTATCCCAACCCACCCTCCCCACCTCCGAAGGCCTGGGAAAACAGCCAGGTTTTGCAGGCCCGGCAGAAGGCCAACAAACTTGGGGCCAGACAGGCTTCCTCTGGGAGGGAGTTCCACAATCGTGGTACGGCCACCAAGCACGCCCTCTCCATTATGGCCCCCCCGTTTTACATGGGGGACCTCCAAGAAGGCGCCCCCAGCAAACCGAAGGGGTCGTTCTGGGGCATGGAGGGTGAGGCGGTCCCTGAGGTATGAAGGGCCAAGACCGTGTAGGGCCTTATAGGCCAAAACCAACACCCTGAATCTGGCTCAGTACACTATAGGCAGGAGATGAGCCGCCACATTCTGCACTAGCTGCAGCCTCCAAACCAGCGTCAAGGGAAGCCCCATGCAGAGCATGTGGCAGTAGTCCAGCCTCGAGGTGATGAAAGCATGGATGATGGTGGTCAGGTTGGGTCTGGAGACATATGGATGCAGCCTCCGCACCAGATACAGCTGGTGGAAGGCAGCTTTAGTCACTGCCTCCACCTGCCAATCCAGGTGGAGATCTGAGTCCAATAATACCCCCAGACTCTGAACCTGCTGGGCTACGGGAGGGCGGATCCCCTCTATGAGGGGCGCTGACACCTCCTTTGCCCTACCCACCACCATCACCTCTGTCTTATCAGGATTGAGCTTTAGTCTGCTTTGCCGTAACCAATCTGCCACGGCCTCCAAACATTGGGACAGTACTGAGACGGCAGGACGTGGGTTGCTTGAAAAATAGAGGTAAAGCTGGGTGTCATCAGCATATTGGTGGCAGAGCACACCAAACACTCTCACAATCTCCCCCAAAGGCTGCATATACACATTAAACAATAATAGAGACAGAATGGAACCTTGCGGAACGCCACATTCCAGGGCCCGGGGGCTAGATGATTCAGCCCCCAGGACAACCCGCTGGCTTCTCCCTGAGAGGAATGAGTGGAACCACTCAAGGACAGTCCCGTCCAGACCCCCCAGGGCTCACAATCATCTCAGCAGCAGCCCATGGTCTACTGTATCAAAAGCGGCCGAGAGATCTAGCAGGACCAAAAGTGTTGAACGTCCTGCGTCCATCTCCCAGCAGAGATCGTCCGCCAAGGCCACCAACGTCGTCTCTGTACCATAACCAGGGCAGAACCCAGATTGAAATGGGTCAAGGAAACCGATGCCATCAAGATGCACCTGGAGTTGCAGTGCCACCGCCTGTTCAATAACATTCCCTAAAAAGGGAAGATTAGAGACAGGTCGGTAGCTGGCAAGTGCATCCATATCCAAAGATGGTTTCTTCAGCAGGGGGCGCACCATGGCCTCCCTGAGACTGGGGGGCAGCCTTCCCTGCTGAAGGGGCGCGTTGATTACCCTCGGCAGCACTGTCCCTAACATCTCCCTGGAGGCCTTCACCAACCAGAATGGGCATGGATCTAATTCACAACTGGTGGCTCTAACAGACCCCAGAACACCCACAGCATCGGCTGGCATCACTTCCTGAAACTCATCCCAAGAAGCTAGACCAGACGGAGCCTCCATAGCCTCATGCTCCACCTCTACTGCCCCTAATCCAATGTCGAAGTTGTTCCAGATCTGAACAATCTTGTTTGCAAACTAGATGGCAAACTCCTCACAGTGGGCCTGGGACAAATCCCCGTTCAGGCGGAGGGAGGCCGGACTGACCAGCTCCCGCACCACCCGGAACAGCTCCGCTGGACGCAACTTTGCAGATGCTATGAGGGTGGCAAAGAACTCTTTCTTTGCCATCCTCACAGCCTCAACATAGGACCGCAAATTGGCCCTATGGAGAAGTCGGTCAGATTGGGCACGAGTCCAACACCAGCATTGCTCTAGTCACCTACGTGCCTGCTTCATATACCGCAGCCCCTCGGTAAACCAAGAGGCCCTGAGGTGACGAGACAATGGTAGGAGATGTCTTGGAGCCACCCTGTCAATGGCCTCCCTGAGCAAGATGTTCCAATCTCGAATAAATTCATCAACCGAGTGACCATCAGGCTAAATCCCCCAGAGACTCCTGGAACTGTTGCGGTTCTGTCAGCCTCCGGGGGCGGACCAACCTAACTGGTCCCTTCCCCTTCTGGAGGTGGTGCGCTGAGAGACTGGCCTGTAGGAGGTAATGATCCATCCATGACAAGGGCGTGACCCTCACATCCCCCACTACCGGATCACCCGCCTCAAGGCCAGAACAGAACACCAGGTCGAGGGTATGCCCCCCCACATGGGTCAGGCAGTTGACAACTTGGGACAAGTCCATGGTTGCCATGGCGGCCATAAACTCTCGCTCCACTCCCACAAGGCCGGCATCGGTATGAGCACTGAAGTCCCCCAGGACCAAGGTCACCACCAAGACCAGCTCTGCTAGAGTGGCAAGGGATTCCACTGGGCAGGAAGGGGCCCGGTTACACCAGTAGCACCCCTAGATTGCCCCCAGCCAAATCAGACACCACATGGAGGGCCTCGATCCCCGGGATCACGTGAACTGGATACCTCCTAACAGGCCATGTCTCTCTAAAAATGATAGCTACACCACCTCCCCGGCCTCCAGTGTGGGGCTGGTGCTGCACGGCATACCCAACTGGAACAAGATCGGCCAAGATTGGCCCCGCCTCCTCGTCCAGCCAGGTTTCCGTGATACATACAAGGTCCGCAGCCCCATCCAAGATCTGATTTCGGATTACCGACACCTTATTTGCCACAGACCTTGCATTTAACAGCATCAGTTCCCCACTGGTAGACCTTAGACCCTGCTCCTCCTTCACCTCCAGTCAGGGTGGGGGGGAGAGGCTCTTTTGACCTCCACAAGGGACCTAAGTCCCCTGGGGGCACGAACCGCATACCCCCGTGGACTATACCATCCCTGTCCCAGAACCACCTTATAGCCACTCCTCCCTTCCCATCCACACCGCTTTGACCCCCCTCCTATCGGCTGCTCCCCCAGAGCCCTCAGAGTTCCCTACCCACTTTCCCCAAAATAACCGTTCCCCCCCTTCCCCCTGGGACTCCCTCTCTCACAGGGAGTCCCCCTTCCCTATCATACGGGCAGAGCCCCCCTCCCCAGAGCTCCCCCTGAGGCTCCCTCTCTCACCGGGAGTCCCCTACCCTTATTAGTCAGGCGGTGCCCCCCCATCTCACCCCACCCACCCTCCCAACGCTCACCTCCCCTCCTCTCACCAAGGGGGTTTGTCCTCTCCTCCCTAACCCACTCCCAATACCCCCCACCCACATACAACACCCGCCTCATCCCCGCCACAAAACCCCTTAAAACCACAAAACTAAAAAATAAAAGCCTCCTGCCCCCTAATCCCCTTAGTCCTGCTAAGGGTCACGCACTGCCAGATGGTAGCACCAGCGGGCAATGGGACTGGCAGTGGATCCGGCGGCAGCAGCGACAACAGTGATGTTGAGCGGCGGCGACAGCAGCAGCAGAGACGAGCCACGGGATGGCAATTATGCTGTCCATGCGGCGGCTCCTCTAATGGCCACTGCCCCTATCGCCACAGCAGCAAACATAGCATGCAGGTATCAAAGGGCCCCACCCTTGCTGTTATTACCACCACAGCACTCCAGCTGAGGGCCTTGTTTTCTCTCTTCCTGGGTGGGTCCTTGCTGTCTGCTCGGGCAGCAACAGACTGACAAATGAGTCAGTCAGATGGACATAATAAGTTAGCTGAACTGAAGGAGATGAGCATGAATCTGAAGCGCTGGAAGTCAGCACAGGAGTGGGATTTTAGCCAGAGACGCCCTGCAGAGCAGCACAAGTACATAGGAAGCAAACTTTTGTGGTAAGCCAGGGTTGCGGTTTGGCACACCTGACAGGATAGGGGAGTCGGGGCAAGATTATCCAAAGCAGAAGAGAGTGCAGCATTGTGGCAGGAAAGTGCCGTGGCAACAGACTCCAACAAGGTTGTGGAGGAAAGGAGAGATGAGACAGTAGTGGAGAGGATGCAACAGTCAACAGCCTGGAGATTTCTAAAGGCCTTGGTGGTGACTGGATGAGGCTGTGGGGGAGAGTGGTTAAGTGTAAAAGTTAGCAGATGATGGTCAGGGAGGGGAAGAATAGAGGTGGAGAGGCTTGAGAGACAGCAGTTGGATGAAAAGACTAGTTCAAGGCAGTGGCCATGCTGGTGAGACAGTTTCCAGAGTCTGTATAGCAAGGCATGACCCTCTGGCTTCTCCTCCTAGTTATCTGGGCCAGGCAAACCGCTCTGCCACCCAGCTATACCCCTTAGCTCAGGCAACACCCTCCGACCTTCCATCCTGGAGGTAGACCTCCTTCTCAGTTTCCTTTCTACTGAGCTGTCTCTGGCTTTTCATGTCTCTCTGGGCTAGCTTAACCACACCCTTCACAGCTGCTTCTCCTTAGTCACTGTCCTGCACTTCCCTCTGTGCATGCAGCCCCGCTAGCTCAGTCCCCTGACTGGTGCTAGCTCACCCTTAAAGGGCCAGTAGCCCACAAGAACTCTGCCCTATTAGACTGGCACTGCCCTGCTGTTTAATAGACCGAGGCTGTGTCTTGAAAGTGGGATTCTCCTCTTACCTCCTTCTCCTCCTCCGCTGGGTAGCTCTGCTGATGGCCGATAGGAGGCAGATGACTTAATTTCTTTTATGCGCATGCGCGCCAGGAGCTACCCGGTCCCTCAGTCTTTTCATCTGCCTCGGCCGGTAGGACGCGTTCCGCGGAAGCTCTCTAAAAAAGAAAAAGAAAAAGAAAAAGAAAGTTTACTTCCTGGCAGGTGAGGGACTAAAAAGGCAGTCAGAGAAACGGCGTGAAAGCATGCCTCTTCTCTTCCCCCCCCCCCC
>QEPC01010852.1:528302-542616 GCA_003113815.1 Sphenodon punctatus
GCATTACAGTTTTTTCTCCTGAAGTTATGTTTTGTCAGGTGATACTACTTACAGGGGCACTCGGCTATACTACGGACTGAGGGACCGGGTAGCTCCTGGCGCGCATGCGCATAAAAGAAATTAAGTCATCTGCCTCCTATTGGCCATCAGCAGAGCTACCCAGAGGAGGAGGATCAGGAGAGTAAGAGAGAAAGGAATTCACGAAGGTAGGTAACCAATTCTCCTTTCCTTCCCTCAGGGTGTCCTCTGTGACCCTTTGGTGATGGGCTTATCTCACCTGCAGTTTGGGAAGTTGTGAGGGCGGGCAGGGATTAAGCCATACAAGGTAGGGTACCAGGAAGACATGGTAGAGAGTAGGGGCCACTCTACAGGGTCCAAACCTCTGCTATGCTATGCCCCCATGCTATGATGTTGAGATATTCCTGCCACCTACAGGCCACAACAGAACATAGCACATACTTCAGGGAAAGGTATCACTCTTCAGGGATGCATCACCTCCCCATTGTGGATCCCAAAGGCACCAAAGTGCCCTGAGACCATAGATGCTGCAAGGTTCCCAGGCAATTGGGAATTGGGAGTGAGGACGGGGAAAGAGGAGACAGCTGTGTCTCTTGATTCCTAAAGCCCCACCCCTAAACAGTTTTGAAAGCAAGTTTTAAAATATGAGGTCAGTCACACAGGGTGCAACCACACAAGCCCAGAGTCAGGACTAATCCCTGTGTGTCCCGGGTGGGCAATTTCAGCCTCCACACTGTGGGGCCAGTACAGAGAGCAGGGCAGACTGTCATCACCCTCGCAGGGAAATTGGGCAGGCGGGCCACACGCAAGCAGGGGTGTGCTACACCGAGTTGGGCAGGCAGGGCAGCCTTAACCCACTTAGGGCAAAGCCTACGAGGATGCAAGGCATAATAAGCCAGCTGCCCCCTACCTGGGCCAAGGTGAACATTTGGCAGCTGTTGGGCATACGATACAGTGCATCGCATGGAAAGGCTGCCCAACTCAAGCTAATGTCTCGTGTGGCTGTACCCACACATATAACATCCTAACATACAAACCAGGCTTGAACTGGATTTTCAATTTCTTTTTAAAAAAACCCACAAACTCTTGAGCTAGATAAGCAAATGTTGGCTGCTTTTTTGTTTTAAATTCAGCTATTAGTCCCCTTCGCTGTCTCCATGGCGGCGACAGGGGATTTGTTGTGCCCCATGATACAGGATGCACAGAGAAAGGGGCCGTGGCAGGGAGCATGGTAGAATGCTCCCTTGCCTGTGAACGGGTTGCCGGGGCAACCTTAATTGCGTATGCGCGGGACCGCGATGGCGCAGGGAGAATGACGGGACCCACCCCTTGTAGGAGGGTCGGAGCCACTCAGAGGCCACGTGAGTGGCATTCGGCGGCTGGCAGAGACCAGATCAGGCCCACCCACCTCACCTCTAGCACTGTGGTCTTGAACGGTTGCCATTAGGAGACCAAGGAGGAATTTTGGCAGGTAGCCTGCTTAAAAAGGACCGCATGTTTTGCCTCCTTCACAGTGTGGAGTAGGCTTAAATAGGACAAATAGAGCAAATTCGGTTACGATTGTTAATCAGTTATTTAAAAAGAATTGGATTCTAATTCACTTATTGGCTCCAATTATGTTATTATTCGAATTTGAGAATTACTTGTTAAATAGGATAATTTGTATGTTGAAGATTGAAAGGAATAACCTGGATTTCGTAATCTGAATTAAGAAAGACAAGGGTAATTATTGTCGCACTCTCAGGGATCCAGTATGCTATAGTAGGCTAAATAGGAAAGGAATAGCATAGGAAGAGGCATCTCCTTAAGATATGGGGGATGTGATACCCAGAGTGATGCGGGCGCAGCACACACTGGGGTCATGATCCTGGGAGGCGTGTCATTGTAAGGCCAGAAAGGACATGCGCTGTCCGCTGGCCTGCGAGCACTAACCTCCTTACTCGCACCCAGAGTTGAGCCTGTCCCCCTTTTCAGCCAGAGCCAGAGTGCTGTTGAGAGGGGTAGATTGACGGTTAAAGATGCTGACGCTGGAGGGCACATCCATGTCAGCATTTAAGTTAATACGTTTATTAGCGATATAGCATACTGGATCCAAATTGCCTGTGCAATTACCCACCGGCCTCGTTTGAATTTTGATTAAATAAAGAGTGCGGTCAGTTTTGAACCAAGCAAAGTCTCTGTGTCTCATTGGGGTGCACCGACAAAAGAAGGATTTTGCATCATGTACAGAAAGAGAAATCTGTTAAGACTTCTGCAGTTGACTTGCTAACTAAGCTTTGGGGCAGGCACATTAAAATTCCTGGGCTCTGTTTCTCTCTGCTCTTGCGTCACCTTTCTGGTAGTTCATTTTTAGAATGAAGTTGCAGCTCCTTACCTTGCAGACCTAGGTGTTGGTTGAAAGGACAAAGCGTGAGGTGTACAGGAAGCACAATAAAAAGACACTAGATTCAAACTCACAACCTCTTCCATGCCCTAACTACAAGAGGTTTTGCTCTCTTTAGTAGGAACAGTACAAAATTCAGGAGGGGACAGTGTCCTCCTTTCTAAATGCATGTGGGATACATGTTCCCACCAGGTTACATTCCCTTAGAGAAAACTGTAACTCTGCATCTGAGGTTTGGTTAAACCAGTTCTGAGAAGGGGAACTGAGAGAGCTTTGTCAGATCCATTTGCTTATTGATAACTGGCATTTGCCATTGGTTACAGTTAAAAAAACAAACAACCCCACTGCTTTTTAAACAATGTGCACACTTTCCGGGGTTGAATTTTTATGTTAATATCATCTAGGAGGTTGATTGGGTAGGAGATCATACTGCTGTATTTCAAAGACCGTCTCCACATAGTTTCTGGAAATAAAACTCCTTCTGAAATATCAACTGAGAGATAAAAGGGCAGGTGTTTTGTGGTTGGTTGGTCTGTTTGTTGGATGGTTCTCTTGTTACTTGATTTTTTATTTTTTCCCCCCAGTACTGATTAATCATGGTAATTAGAGTTGTGACCACTCTGGGTTTGAATCAGAAACTCCAGTTTCTCCGGGAACCAGCTTAATCCCTGGTTTCTCTGAATCACCCTGCCTGATCTAGAAAATTGGAGCTTTTCCAATTAGAGGGACAGCAGGGTGAGTGTTTGGGGTTATAGGAGGTTAGTGAGACTGTTGGGGTGACAGGGCTCCACAAAAGCCCCTACCCCAACAGACGGCTTCATCAGTGGCAGCAGTGGCACCCTCCCCCCCCGCCTACTCCCAACCAGCAGAAGCAGCAGCACAATAGTGGAACAGAGTCTTGATACCACACCAGAGGCTCTCACCAGTGTCCCTTCCCTGCCACAACTGACTCCTCAGGCTGGTGGCAGGGCCAGAGGTTCTGGCATATCGGCAAGCCTCCATGCTACCACTGCTGCTTGGAGAACAAAGCCTCAGAAGGAGCATTACCACCCAGAGTCTCATCCTAAAGGCCAGCCTGGGAGGCAGCCATGTCAGAGAGGGGATGGAATAAAGGGGCTTTCCTGCCCCCTTTGCAACATGGTGTACTCTCTGCGGGTGTGGGGTCATATCAGAAAGGGTGTGGCAGTCCATTTACTTGTTTGTGACATCACAATGCTCCATGAGGGACAGGGTTACAACTTACACCACAAAGGGGTATAGCAGGCCTTTGCCTGGCCCCCTCTGGCATAGGCCTATCCCCTGCAGGTTTCTTCCCAGAAGAAGAGGGCAATCCTACTGATAAGGAGCTCTTTCCAGATAGAATTTTAAGGCTTTCTTGTGATTGTTCTTGGAATTAATGTAAAACCGAATCCACACAGTGCAGCGTATAAAATCCACACCTTTCATGGAGACTGAATTTGCTAACAAAGACACAGCTGTTTGCGTGCATACTCCTACTGGAATTCATGAAATGGTATGGCAATACAGTGGAGTCCTGCTAAGCTGCAACTTGTGGAATCTCTATAAAAGTTGGACTTACTTGAAATTCACCTCCTGCAAGGTAAATAAATGGGGCAGTGTAAGTTTTACTGTAGCCCTACTTTACTCTCCCAGCTAAAAATATGAGAATATTTTAGTAAATTAATGATTTCTTGGTAACATGTGGTTAAAAATAATACTGTTGTGTGTGTGTGTGTGTGTATCTATATATCTCCTCCAAGCCTCTTGCAGTGTAGTGCAGCAATACTCCTTCCTGCTGCTCACCTGAACAGATGTGTTATACTAGTCTGCGCTGTAAGTCCAGCTGGCTCCAAGCTTACAATGCAATCAATGCAGAGTGCTTTCTTGTTCCCCGCTTTTCAACTGAGCAAGAGGGCATGCAGTGCAGGCAGGGGAAGGGGGCACTGCTGCATTACACTATAAGCTTGGAGGATACTAATGGTGGGCAAATGGTGGCTTGGGAGCTGCATGCAGCTTTTGGACACCTGTACTGTTGCTCTTGCCAGAAGTGGCTGCATGGGGGCATGCCCACACAGCTCTCTCAGGAGCAAGAGAAGCCGAGCTGTCATTTCAGGTGCTGGAACCTCACAGGAGTGTTGGAAGCAGGGCAAGCATGCCTTGTGCAACTATTGTTGCTGCCCGAACACACCTGACCACCTGGGAGCCAGAGCTTTGATGTTAGGGGGTGCACTTTGGGAGTAGTTGTGCTGCCCTGTCCCTGGAATTACAGAATGCCACAACTGACGTAATCCAGCTTGTAGGTCTCTCAGTGATATAAAAAAATTGCTATGCAGCTCTTGGGAACTTTGCCCAGCTTTGGTATATACTACAGTATTGTAACCCCATGCTGATAAGAAATCGATATTACAATATTACAATCAAAAGGTAACTGATAATTTTAGCTGGGTTGGTGTACTCTATATAATTTAACAAATGTATTGCTTCTTAAATTAGATAAGTCAAATTCTGTAGAATAACTTGATTTTTAAGTTATTCCCCAGAAGTGGGGAAGAACATATTTCTTCATTTTAACTAGATATTTGCGTTCTGTGAGTTCAGTTTAAATTGATCCCACTGTAAGTGTCTTTAGTTGAGATCAGAGCAAAATAAGTTACTGAAGATTACTGCTTCAGCTGAAGCTTTTTCCCCGAATTGCTTTTTTCTGTCATGACAGTTCAGCCTGCACTCTACATGGTCTAGAAAGCTACTCCCATTTCTCCTGTATTTGGCTGAAGAGTGTACCCCAAAGCCTATTTATTCCTTTCCCATGAGAATCAATAAACCTTCAAAGAGTGGGGCATTTCAAACAAATATTGCCAGACAGATACAGCCATTTGCAAGACAGATACAGCCAACTTGTCTATATTTTATGGGCACATAGACTTCACCGTATTTTTTCAGGGTACAAATCTAGGAAGCAGATGAAATCAGAGGTGGGGATGATCTATAACTGGAATCCCTTCTGGCTCAAGGAGAGACAAGATAAGGAAGCAAATCATGTAATATTGCTGCTGAGGCTCCTTCTTAGGATTACCATCTGTTCCAACAGAAAACAACTATTTAAAGAGGAAGTAGATAACACCATCCTGAATGTCTCAATTTAAGCAGTTTTCAAGTTCAGGAGACCGTGATTAGCTACTTCCCTCCCAGTATCTCTCTCAGTCAGGAACAAGAGACAAGACAGCTCACCAGGAACATAAACATTGTATTGTTTTAACCTTTTCAATATGGTTTCATAGATAAATTACTATGACACTGATTAGGAAATCTTTGAGGATACAGAAGGATGAAAGACAAGTTCTTCAGTGTGGTCTTTCCTGGCTTTTATTTAATTATACTCAATGTTTACAAGATAACGTATTTTGAGTGTGCAATTAGCAACTTTAACAATTAATGAAATTTCAGGCTGGAGAAGAGAGTGGGTTTCACTTTTATGGATTATTTCAGATTGCATTCTAAGGGCTTTCGTGGAATGCATATACAAGGGTTGCAAATATTCAAGGAACCTTTAGAAGAGAAGAAGCACAGGATGTTGTGCAAATATCTAGTTATGTTCTGATAACAGCAAGAAAACCATCAATTTTTCTTACCATTATCAAAATACAACTAGCTATTTGCATTACACTCTGAAGTTCTCTTTTATGTGTGCCTGTGAACTGTTGCCATAGTCACCTTCCACTCCATCCTTTATATGCATACATGGTGCAGGATTGTATGAAGAACATCGTTAACGCTGGCTATGGAGTGTCCATTTCTTACGTATGTTGTGAGTGTGTGCGGATCCAAAAGTTACTGAGGTCAGTGGAGGGACTCTAGTTGAATTCAGTGGGATTGGATCAGCTCATAGGCAACTCATGAAGGAGGTAGAAGGGGTACGTGCCCCCCAGATTTTCAGAAGCCCTATAATATAGAACCCTATAGAACCCCTTCCCAACCCCCACTCCTATGCCTTCCCACTATCGACAGTTACCAGTCACCGATGGATCAACTCTCAGAACATGTTGCTGTGGGAGTTCCGGAAGAGAGATGACGGACTAGAGAATTATGGTGTTTAATGTTCTCAATTAGATTCATCCATAAGAATTTAAGATGGAAGGAACCATCACCTGTCAAATATACTGTACTTGGAAAGCTTGGTAGTTTGCTCTGTATTTTCTTCAGGGATATTATCAGAATGCAGTATGCTTTGCATCTGGGAGGGTAAGAGGAAATATTTTATTGGGCTTCTGAAAATCTCCTTCATTATCATTTTTCAATAATTTTCATTTGGTACAAATTGGCCCATTCCAGAGAAAACTAAATTGTTCTTCAGGGTCACTTTTATGACCCCCCATACGTATGCAGTGAAGTAGCAGAGGATAAACTCTGTGAAAGCATAGTCTGTAAACTATACAATCTTCTCTTCAATTTTGAGGTGATATTTTAGCAAGGTCCACCAGTCCCAAGAGCCCACTCTAGCATATTACTGCAGAAATATTTTGATGCCTTTCAAAATCAAAACTAGTTGCTGATATTCATTAATACGTTAAAAGCATTCACATTATTCTCCGCTGCAATGAATCTCTCTGCAAGAGGAGGTGGAAGAGAGTTGGAAGCAGAGCATATTAACAGACTGATTTTGTTTGTGCTATTTGGAAAGATGCATGAAGAAATAGCAGCAATCAAAGCCTTTTTAGGCCATCAGCATCAGGTTACTAGGAAAAATATGCCTAGATAAATAAGTTTCATTCCACCAATATGGGGACTACTTACTTTCTGCAGATTTGTGTAGCCAACCAATAGTCCCAAAGACTTTAGACTAAAAGTTCTCTGCAAAAATTCCTGCAGTTTTTTTGTCAAGACACATTTAAAGGTACAGGCCACCAAATGATTTCCACACCCTGCCAGTTGAAGGCAGAATTTGAGGCTATGACTTTCACAACGTTTGCCTGATATGGGGCCAGGAAGGCTCAAAATGATCGAAATAAATCCAAAAAGTAGTAACATTATTAGTGAAAACATTATACAGGATACACAGTGCAAAATCTGTGTAATATGTACAAAAATATCCTTGTTTTTCATCTTTTCCTTATGGATGAAATTGTTTACAGAGCCCAGAGTTTTGGCCCATCTACTGCATATTATATAGGGCTGAACCTTGGTACTCCATTTTTCTTAGTTTTAGCCAAGGATCACGGTAATCTACTCAGTTTTACCGAGCACCAAGAACCCCCAAATTGGCACGGTACTCAGTAACGCCTCGATCGAGTCATGCTTACCTGATCCTGCATTGCTTCGCTGCTTCATCCCCGTACCCTACCTTCCCGTGAAGTCCCACAAGGCGCCTCCAGCACTGCAGCTCCCCCCAGCATGTGGCAGCTCACAGCTCACAAGCCGCTGCAGCCACTGCCACTGTTCTACTGCCAGGAGATGGGGCTGCCATCTTTGCTCAGGGAGCATGCTTGAAAATGTAGTCCAGCATGCTCTCAGAGAGCCAGCAGTAGTGGTGACTATTCTAATATGTGCAATAATCCAGCATATCTTTATTGAGGTAAAATTACTAAGACAAAACATTAACCATTCCCCACCCTTTATCTGTCAACAGTAATATTTGTGGGTTCTAACAGCTATAAGTGTGCTCCATTTTAGCTCCATGCAAAGCAGTTAAAGAATAAATGCATGAACATTTAAAATTATTTCTTTAAAAATAATTTCCCTTTTTTAAATTTGGAAAACAGCATATTTTTTTTAGTTGCAACCGTATAGAAAAACCGATTCCTAGGTCATTGTAGCAGGGCAGAGTCTCTCCATGCTGCTGACACTTTAAAGAGTGCAGCTAGCACCCGCAAAGGCACTAAGCTAGCGGGGCTGCAGGCGCTGCTGGAAGTAAAGAACAACACCTGAATTGAACCACCTGTGTTTGGGGCATGGCTAAGCCAGCTCCGAGACAGGTAAAGCTGAGCCAGAGCTCAGTTGAGAGTGGACTGCAAAGTAGCAACTCTAAGAGGAAGTGCCTGATGTGGAAAGCTGAAGTAGACGACTGAAGTGACAGTTCTAGAGAAATTGCTGAAAGGATCAAAAGAACTACAGGAAGCTGGGACTGGAAGACACAGGAGGCTTGCTTGGAGCAGAGGAAGAGTACCTGATCCAGGAACCCAAGATTAAGTGAGTGAGAACCAGAGGAAGACTGTGACTAGCTATCAAAACAGTATACTGAGTCCACACACGCTTTCTCTCCAGGCGAGAATCTGGAAGCCAAAGCATGTGTGGGGTTTGCTCAGTGCAAAAGCCCACCTGCATGGCTCTGCTGGCAGTTATTCAGAGAAGTACAGCGTTGGATTTCCCTGCTCTGCATCCTTCCAGGTGTTTGCTGGCAAAGCTGGGGGGGCTTTTGCACCAGCCAAACCCCACGCATGTTTTGGCTTCTGGATTCTCTCTCGGAGCCAAAATATGTGCGGCCCAGAGCTGAAGGTGTGAATGCGTTCAGTCTTGAACTGTGTAAAATGGTGAAGATATTATTTAAGAGACTGTGGTTGCTTGCCCACATTACTGTGGTGCTGAATCTCCCGAGGGTGAAATCTCTCAGCTGGGAATCTTACAGCACGTTCTGCACATGGGCGCTTGGTTAAAAGCGTAATCAACCATGTCATGCGGCTTCTTTTCTTACAATTGTCAGGGTTCAAAAACAAGACCTGACAATCAGAAGAAAGAAAGCCGCATGACATGGCTGATTACACTTTTAACCAAGGACCCACGTGTAGAGCGTTGTGTAAGATTCCCAGCTGGGAGATTTCCCCACCAGGAGGTTTGGCATCGTGGTGACATGGGCAAACAGCCAGTGTCTGTATAATAAAGAATAATGTCCTAATTCCTACAAGAGAGTGACTGTGTATGAAATTACAAAGCCGATTCCCTAGAAAGGTAAGTAGTTAGGGGCCCTAATCCTGACAACACAACCATGGCAAGGCCTTACCCTGCCAGGTTTGGACACATTGTAAATCTCCACAAGGATCACATATATAAAATTTCAGATAAACTGATTCCAGTGTTATAAACCTTAGAATTTTTGTGATTATAATGGTGGCGCACTCTGCTTAACTATAGAGTGGATCCCACCACTCTATAATCCTTCCCTTGATTTGTTGTTGCAGCATTTTTAACATGAATATACAGCTTGTAGTTGCAGTATATAAAGGGTCAAGTAATTAATGCTGCCTTACCTCTCTAATATTTTAAAGGAATGTCTGGAATAGCTGGTTGGACTGAGACATTTGGAAAACTCTGTTCACACTCTTGAAGCTGGCATCCCAACCCGCTTGCATGTTCATAACACAGCACTACTCCTTGTATGAAGGTGATATAAGACCAAACAATGCTCCCTGCAATGTGAATGAAGCTCCCTTTTATAAGAACTGGACTAGTTTAATAAAAGGCACACCAACAAAACATGAAAAAGTTCTGGGTAAACTAAATAATCCGGTTAAGGTGTCATGGGCTTCCTTCATTGGCAATTGCTCTGAAATGTAAATTGGATATTTGTGGTAACTTCCAAGTTCTGAAGTTTCTTGATCTGCCTGCTTAATGGTGCCTGACCATATTTAGGAAAGTTAATGCATTTATTACTTTCTGAAGGAGACCCAAAGTAGCTACTCTGTGGGTATTTTCAGACGTAACGAGATCACAGTGAACCACGGTCAATACCCACATGGGGCCAAAGCGCCCTGAACGTCTGTTTGGCGGCCGCCAGATGTTCACCATGGTCAATTCCCACATGGGGTCAGTTTCAACCACGCTTCCAGGGTTCCCCGTCAGACAATCGCCGCAAGCATGGTCAAAGAGATTCCTGGTGGGAACCAACAAAAAGTAACATCTGGCCGGCAACCACGGCCCAGAATCCCTGGCGGGATTCCGGGCCGTGGTCAAATCGGGCAGGCGCTGTGGCCGCATTGGCCGTGGTGCCCGCCCATCTCCCCAGAGGGCGGGCGGCTGGGGAGCATGGGGGGGCGGGGCCATGTG
This sequence comes from Sphenodon punctatus, assembly GCA_003113815.1. Lineage (NCBI taxonomy): Eukaryota > Metazoa > Chordata > Lepidosauria > Sphenodontia > Sphenodontidae > Sphenodon > Sphenodon punctatus. The sequence goes on from QEPC01010852.1 coordinate 538,738, forward strand.
ACCACACGTTGCACCGTGCGGCCCGGCCCCTTCCCCGATTCCCCGTCTGTTGGACATGCCAGAGTGATCCTGGCGGGGAATCATTTGGGTGATTCCGGGACGAGGCAAATGCTGCCCCGTCTCATCTGAAATCACCCTGTGTCTGGTACTACTTCTACCGCTTTCTGGTATGGTCAGACTAGAAGAATTCCCCATTGCAAAACTGACAGGTATCAGCAATGACGGCAGTTGAGCCAGTGTTTAATTTAATGTAGACAAAGAACAACAAAAAACAAACAAACAACACCCTTGCTCAGCACCACCTCAGCATGGAACAAGTCACTTAGGCTTCAGTTCAGCAAAGTATTTTAAGCAGATGCTGAAAACTAAGATTTTCAAGAATTTTAAAAGAGTTAGAGATCCAGACCTTGTTAGGCTCTTATGAACAGCTCAGCCAAAGTACCTTTCTGAATTGGGACCTTATGCTCCAGTCTTCAACCACTGAAGTCAGTGGCAAAACTCCCATTGTCTTGAGATCTAATTTTGAGTCTCTCAGTTTGGCAGTGGCAAAGACAGGTAATATGCTTTTAAAGACCTTTAAAATCCTTATATCTGTAAATGGGAATTGAAACGTGTTCTAGCCTAGAAATGCTGTCTAATAAAAAATCTCTCGTACATTTCTCCTTTTTTCTCTTTCCCTGCTACTGAGCATTTGTGTCTGAGTTTTAGCTCTTCCACTGTACCTTTCGTTACTCCAGTCTCTGGAAATGTTGAAGTGTGTGGGTGCATGTATATTTATGCAGGGTGACTAACAGGTGAAAAAGTTTCTGTTAGAGCTGTTTTATTTCTTGGCAAGTTAAAGTTAAGTTAAAAATTAACTTTTTAAAAGTTAATTAAAAATTAAACCCAGTGGCATCTATTTCCAAGAACAAAGTTAATGGTGGAGGGGGGGGCGGGAGGACTCTCAGTAAATCGAGTGGCTAAGTTAGTCTTCTTAGATTAATTCAACCAATGTTATATATATATATAAAATAGAGCTGCCCGAGTGGCTCTATAGATAAGGGGAGTTCATCACTGTGTTAAAATCATGAACGTTCTATTGATTATAAAATCATGATGATTTCTCCTACCACTGAAATCTGGTAGAGAGGATTGCTACCAAAACTGTCCAAATTTCAGAAAAATCAGATGAAAAAAACAAAAGTTACAGACATTTGCATTTTGGAGACAGAGTGATATTTCTCGCCTTTGCAACTTTTAATTGCAGATGGAGACTTAAGGGTATTTTCATACAAAACACTGTCCACCTACCACCCACGTACTATACATGGGTATTTTCAGATGTTACGAGATCACAGTTAACCACGGTGAATACCCACCTGTGGTCACTGTGACTTGCACGTCTGTTTGGCGGCCGCCAGATGTTCGCCACGTTCAATCCCCACATGGGGTCAGTTTCAACCACGCTTCCCGGGCTAGCCAGACCAATTCCCCGGGAAGCGTGGTGAAAGTGATCCCCAGCGGGGATCAAAGAAAAATAACGTCTGGTCGGTCACCACGGCCCGGAAGCACCGGCGGGATTCCGGGCTGTGGCAGATTCGGCCAGATGCCGTGGCGGCATTCGCCCCACCGCCCGCCCGTCTCCCCAGAGGGTGGGTGGTGGGGAGCGTGGAGGGGGCGGGGCCGTGTGGCCGCAGGTTGCGCCGCACGGCCCCGCCCCCTCCCCAATTCCCCACCGGGATCNGCGGGGGATGTATTTATTGTTTTTGTGACGGGGCCAACTGGCCCCGTCACATCTGAAAACACCCTATGTTGCAGGGCTGCAGTATAGCCCTATGAGTGCCCTGTAACATGTATAGTGGGTGGGAGGTGGGTGGGTGGGGAGTGTCTTTCCTGAAAGCACCCTTAGTTCTGGGAACAGTATTAAGAAATTCAGCAGTGCTCAAAGTGACCTGAATGAGTTTTGTGTTTTTAGTTTTTGAAAATCTCTTGTATAGTTCTGGTGTTCTGAAGTGCTCATTTTGGCAAATGGGGAGAGGTGAGAAAAGAGACTTTGCAACTAATGTTCTATTGAACATGAGGAGATAAGCTTCCAGACAAGCTACTGTTGTACAGACTCGAGTTGCATTTATTGTTGGCAATTGCACGGCATTTTGTTGCAAGCATTTATTAACTGCATCCAATGGTGGATGCTCCATGCATGGAGATGGGTGGAGGTCCATGAGAACACCCCCCCCATGAACCTCCTGTCCACCCGGGATGCCCCCCCCCACACACACACACTGCAGCCGGTATGAAAAGGGCCTTCGTGGCAAACACTCTAATTTTCCCATCTTACTTTTTAGACTTCTAGCATTTTTATATAGATAGATAGATACCTAATGTATTCTTTTTATTCTTATTCGGCTCATTATAAGTGACTGTTTCAGTTAATTTGGAATCATTTAAATTTGTCTGTTTCGCACTGATTCCCACTTGAGCTCTTTTAGCTTCTTTTCTATCTTAGGATCTATATTAGAATGCTCAAATCCCCCTGAATTAACAGCATCCTTTTGGAGATGCTGCAGCTCAAAACATGCACTCATCAGTGCCTTTCAGCTTTCCCCTGGATTATTATACAAATCACTGGTTTTAAAACTGCTCCTTCTTCCTGGTTTTTAAATTTTTAGTGCCAGCAGCTGTGTTGCATTTTGGTTAAGGTACAGCCTATCCTGTCAGTATAGGCTCCCCCTTCCCTAGAAGATTCTCCAGTTCCTAATGAATCTAAAGCTCTCCTCCCTGCACCATTGGGTATTTTCAGACGTTACGAGATCACAGTCAACCACAGTGAACCACGGTAAATTTTGCTGCGGGGCCAAAGCGCCCTGATGTTCGGTGGCCACCAGATGTTCACCACAGCCGCCAGATGTTCACAACGGTCAATACCCACATGGGGTCAATTTCAACCATGCTTCCGGGGCTCCCTGCCGGACAATCTCCAGAAGCATGGTCAAAGAGATTCCTGGTGGGAATCACCAAAAAGTAACATCTGGACGGCAATCACTGACCGGAACCAAGGAAATTGATCTCTAGCTGGGGACAAAGCACGCAACGTCGCTGCCAGGCAACCAGCAACAATACAGCCACTGGAGGGAGATTTAAAGGGAAAACCGCACAGGGAAGTGTGGCGGGATGGAGCGAGGAGGGAGGTGGAAAAGAGCGGCGGAAGAGAAAGCGAGGGTGGAGGAGGCAGTGGCAGTGGTGGAGGGAGTGCAGGTGGGGGAAGGTGCGCATGTACATGCAGGTGAAATAAACCATGGTTGCACTATATTGCCTCCCGTGCCCATTAGTGGGGGACAGGGGTGGAGTGGTGGGTTACCGGAACCCCTCCCATGTAGGGACCGGCCCAGGGAACCCCCGGGGGTTGGCTGGGGTGGTGCAGCCCTCATACCTCAGCCTCCTGGCTGATATGCCTCACCAGGGCATCCCGGATGCGCTTGGCATAACGGTACTCCCTGGGGTTCTCTGTGTTCACGTACAGGGGCACCGGGCCGGGGGGCCGGTTGGACTCGGGGTATTCCAGGGCTGCCCCCTCGGTCTCGTACATGTTGTGGAGCACACAGCAGGCACCGATCACCAGGGCCGAGGTCTCCACAATGTAGTCTAACTGCCCAGCGAGGCTCCTCCAGCGCTGCTTGAGGGCCCCGAAGACTCGCTCCACCACGGTCCTGCTGGAGCACAGGCGGGTATTGTAGAGCACCTCCACAGGGTTGCGTGTGACTGGGTAGACCTTCATTAGCCACCGGGTGAGGGGGTAGGCAGGGTCACCCAGGATACAAGGGGGCATCGGTACCCCCTCGATCCAGGTCATCCCCATGTCAGCAAAGTCCCGCCAGAATATCCGGGCATAGAAGGGGGAGA
>QEPC01010852.1:553276-583092 GCA_003113815.1 Sphenodon punctatus
TAGGGGCAGGGACCGTGTCCATTTTATTACTTTGTAAAGTGCCAGGTACACTGCTGGCGCTATATAAATGTTTGTTAATAATAATAATAATAAAGACAGCAGGCCCTGGTAAGGATAAGGAGGGTTGCCTAACCTCAGGGCAGGATGAAGAAGGTGTATATTCACAGTGACTCAGTGGGAGTAGTGTAGATGAGGCCCGGATTGTCAACCTGGTTTCCTGGAATGTGAGAGGCCTGCAAGTTGGTGATGTGGATTGGATCCATTTTATTGCCAATGGTGATATCCTCTTGCTTCAAGAAACCTGGTGTCTGACTCCCTTGTACATGCAAAGATATAGATGTTATAATCTTCTGACTAAGAATAGAATGTCCCTTAGCGGGTCTGCTTACAATGATTGCTAATAATAATCAATGGGTAGTGGAGCAAATTTTTGTGGATAGTGATATCTGTTTGGCGGTAAGATTGGCCGCTAAAGAAGGATCAGGCTGGATTGTTATCAACTTCTACCTACCTCCTGCTACTACTATGAAGCTAGTGCAGGAAAGTGGGCCCAGTTGACTAGTTACTTAAAGAGATTGAAACAAGAATTCTCAGATGAAAAGATCCTGATTGGTCAAGACCTAAATGTTAGGGTGGGGGTGGGGGTGTTCCCTGGGATGATTAAGATTTTCTTCTATTAAATGAGATTTGTGGAATCCCAAGACCTCAGTTCAAAGATAAGGTTGTGTATAAGGCTGGGTATGAATTACAAAATCTTCTTTTACATTTTAACCTACACCCAATTAATGGCTTCTTTTTGAGTTTTTCCTCGGGTGACTTTTTGTATTGATAGGCAAATGAGTATGATCAATTATGTATTAATAGAAGCAGACAGTTGGTCAATAGTAAAACATTTTCAAATCTCGCAGCAGCTGGAGAGTGACCACTTTCCTCTTGTGCTTCATATGCACAAAGGGTTGTTTAATAATCAAGGATTAGGAAGTATGTCAGTAGATCAGATGCAACCCTGTGATAATGCTGTCCCAATCATCTTTAATAAAAGACTGTGTTGGGATGATGATTTGGCAAAGGCTAATTGCAGTGGATTAAGAGTGTGATACAGGCAAGTTGTGGAATCAGATATTATCCTCTAAGGATCTGCAGGAGATCTCGATGTGCCTAGATACTTTAAATGATTTATTAAATCCTTTTCTGATGAAAAAGATATCCATTTCCCAAAAATCGCAGAAGAGGATAGGTTCACTTTGGTTTGACAATGGGTGTTTTCAGACGTGACGGGACCAATTGGCCCCGTCACGAAAACAATAGATTAATCCCCCGCCAGGATAACCCCATCACACCCAAACAGACCTGCCGGGGGATCCCGGCGGGGGAATTGGGGAGGGGGCGGGGCCGCGCGGCGCAATGTGCAGCTGCACACCCCTGCCCCCTCCATGCTCCCTGCTGCCCACCCTCTGGCCACGGGCCAGAATCCCTCTGGGAATTCCGGGCCGTGGCCGCCATCCAGAAGTGACGGCGGGGTTCATCACGGTGGGGAATCGCCTTCGTCACGTGGCGGCCGCCGGTCCCACCACTTCGGCTGCTCACGTGGCGAAAGTGATTCCCCACCATGGTAACATCTGGGGGGGAACATCCGTTCCCCCCAACAGACTTTCTGTGATCACAGCCACCACAGGGAATTGACTGTGATCTCATAACGTCTGAAAATACCCAATGAATGTAGGCAAAGTAAAAGGGAGCTTAGTAGGGAAATGAGGAAATCCAGGAAATTTAATAAGTCTATCCAGTTGAGTAAATTTTGATTTTTATGAGGTCAATATAAACAACTTTTGCAACAAAAGAAAAAAGCATACTATGATAACCAGTGGAGGAGGCTTATATTAGCCATCAAAAATAAAGATAATAGGGCCTTCTGGCAGCTTGTAGCCAAAGGGACTAGCTCATACCAAGTTAATCTGAACCGTAATGTCTCGCCGAGTGATTGGGTTAAATATTTTTCTGCCCATTATGCTACAAAGGGGTTGTGTTTAATCAGTAGTAATATAACAAAAGTGGAAACATCTGTATCTTCGTACTATGTAACAGAGGATCTTGTGACTAGCTTGATACTTCAACAAAGGAATAATAAAGCGCCTGGGCTGGTTGGGTTACCAGTAGAACTTTATTAATCTATTCTTGACTGGTGGGTGCCCATCCCGACAAATTGGTTCAATATTATAGTGGAAACTGGCCAGTTCCCTGAACAGTGGAAAGGACATACGATTATACAAAAAAGGTAGTATGGACTTGCCCAAATCTTATTGACCTATTAGCTTATTGAATATTCCTTGTAAAACTTTTGTTTGGCACCTTCTTCAGCATATTAAAAGTTGGGTTGAGGGTGGGAATATTCTTTCAGAAGTCCAGGCAGGATTTAGGAACAATTATGCGACAATAGACCATTTATTTTCGTTCCAATACATTCGTCATAAATATACTAAAGTAATCAAAGATGCCCTATATGTTGCTTATATCGATCTAAAAGCTGCATTCAACACAATTGATAGAGGCCTCTTATGAATCAAGCTACATAAATTGGGGTTAAATCCCGCACTTCTCAAACTGATTATTGCCTATAATCAGCATATGTGGGCACGGATCCAATATGGTATCCATGGGGAATTGATGGACAATTTTTTTTTATACAAGTAGGAGTATGCCACGGCTATGTCCTGGCTCCAACTTTGTTTAATTTATACGTGAATGATATTATAAGGGATATGGATAGTCCCAATTTCCATCCCCCTAAATTGTTGACTACACCCGTTGGAGTATTGATGTTTGCGGATGACACTTTAATTATTGCAAGGTCCCCAATAGGGCTCCAAAGAGCCTTGTCTAGATTTGCAGAATTTTGTACCAAGAACAAATTAGTTATTAACCACAGCAAGACAAAAATTGCATATTGGGGTTCAACCAGGTGATTTCCATGGCAGATTGATAACATCAGGCTCCAAACGGTGAGGGAATATAGATACCTAGGACTCTTGCTACGTTAATTAATTTGCTGGAAAAAACATCTACAATCCTCTAAGACTAAGGCCCTCCAAACAACTTCTGCAGTCATGAGGTTTCATAATACCTATCCTAAGGAAGCTATGACGGATGTTTTGAATGTTTTCTGGGTCAAGGTTATTTCAAAAATTTTATATGGTTCCAAGGTTTGGGACTGTGCAGCAAAAGAGTATCTAAATATACCACAGAATAAATTTCTTAGGTTCCTACTTCGACTTCCACCCTCGGTACCAGCAGCTTTTCTGTGGCTTGAGTCAGGTAACAACTATAATATAAACATGATCAGATTCTGGTTTAAAGTCCTGGCAGCATCTCCTTCTCGATTTATAAAAATGTGTTTTCTGGAAGATACTTGTAGGGTGTTTCTCCAACAGTCACCATGACTTAAATCGGTTAATGCTTTGTTTCATAAGATTGGGTTGGGAGATTATTTGGACAATGACAATAGATTATTCTCATCAGCTGAATAGATTAGTCTCATCCGTGTCTCAAGAATAGCTCCATCATGTCTGTTATGGAAAAATCAGTTTGGATGTGAGAGAGAGCTTAATTATAATCTTGAAATGAGTAAAACCATGAGCATGACTCTTTGCAGACTGAGATTGGAGCAGATGCCTACAGCCGTTGTGGAGGGTAGGAGAAATAGTGCCCCTAGGGATTGCAGATTGTGCCCTTGTGGAACTGCAGTGGTCGAGGACATAGTTCACTACGTTTTTGACTGCCCTGGACTAAAAATCTTAGAGCTAGATATTTGCCCACTAGACTGTGCAGCTTCCAGCACTGCACCTGTCTCCATTAATCTGTCTGTCAATATTCCTGCTTCTTAGAAAGCTGATTCTATAGCTTGCTACTTTATTATTAATTATTATTATTATTCCTCCTTCCCTGCAACGGGACCTTCAAACGCATATGCAAATACTGCCTTATTTGGTGTTGCTGCAAGTGCCAATAAGGGTACGCTCTGTACTTAAAGGCAGAACTAAAAGAAAGCATGACTGATTTTGCTCCTCTTGTAAATAGATCAATGTATGTGTGTGCTATGATAAGAGAGATGCGAGTGCTCACACCCTCTGCTCAATTACTCCAGCACAATGACACTGTCATTCTTAGATGCTGTTTATCTCCACAGTCCCTTTTCTCCTTGGTATTAGCAGGCCTGAATAATAGAATTATACCTCTCAATGGAGCAGCTAAAAAGCTCAGTGTTCCACAAATGTTTAAAAGTAGTGCAAACTTCCCTCAACCTAACCCTGTCTTAACTCACGTTTGCTCTCGTCTAGGAATCAGAACGAAAATAAACCAGTGGATACATAATATTGTGAGAAGTAGAATCCACTCTGGATTGAGTTCATCATTCTCAGTCTATTTTCTTGAAACAGTTACAAGTCTCTGATAGAATCTGGTTAGAAAATCACTCCCTCACCCCCCCAACCCCACCCCATAAACCCTTAGGCCTCCACTTTCTTGTCTCCATTAGGCTGCATTTATCTCCATTATCCAAAGGTGGGTAAATGGCAATTAATGAGCCACATGCAGCTCTTGGGTACCTGTGCTGTGGCTCTCATGAGGAGTGGCTGCCTGGAGGGTGTCCATGCAACATCCTCAAGAGCAGGGGAAGGTGACCCACAATATTCACCACCGGAGATGCCTGAGGGGAGAGGCCTGAGCCAATGGGTACTTTCAGACGTTACGGGCGGCCGGTTCACCACAGCAAACCACCAGGGGGGGCGAACAGCGCAACCACGCCCGGGGGTTGGAAAACGACCTAAACAGACGTGCCGGGAACGGGACCACGGCCCGGAACCGGGCCGCACCATCACGGCCCGTGGCAGCACAACAGACGTGCAGCCGAACCCCCGGCGGGCGCTAAACCCCCACAAGGCACCGGGCAGGGGCGGGACACAGACATGGCCGACTGAGGGCAAACGAAGCCACAAGGCACTCAAGGGAACGCCCACACAAGGGAAACGGGAAGGGAGGGGGGAAGAGCGAGAACAGGCTGACAGCCGGCTCACACAGCGGTCCCGCAGCAGGGCACAATGCACGGCCACACGCCCGGGCACACACACTCACACCAGGGAAAGGCCGGGAAGGGGGGAAGGGGCGCCCGGAACGCCCCACCCGGAACACCGGCAGGGAGGGGGGGGGCACCACCACGGGGCAAGGCACGGACAGCAGCAACCCCCACACCACCCCAGTCCAGTCCAGTCCAAGGAGGTGCCCCCACAGGAACAGAGGCAGTCTCGGAGGGGGGGGGGGACCCCCGGAGCAAGGCACGTTGGGGGCCCCCAAAGCACAGCGAGGCCGGCGGAGGGGCGCCAGGAGGAGGAGGAAGGGGGCCCCACAGTCAAAGGCTGGCACAGGCAGGGCAGCCGGGTCCAGCGGTGCTCCTCCGCAGCACCAGCGACGCTCAGGCAGCACCCACGGAGTCACGGGGATGGAGGGGGCCCAGGACCACGGCCAGGGGCAGCAGCAAGCAGCGAGGCGGGCGGGAGCTCACCGAGGTGGGGTCCGCAGGTCGGGAGCGGCCAGCGGGGACCAGGCCCCCCCCCCGGGCCGGGGCGGGAGCCCACACGGGGGCACCACGCCGGGGGGGGCAGGCCAGCGACGCGGGGCTCACGGGCCGCTGCCGGGGGCCCCGCTGGCCCGAGGGCCCGGGTGGCCCGCCCGGTGGACCAGGTGGGGCCAGTGCAGCATGCCCCGGCGGTACCCCTGCAAGGACATGTAGTGGGCGATCAGGTAGTAGGCCTCGAAGGGATCGGGCATGGTGAGGGCCAGCTGCACATCCACACGCGCCCACACCGCCAACAGGGATGACATCTCCACCGCGGAGGGCTCCGGCACACAGCAGGCAGCAGAAGGGGGCCACGGAAGATGCCCCAGCTCCAGAAGCCGCTGGAACGCCGCCCCACGGGTGCGCTGGTACCCACGGGCCCCGTGAACACAGGAGAAGTAGCTCACGGCCAAGGCAGGGCCACCCTCGGCCAGGCACTCCGAGTAGGCGCCCAGACCACACACCACCAGCGCTGACACGGTCTCAGAGGCGCTCCAGGGCACATGGGCGCACAGCACCTCCGGGATGCGCCCCTCGGGGAAACGAGCCAGCCCCAGGGCCTCCGCATGCAGCCGGCAATCACGGGCGCTCACCACATGGCCAAAGTAACGGAGCCCGGAGCTCAGGCTCTCGTAGGCACCTGCACGGCTCCCCGGCCCGGCCAGGAGCAGCTGCACGGCAGGGGTGTGCCACAGGTCGCACAGAGACATGGTCTCGCGGAAGGCCCAGATATGGGGGGCCCCTTGGGGGCCGGACAGCGGGAGCCCCATGGATGGGCAGCCAGCCATGGTCCAGCACAACAGGGAATGGGACACGGAGCCCGGAGGGCACACAGACTGCCCAGGGCCGGGAGAGGCTCGGCCCGGCCCCCGGGACAGGGAACACGGGCCCGCACCGCAACATTGTAGCACAACAGAGCGAGGCGTGGGGTGCGGGCCCGGCACAGCTGCAGAGAACAACAGCGAGCTCTCTGTCTGCCTAATCGCACCTTCAAGGCCATCCCGCTACAAACAGCGAGGGGAGGGGGCCCGGGGTGCTGGGGGCGGGAGCAGCCGGAATGCACCGGCACAGGGCGCGCGCAGGGCCGCGAGGCCGACCCCCGGGCGGGGCCACCAGCACCGGGCCGGCATAAGCGCTCCCAGCCCCCACCGGGGCCCCAGCACCATGGAGCGCGATAGGGCAGGTGGGAACTGGATGTTCCTCGCGCTCGCGGCTGAGTGGCACCGTGACCACACTGAGCAGCTGTGCCTCCTGACCGAGAGGGTGCACCTGGCCGTCCGCCTGCGCTATGTCCTGGCCCTGCGGGCTGGCGTGCGCCTCCGGGGCCAGCAGGCCCGCAGGAGAGTCCGTGGCCGGCTCAGGGCTCGGCGCCGGGCCTGGGGGGCGTGGCTGGCCGCCTGCCGGAGCCTCACCCGGCCCGCTGCGCTCCGAGGGGCCGCGAGGCGGTTCCGCTGGGCAACGCAGACCCTCCGCCGGGCAGCGCTGCTGGCTATGCCCATAGCGCGGAGCCTATGGGTCACGGAGCGGCCCCAGGCCTGGTGGGAGCGGGCCCAGGCCCACTGGGGGGAGGCCGAGTGGGGGTCCCACTTCCGGATGGGCAAGGCCACCCTGCTGCGCCTAGCGGAGCTCCTCGCGCCCTGGCTGGAGCGGCAGCACACCTCCATGCGGGAGCCCATCCCCATGGTCCAGCGGGTGGCCATAGGGGTCTGGGCCCTCGCAACGCCCGACTCCTGCCGCTCCGTGTCCCAGCACTTCGGGGTGGGGCTCAGCACGGTCGCCTGCATCGTGCGGGATGTGTGCGAGGCTGTGGAGGGCGTGCTCCTCGACAGGACCATCCAGCTCCTGGACCAGGGCGCTGTGATGGCTGGCTTCGCGGCCGGGGGCTTCCCGAACTGCATCGGAGCCGTGGACGGCACACACATCGAGATCCTGCGCCCGGCCGCGGGGGAGGCCCTGGAGTATGTGAACCGGCACGGATACTACTCCCTGCACCTGCAGGGGGTGGTGGACCACCGGGCCCGCTTCATAGACATCTACACGGGCAACTCCGGCCGGAGTCACGACGCCAGGATCATGACCATCTCCCCCTTCTATGCCCGCATGTACCGGGGGGACTTCGCGGACATGGGCATGAGGTGGATCGAGGGTGTTCCCATGCCCCCCTGCATCCTGGGGGACCCCGCCTACCCCCTGACCCGCTGGCTGATGAAGGTCTACCCTGTCCCGAGCCCCCCTGCGGAGCAGGTATACAATACCCACCTGTGTGCGAGCCGGACCGTGGTGGAGCGTGCCTTCGGGGCCCTGAAGCAGCGCTGGAGGAGTCTAGCTGGCCGCCTGGACTTCACCGTCCCCACCTCCGCCCTGGTGATCGGTGCCTGCTGCGTTCTGCACAATGTGTGCGAGACCGAGGGGGCGGCCCTGGAGTACCCCGAGCCCCACCGGCCCCCCGGTCCTGTTCCCCTGTACGTGAACGCAGGGAACCCCCGGGAGTACCGGTATGCCAAAAGGATCCGGAACGCCCTTGCAACCCACATCGCCCGGGGGGGCCCGCTGTGAGGGCCTTCCCGCCCCTGGGGGCCCCACCCCCCGTTCCGTGCCCATGCCCCTGTACACGCGGTCCCACAGCCCTGTCCCCCCCACAAACGGGCCGGGGACAACTGTCTCTTTACAACACTTTATTGCCCACACAGTGCACACAATCACCCTGTGCCCCCTCCCCACCCCCGTCCCCGTGACCCCGTCCACCACCCGCCCTCATGTGGCCCTCCCCCTCCCCCCCCTTCCCACCATCCCCCCGCGTTTCCTGGGCCGACCCCTCGTGCGGCCGCTTGGGCCCACCGAGCTCTGGGAGCTCCCCTCCCCCCCACTGTCCGTGTCCCCTGCCGTGTCCTGGGCCGGTCCCGGCCCCGGCAGGGGGCCGGGCGGCGGATGGGCAGCTGTGCCCGGTGCCCCGGTCGCGCCCCGGGGGGGCTGGACCCTCCGGAGGCCCGGGGGCACTGGGAGGCGCATGCGAGGGCCCTGGGGCCGGGGGGGCGCCAGGGGCGGCAGGGCTGGGCCCGGGGGCGCCGAGGGGCCCGGCATGGGGACCTGGGCGGGCAGGGCGCCCGGAGGTGCGCCGGCCATCACGTAGGCACACATGGTGCCCGCATGCAGGAGCAGGGAGGTCCCAATGTCGTGGGACCTGTCCATCTTTGCACTGTGCTCCCGCACCATGCCCTGTATGTCCTGCCGGAGGCCCCTGAGCAGCCCCTGCTGCCGCTGGTGCTCCCGGCGCTCCCGCCTCCGCTCCAGGCGCACCTCCGCCTCCAGCCGGCGGTCTGTCTCCAGGGCCTTCTCCATGGACCGCTCTATGGCCGCCTCCATGCGGTCCACGGAGGCGATCATGCGCTCCCCCTGTTCCTCCGCCCTGCGGACGATGTCCTCCGCTTGCTCCTCCCTGCGCCTGCGGACCCGCGCCCGGTACTCCCGCATCCGCTGGGCTGGGGCCGCGGCCGGCGGAGGCGCCGCGCGCGGGGGCTGCCCTGTGGAAATGGGCGGGTGGGTCAGTGCAGGGCCCTGTCCCCTAGCGGGGTCGGGTCCCGGGGCCCCCTGCCCCCCCTCCCCCACTGAGGCCAGAGGCCCCCCTGGGCTGGCGCCCGGGGGGCCCTCCCGCAATCCCAGCCCTCCCGCCTTACCTGGGTCCGGCACCTGCTCTCCTGTGCCCTCCGCGGGGGCCTGCACCGTCTCGCTGGCCCGGTCCTGGGGCTCCCCATGTCCTGCGGGCGGGAGAGGGGGGAGCGGGTGAAGGGGGCTGGTTGTGGCCCCTGCAGCAGGGCCCCCACCCCCGCCCCTGCCACCGGCCCCCTGGTCGTGCCCCCCCCTGCCCTGGGGGCCCGCTTACCCTCTATGTCCGTCTCCGAGCCTTCGGAGGCCGGCGCCTCACCCTGGGAGTGCTCCCCCTGGGACCACTGGCTGAGGGTGGTGAAGGTGCCGACCTCCGACTCCGCCTGGCCGGCCCGGCGTTGGGATGTCTCCGGGCTGCTGCTGGGGGGGGGCCTTGGGGCTTCTGCGGGTCCCGGGTGGTCCTCCTGGGGGTGGGGGTCCCCTGAGCTCGTGTCTACCGGGCGGGCGGCGAGGGGAGGGGGTACCTCGGCCCGCTCCCTGCCCTGGACCACAGCGCTGCCCACCAGGCGTGGGGCAACTATGGAGCCCTTCATGTGAAGGATGCGGTCCAGGGCATCGTAGTAGGGGGCGGTGCGGGCCCCGTGGCCGGAGCGGCTGTTATTGTCCTTGAGGGCCTTGTACCCCCTCTTGAGCTCCTTGGCCTTCGAGCGACACTGGTTGACAGTGCGCTCGTGCCCCGCCGCCTCCATGTCGCGCACGATGTCCCGGTAGACGTGCTCGTTGCGCTGGTTTATTGCGAGCTCCACCTGGTACTCGAGGGTCCCCCAGATCCGTATGAAGTCCCGGGTCTCCTGGAGGCCCCACTGTCCCCCTCTGTGATAGGCCTTCCTCCGGCTGGGCCCCTGCTGTTCCTCCTCCCGGTGCAGCTCCTGCTGCACCTGCCTCTGCTCCTCCTCCACCTCCTCCTGGGGGTGCGCCTCCGGGGGCCGGGGGCCGGGCTCCTCCTGGGGCTCGTCCGCCCGGGCCGACTTTCGTGTCTGGGGGGGGGAAGGGGGGTGGTTGGTTGCTGGGTGAGGGTGTGGGCCCTCTCGGGGGCCCCCTGCCCCCCTGCCCTCCGCCCGGGGTCCCCCTGCCCCCCTGCCTTCCGCCCGGGGTCCCCCCGGCCCCCTCCACAGGGGGTTCCCCTGTGCCCCCTGTTCCCCTCCCAGTGGGTGCCCTTACCCGTTTCCTGGGTGCCTCCTGTGGGCCTGTTCCGGCCGCTGTCCCCGGGGCGGCGCGACCCGGCTGCAGCTGTGGTTGGTGTTCCCGGGGCGCCTCCCTGGTCGGGTGCTCCCGTGTGCCCCCTTCCTGCACCTGTGCCCCCTCCGCCTGCATCGCTGGGCCTGGCTGCACGTCCTCCGCCTCCTGTGCCGCCGCTGTCGCTGTTCGTGCCTCCGGTCTCTTCCGCTTCCCTCCTCGCTCCATCCCGCCACGCTTGCTTGCTGCTGCTCTCGCTTTAAATCTCCCTCCGGTGTTTGTGTTGGTGCTGGTTGCCTGGCAGCGACGCTGCGTGCCTCGTCCCCGGCCGGGGCTCCATTTTTTTGGTTCCGCTGGGGGATTGGCGTCCAGACGTTACTTTTGCTTGGTTCCCTGTGGGGGTTGGTTTGACCACGCTTCCCGAGACCTTCCCCCGGCTAGCCCGGGAAGCGTGGTTCAAACTGACCCCATGTGGGTATTGAGCGTGATGAACATCTGGCGCACGCCGTTCAGACGTTCCGGGCCCTTTGGCCCCGCGGGGGGGTTGAGCGTGGTTCAGTGTGGTTCACCGTGATCTCGTAACGTCTGAAAACACCCAATGTTGCTATTACTGCCAGCAGAGCTTTTGTGCAAGTGGCAGGATAACATCCATGGGATCTACATAGATGTGTCATGTGTAAAGTGTCTTGTGGTTCTCAGCGATATAAGACTTGTGGATGTGGGTCTTGTGGTTGGAAACTTTGCCCACTCCAGCTCTATTCCCTCCTTAGACTCAGTTACCCCAGTTCTTGGAGGAGCACACTTTCCGACTGGACCTGGGGCCAAGTTGTATGCAACCCATAGTCTACTAGAATAACAGAATTGAAGAGCTGAAAGGGACCTCAGGTGATGTCCAGTCTCCTGCTCCAAGATCGAATAGAGGTCTTTAGAAGCAAGATAAAAACTCAACTGTAGTGCTGCAAGTAATACTCGAACTGGGTCTCAGAGGTGCCACATAATCATTAACATGATTCCTGAACTAGCAAGAGCTAGCTTGTGCATAGGCTCGGTAGAGATTTAAAAGCTGTGATGCTAGCTCTGTCCATACACAGATACACTTCTCTTTCCTTGAAACCCACAACCTTTATAAGAAGTCAGTGCTAGGAAGGAATTTGGAAAACAAAAAAGCCTACTATACAGGTAGATTACATTCTTGCTCACATAAAAAGTCCCAGCTCCCAGTATATGTTACTGCAGTTATTCAAACATAGACTTTTGACAGTAACAAAAGACAACTACTTGATCCTGCCTTGTGATGCAGTAACAATGGTTTGTGTTTTTGTTTTTTGGTGTCAATGTCATCTCAGAGGCTCTGCTAGATGGAAAATAGAAGCTAAACAGGGGTAAAAATCTGATTATAGAGCAGTGGAAACCACTCTATAGTTAAGACGTGTTGAACATTCTAATCCTTAGAAAATTGAGAATATTTTGGCTATCGCTGTGAAATTTTGCATGGAGAGTCACTTGCTTGAGAAGTTTAAACTATCTGAATTTCAGAGAAATCAGAATTAAAATGGCAGAGATGCCCCCAACTGCAGAGGAAGAGGATTGGGGCTGAAAGACCAAGGCAAAGTGTGGGGGCATGGAGCCTAAATTGTAAGCGAGCACAATATACGAAACTGTAGAACATCTTTACTGCTTACATGGCAAATGAGGTAAGACTGTCCAAGGAATAGTAGCCCATGTGCTGGGGCTCCTGCTCCCCCACCGTGCAGCGAGCTCTGCAGTGGGGCTTTGAGCGGCAAGTGCTGTTGACCATCACGCACTGCTACATCATGGCCGGGGGCAGGAGGGATTTTGGTCAGGCTGGGTGAGGGAGGTGGGGTAGGGCTGGATACTCACTTGTGTGGCTTGTGCCTCAGACCACATGGGCCATGGCGGGAGCTCCAACAGCGGCCCAGCCACCTGGCTGCCCTGTAGGGGGCACTGACTGGCTGTCCAGCTCTTCACTCTGGCCCTCCAGGGTGGCAGCAGCACTTGCCCGCCACAGGGCCGTGTGTGGATCAGGCCCACCGAAGCTCGTTTGGCTGTACGCAGACTTATCACAAAGTCCTTGAGTCAAATCCTGACTTTTGGATCCAATGAAGCCCATGTTTAGGACTACAGGTAGGACTGCCTGCAGTGTAGAGGTGGACTCGCATCCAGAGTGGGAACTAAACCCTCAATAGTGCCAGAGCATCTACATAGCTGCCTGGACTTTCCTTGGTTGGGGTTCCAAGGGAGTGACCCCTGGAAACTCTTGAGAGTGGATGGTAGCTCCTAAATAACTTTTTGAGGGTGAGTGGTCACTGGCCTGCCTGTCTGACAACCAGGAAAACAGGAAAAAAGTTAAAGCCTCTCTCCACCATCTGCCACCTCTTGAGCCAAATAGTCTGTCTGATCTCTTTGAAACCAAAGTGAGAGCTGGACCATAAGACAAAACCCTTCCAGACCAGAGGAAAAAGGGAGAGTAGTATTATCAGCATCTCCAGAACCATCCCTTAAGGTTGAGATGGAGGGGGGATGCATATGGTTTTCCCATTATGGATGCCCTTTCTCTCCGTCTCCTTCCCTTCCATCACCAGAGGTGTTACTCCAACAGTGTAGCCCCAGTAACACTTTTCACTCAGGTCTTACAACATCTCTCTTTAAAAATACAGATGTTAGAGCAAAAGAAAGAAATACAGATTCTTGAAAAGCCCACTCCCTCTTATTATTAGTGTGGACAGCCGTGACCTCTATTGGTCAGGGATATGCCAGACTGGAAGAACTGGCCTCTCCACTACTGGTCTCTCCACTACTCCCCTCAGGACACTAGCTAGGAAGGAGTCCCACCCTTCTCATTGTTTCCAGCTCTCTTCCCAGTGAAGAAGAGGGGAACCGTTTGCAGGAAATGTCTGAAGAGGCTGCAAGAGAGAAAACACGTAAGGAACTGGGGCTGAGAGAATTCTCTCAAACCCTGCCCAGAAGTGAAGAGGCAAAAACCTGGCTACCTGACTGGTCCATGAACTAGTCAGGTAGAATCATGCTTGAGAACCATTGTTCTGTGGGACCTGTATGGGGAGCAAGAGCTAAAGAGAGAGCTTCTCTCTATGTGGATAAGGGACTTCTTTGTGCCTCAGAATGTGCTTGGTTCATTTGGTATTTTCTGGAAAATGATATCGGCATTTATTATACAGTCAGGAATGTGGCCCAATGAAAAGTTTTTCTTTAAGAGGTCCTAGTACACAGATTTGTAGTACCACCTCCAACTGCATAGTGCCAGTGCTAGCCCTCAGCACTGACACAAATGCCAGCACTGAGGAGCTAGAGGATTTGTTCTGTTAAAAGCAGACTGCACCGTAGTTGGGAAGTTGGCCCTTTATTAATCTACCTTTCTCAGTATTAAAAATCAAATTCTGCACTGCTTTACTAAGGTGGCAAACTCTTCTGGGATCTCTACCGTGCATTAATTCATTATTAGTCCTTCTGTATTTCTTACAATGACTCATACACTTAGATAGTCATAAAGCAGAATTTCAACAACAGCCTGGTTGCTAGGGGTACGTGTAATCAGTGTGACATCTAAAGTTCCTGTTAGGAAGGATTTTATGTTTAAGTGGTTAAGGAACAAAAGCTTTAAGTTTTTCTTTCATAAGCACTCTTATCAGAATTTAATTATGCAAAACAGCATGGCATTTTAAGACTTTGATAGATACTGGTGCAGAGAGCTCAGAGTCCCCAGCTGTGGCACAAACTTTCCCTTTTGGTTCCTCAAGGTAGATGTGATATGGGAGTCTCCTGCCTGATTTTTCCATGGCTTGCTCTTTCCCCCTAAACCACATAATCAATAGTTGCTGCTTTAATTAAACAGCTTTTACCCATTCTAGCAGGGCCACACTTGCCCACCATAAGACCTCACAGGATTAGGGCACAATAATGCAGCCTCTTTGGGGTTTTAGCTTTCAGTCTAGTCCATTTATTCAGCCAATCTCCATCAATAACCTCTCTATGGCCCTTTTTACACAGACGCCCCCCCCCACTGCTGGGTGTTCTGGTGGGTGTGCAGTGTGTGTGTGTGTGGGGGGGGGGAATCTATGTAAACGGGCCTACAGCGGTTGGAGGGATGTGTGCGCTCTTGGTGTCCGCCCATGTGAACGCTACCGGTGGTGGGTGTATGTGCATGCACGTGTCTGACACACACCCATATCCACCCATCACCACGCACAGAGCCATCTGGAAAAATGGAAGAGGCTCCATGCATGGAGATGGGTGCGTGTCCATGTAAAAGGACCTATCCATCACCCCAACAGATAGCAACAGAGACAGAACACTAAAGGTCACTTGTACAAATTAAAGACACAAATCAAACAACTATGTACAGGGACGGATGTTAAAGTGCAGTTCTGTCCTTGTGTGTCTACTGTGGTTGTGCAGTGTATACCTGGTCATGTATACTTGGTTGTGAACAGTGCATCTTAACTTCTAATTTCCTGGTGTTGTGTTGCGTGGTGTAAATTATAAGTGCTGTTTTCTTTTTAATGTTAAATATGTTTTACATTAAGATTAAGAAAACAATCAGGTGTTTTTTTGTTTGTTGAAATTATATGTTGTGTTGCTGTTTTTTATTTGGTTTTTTTTTGTTGGGAATTTTATGTGGCTTCACAGAGTCCTTGATGTGCAGGTTTTTTATTTGTAAAAATTATCTGCGCCTTAGCTAATATCTTAAACCGGAGGTTTTTTATTTGGTAAATCAATTAGTTTTTTGTTGTTTCTTCAAACGATAAAATAAACATTTGTCAATTGATAAAAGGAACATTTTTTATTGACCTTCTGGGATTCTGTTTAAATATGTTCAACATATTAACAATTCCTCCTGCAGCACTGACCAGTAAGGAAGAGTTGCAGCATACATCCCCCTCCCCAACTATATCGGCACCCCTTCCTCTGTTCAGTGTGAGTGAGGATGGATGAATGTGCTTGTGAGGGATAACAACGGATTGTGTGTATTATGTAAGGATGGAAGTGGGGAGGGGAGTGACTGTGAAGGAGTGTATCTGATGTCACTGCCTGTGTATGAACAGGTTTCTATAAATGGTACCTACCACTTGCAGAAATTAGTGTAGGACCTAGGAGCCAGGGAGGTGAGTGCTTTGCGCTCCTAGTTCCCCTGCGCATACTGCATCACACAGCTTGATACAGCTTCAGAGGGCCCACCTGAGGTGGAAGGGCAGCACCTGGGTCCAGCTTAATTGTGCTGCTCATACTTCAGAGGGAAGATTTCAATGAAGCACTTTTCTGTGTTGGTTTCCTTTTGAGGAGACAGAGACTTATATTGAAGTCTCCCCCCCCCCCCAAGAATGGATGGAAAGAAGAGAATGGAGTATCAAAATGAGGGCAGGGGGAGGAGACTGTGTGCATGTTATCCACATCTTGATAAAAATCAAGATATGTCCGCAGCATTTCCCTAATCCACATTGCAACATTATAAGCTGTAACATTGCAAGTTTCATTTTTTAACTTTAATTGGTTTGGGTGACATTATTCCTATATTACTGTACTCTGTGTTTCACATGGATTAATATTACACTGTATAAGAATGATCTAAATATACTTTAGGATTTACAGGAATATTGCTTTTTACACTGTATGAAATACAACTGTCATGAGTCAGTTTCCATGAGCTGGAGGAGGTGGTGCAGACTTCTTGCTGTATTCCCCTGCACAAGGAGAGCATTTATAGAATCAGAGGTGGAGGGGATCTCAAGTCAAGTCACTTGCTCTGATACTAAGCTAAACATACCCAATACCTTCAACCTTACCTGCTAAGATTTGCTTTCCAGACCCTTCATAACAGTGCTTAACAGTTTTGGAATATTGACTTTTTAAAATTTGGTATATTGTATAACACTGATTATGTTGATGCATTTTATTGTTTTTATTAGGAATATACTTTTTATTGTAGTTAACATTTCAAGTAATTGTATATAATATTTTTTCTTTAGTTCCCTATTAATGTTTATTTAGTATCTGTATGTAATATTTAGTCTTATTTTGGGGTTTTGCTTGCTATGACGAAAGCTGAATGCCATGAACAAATTGAATGGGTGGTCATCATAAAAAAGCTGATCATGAGAATACACCCTTGCTATGATGAGTTCACTAGAGGGCTTATGAACTACTTAAAAGGTAACTCCATTATCATACACTAGATCCTTCATCTCGGTGGAATGTGCGTGGTGTGTACTAATCTATAAATGGATTTAGTGGATCAATGCCCCCAAACTCATCAGTGTGAATGATGCAGGGAACAGCCCTTAGACTGGGTGGCTACTAATCCCTGCCATCTGAGCTCCTCCATACTTGATGATGATTGGGCACGGACAAAGAACACTCTCCTCCTAGAGTCCCTGTTACACTCTCACCAAAGTCTATTACTGTGCATTGTAGGGGAGAGTCCCCAGCATAGCATTTCCCCCTTTTCATCCCAAGCTGAACACAAGATCATCCTGCCCAGAGTAAGAACCCCTCCCCCCGCTTTTGCCCCACTTCAGGCACAGCTGATCAGGCTGGGTGCTTTACAGTGGGAACCCAGAAGGGGATGCTCCTGGTTGGCCAGTGGCTACATCTCCCCTCCTCTGCACTGTGCAAGGGACAGGCTTTTCTTGGGCACCCCCTGGATTGATGGAGCCAGAACCATATGGGTCCCTGTTCTGCCGGTGCAGCCAGCCAGCCAGTCCAGGCTCTTACCTTTCTTCAGGGTGATGATAGCCACACTGGGCCAGTCTCTGAACACCTCGGACTGGTTGACCAGCGCCTTCTGCACTGTCTTGAACCCGCTGAGCATGATAATGGGGCGGCTGCCCATGAAGATGCTGAAGATGCTGCTGTAGATCTTGGTCAGGCCAGTGAGGAGCAGGTGTGGGGCCATGGGCTGGAGGGCTGGTGGGTGGGTGTGCGAGTGTTAGTCACCCTGGCCTCTCTCCCCTTCCCATGTGTGAGAGCTGAGTGTGTGAGCCCCTCCCCTGTGTGTGTTCTCACATCCCTGTCTGGCACTGGACTCTTCCTCACCCTCCTACCTGTCAGTCTAGACGCTCGCTGCTTCCCCGTGCTGTAGCAGCCACTGCTGACACTGTCTCTTTCAAAGGCCCCATGGCAGCCCGTGCATCCACAATGAGGCCACTGTCATGTTTTCTGAGTAAGTAACATGGTGGTGGCCCCTGTGCACATGGGTGTGGTTGCTGCAGCATGGAGAAGCAGCAAGCTTCTAGGCTGACAGGTAGGCAGGCGAGGAAGAGTCCAGCGGCCAGACATGGATGCAGCAACACACACGCAGGGGAGGGGCTCACACTCTCACAACTCTCTCACAAACATGGGGAAGGGAGAGAGGCTGGGGTGGCTTACACTCACACAAGCCCCCACAAGCCCTACCCCCTGGCTGGCAACCCCACCATGAGCTGCCTGCCTGGGAAGGGTCTGGACTCTGGCTGGTCTGAGGGTGTGAGTCCCGACTCCTTCCTCCCTTTGGCCTGGCCAGGGGTCAGAACAGGAGGGAGGGAGGAGGTGGCGGTGCACAGGAAAAGAGCCACCGGTCTTGCTCTCCAGCCCCTGGCCTCAGCTGAGTCCACTTCCAGTGTGGCCCAGCACTGTGGGCCCTTTGAAACATACTGCAGCAGTGGCAGCAACTGCTCTAAAAGCAGCAGTCCCAGCTCATGCAGGTGAGTGGCACTACTGGTAGGCAGTTACACCAGGGAGGTACAGGTGAACTCGGAGGCAGGCATAGGGGTGGCGGTTTTAGTTCCTCCTGCCCCCAGCTCCCCGCCCAGACAGGGGGCAGTCAGACGAAGGGTTCGAGAGGGCAGGGGGTGGGGGGAGGGGGACGGTGGAAGTTTCCTCCCTCCTGCCCAGAATGCTGCCAAGGGGACTCGAGTGGGCGTTGGAAACCAACAGCCTAAGCTTAAGGGTAATTTGCGCATGCGTTTGTTAGGACATGTGAACGTTCTAATCATAGACTTTAATGGGCCCCAAAACACCCCAAAAGGGGTACATGCTGTGGTAGGATTTTGCCAAAAATACTCAAAGGCATCCCTTGACAATAAGTTTGAATTTTCCATCTGCAATGCAGCAGCACACCATGCTCTATTAAGCAGCTACAGTCCCAGGACTCAAATGGTCACTCAAATCTTTTCCTGCAAAAAAGCCCTCTTTTTTGAAATGCTGTATCTCAGCCATTACTCATCCAATTGGGCTGATTTGTGGACAGCAGCAACCTCTCAACAAACGCATCCTCACACCACAGTTTCACAGAGCAAGCATACCCCATCCCAATTTTCAAGGGGATAGAATGTTCGCCCTATATAATGGACAGTGCCTTGCGCCTTAACTATCTAGGCACTGCCATGCCAGGATAATATGCAAAATCATATAATCTGTAGCTGAAATATATAGAAAGGTTATGTGCTATACCTTCTAGAGTGGCAATCCTACTTCCTGATACTGTAGACAAGGTCAGACGAATTGTAGAATTTTAGGATTGGAAGGAACTTCAAAAGTCATCTAGTCCAACCCCCAAGTAGATATATGGCAGTTTTCTTGCCACCGCATAACATATGTGCACTGCTGTACCATTGTATTTCTAAATACATTTGAATGTTGTTTTCAATGACTATGTCATTAACTAGTCAGCTATGATTTTGACATGCCAGCATCTGGAATGGAATGTGGCTTGATGGGCAGTTTTAATGTGCACTTCTGGGAAATTATAAGCCACATCAGATACTAGTGTTGTAAGACTGGATGACAAAGGCAGAATTCATTTAATCATTGGAGAAGTATGATTTCTTTGTGTCCAGTGTTCTATAGCCATTTCATAATCATGTGGAGCATACTCAGGGCATTTGTGTTACCTGAAGAGTAAGACTGGAAATCTTTCCAGAGTGTAAAGTGCTGGAGGTTATGCAGTGATATTAGAAAGGTAATTTCCCCCTAGATTTAGAAGAGGTCTTGAAGTCTGGCTGAAATCTCGATGTTAATGATCTCCAAGCAGATAATGACTAGGCACAAAATTTGAGCTCACTCTTGCACCATTCTGGGCATATTCAGTAATTTGGCTAGGGAACAGTTACAGAATTGGGCCTTTAAAAATAGGTTAGACAGACATCTCTCTGGAATGCTGTAGGTACTTGGCAGAGGGCTGGACTCAACAACCCATGGGTTTCTTATCAACTAACCTTAATTTTTCAAAATTATTTAAAATGGTTTTACCAATTTATACTGCTCTGATTTAGTGATTTAGTTATTTTAAATGTTGTAACTTGCCCTGAGCCCATGGGAAACAGCAGGTTATCAGTTTAAATAAATAAATAGATCAATCTTCATACTGAATGTATAAATAAGGAATAGGAACCTCACTTCCTATTTTATATGTTGTGAAACCTAGTAATTTGTGAATACAATTGGCAAATAAAAACTGCACTCATTGCGAATTCATGTTGTGTCCAGTCATGCATGCATAAACATCTACCCACACCTACATCCACCTTTCATAGTCTTCAGAACAAAGGAATAGTAAATTAAAGCCTCATGCCTTTCTTGCCACTTTCATATGGGGCTGCAGCAGTATCAATAATTCTTGCTTTCCCAAGGCTATTCTTCCTCATTTCTAACGGGTACTAGTGAAAAGCAATAGATTCATCAGCTTCGTCCAATTTGTACTGTAGGGTCTAACCATAACAGCAACCTCATGCTCTTATATCAACACACAGGCACATTATTGGATTGCTATGTATTAGTACAGTCAGGAAGTTAACATTGCTGATGATAACATGGTTGCTGTACATATCCCAAATATGAAAGAGATGAGGGACAAAAAACCAACCAGCAAACACACACAGTAAAGATGTTACCCTTAAGGTAGACTAACTTAAAGACCCAGTGACCTTAGCAGTATCCCTGTGTCAGTTATATATGCACTGCAGTGGGAATCTTTTGCTTTTTTGAGTACAATTTTCTCTAATTCACTAACCCATCATCACTGCAACCCTTGTATGCTATTTGGATGTAACAGCTGCAAGTTAAAAATCTACTCCAAGTGTGGGCAGGACCACCTGCATAAAAAGTAGAGTGGAATTAATATCTATTATTTGTGCTAGCCCCTGTACTTTCCAAACAGTATAGGCAGTATGGCACTCGGTCAAATGATAAATACAGAGAGAAATCATCCAGTTTCATTGTCATAGTCATGGTCCAGGCCTATCCACCACACCTGTCTCACCAAGGTTGTTTTTTGTTTGTTTGTTTGTTATTAAGAACTATAATGTGGCTGTGGTGCTAATGAAGAAAGCTTTTGTCTCTGCTGCCACCGCATCTGCAAAGTGCCATCCAGCAGAACTGTTCCAGGTGGTAAATGGCTTGGTGACTCTGTTGTCTCTGCCTGGAACTGGAACCACCTGTTGCCCACTGTGACACGTTTGCCACCTACTTTGCAGACAGAATCACTTGTATTCGGGATGACTTGAGACCACTTTTTTGGATGAAAGTCAGAGTTTAAGGGTGGGGAGGTTCAGTCTTGTCCTTTTAACTTGGATCACTTTCAGTTGGTGTTGGCCACCGATGCAGAGGGTATACTTGGAGGAATGCAAGCCACCAGTTGCAAACAGGATCCATGGCAGTCCTGGTTAGTAAAAGCCAGCAAAGAATGTCAATGCCTCTCTTTGATAGGGTAGGTTGCCAGATAGCCTCAAGTCTGCAGTCGCCCATCCCTTGCTCAAGAAACCATCTCTTGATGTTGACTTCTTGACCACTTATCACCATTTCTAAGCTCCTCTTGTTAGGGAAGATTATTGAATGAGTGGTTACCTTGCAGCTTCAGGCACACCTGGATGCCATTGAGTCCTTAGACCCCTGCCAGTCAGGCTTCCATTCTGGATATAGTACTGAGACTGTGGTGGCCCTCGTCAATGAACTTTACCTGGAGATTGACAGGGGAAAAAATGTCCTGTTGATCTTCTAGCAGCCTTTGATAAAGTTGATCATGAGATGTTGACATGACTGCAGGACTTGGTAGAGAGCTGTGGGGTTGCTCTTGAGTGGTTCCAATCATTCCTGTCGGGGAGGTCAAAGAGGTTAGTGTTGGGTGATTGCTCTTTGTTTCCTTGGAATCTCTCCTGTGGAGTCCCACAGTGTTCCATCTTATCTCCTCCCCTGTTCAATGTGTATCTGAGACTTCTGGGTCTCCAAATCACGTGTAGATTTGGAGTAAGGTGCCATCAGTATGCTGAAGATATAGATTTTCTTTTCATCTGACCCAAGTCCTTCAGTCTTGGTGCTTAGTCCGTGTTTTGCTGTCATTGGGGACTGGAGGCAGGTGAACCAGCTGTAACTGAAATCTAATAAGTGATGATGTTTGGTCGGTCTTGTGACCTGGGCGGCACAGGGGATGCCTGTCACTGATGGGTCCAACCTCCTTTAGTCACTCAGGTTTGCAGCCTTGTTGCTGCAACTGAACCATCTGGTTGTGGTGGTGGCGGCTAAGAGTATCTTTCACCACCTCCATCGGGTGAGACAACTGTAGTGATGTGGGTTTTCCAGAAAATTTTCTGGAAAAAAGAATTTCCAATGCAAATTTTCTAAAAAACTTTTTGACACCCTAAATTGATTGGGATTTGATTTATCATGTTTATTTGACTTGTACTAAGTAAACAAAACTCAAAGTACACAATGTTAATTTTATGTGCTGGATAAATATCTCAAAAGTTTTTACAATAGCCCAAAGTAGTTAAACAGAAATAAATTAGGGAACAAATTCAATAAAGCGCAATTAATGTGGTTTAAATGTTCAAACAAATTCAAAGTTTTACTTGGAAATTATTTATATTGGAATTAGGTATTGGTATCCATTCATTATGTTACTAATTAATTTTATGAAACAATGCATTTTTAGAACCAGAAAATTTTCTGGAAAAATATAGCAGGAAATTTTCCATTATAGAAAATTTTCTACCGCACATCACTGGACAGCTGCAGCCCTTTTTATCAGAGTCAGACCAGGCCATCATCATCCATGTCTTCATAACATTGGCCCATTTCACACAGACACTCTAATGCTGATAAAATGGGTGTTACATTTTATTATATATGTTGCAGGGCACTGATAGAGCACACCTGCAACCCTGCAACATGTATAATAAAATGTAACACCCATTTTATCAGTTTTAGAGTGTCTGTGCGAAATGGGCCATTGAAACTGGATTACTGCAATGCACTCTACATGAGGCTGCCCTTGTAGACTGTTCAGAAGCTGCAACTGGTGCTGAATACAGTGGCCCACCTCCTGATGAGGATGAGTCACCAGGAATATATTACACCTGTACTTCAGACTCTGTAGCTTGGATCGAACATATCTGGAAGACCGCCTTTCCCCATATGTTCCATCATGATTGCAAGGTCTGCCAAAAATAGCCTCCTGCTAATTTCATCATGGGTCCAAGTATGTAAGTGAGACTTTCTTGGTGACTCTTCCCCCCTCCCCCCCCCCGGAACGTCCCTCCTTTGGGAATTTGCCAAAGCCCAAGCATCTTATAGAGACAGTGTAAGACTTTTCTATTTGGCCTGGAATTTGGTGAGTGAGGATAGGTTTGGGGGAGGAAGGGGTCTCGCACATACTGTTTTGCTTATTTTTTGTAACTTCCCCTAAGCCCTTGGGATACGATGGGATACCAGTCCAAACAAATAAATACATTTAATAAACTGAACACAGGTCAACAATTTGACACTGTCACACAAACCCCCCACCACAAATGCCATTGTGGGCTGCATTAGGAGGTGCACGGTTTTCAATAGGAGGTGGTGTTGCCACTTTACTCAGTGGTGGTGGTGAGATCTCACCTGAAGTTTTTATTTTATTTATTTATTTATTTATTTAGCCATTTTTCTACCCCGCCCCCTCCTGCTCACAGAGCAGCTCGGGTCAGCTTACAAGGGGCATAAATAACAAACACATACAATACAATTGAAAACATTAAAATGCTCAAAATAAACTAAAAGGGCAGAACCCCCCCTCCCCACCACACCCTACCTGTCTCCCTCTCCAAAGGCCTGGTAGAACAGCCAGGTCTTACACTGTCTTCAGAAAGAGGGGAGGTCTGGGGCCAGGCAGGCCTCCAGTGGGAGGGAATTCCACAGCCTGCGAGCAGCCACCGAGAACGCCCTCCCCATCATTGCCACCCGGGCAACCTTGAGTCGGGCATTCCTGGCCGACCGCAGGGACCGCGATGAAATCCAGAGCCTGAGGCAATCACACAGGTAAGCTGGGCCCAGGCCATTTCGGGCTTCATAGGTCATTACCAGCCCCTTGAATTGGGCCTGGAAGATAATAGGCAGCCAGTGCAGAGAGCGGAGCACTGGTATAATGTGCTCGCGTGACCCATCGCTGTTAAGAAATGGTGTTCAGTTTTGAGCACCACACCTCAAGAAGGCTGTGAACAAATTGGAGAAAATTCATAGGAAAGCAACTAAGATGATAAAGGATCTGGAAGACAAACCATAAGAGTAAAGGGTGAAATACTTGGGTATGTTCAGCTTAGAGAAAAGAAGATTAAAGGGTAGGGGGACATGCTAGTCGTTTTCAAATATCTAGAAGGACTCCATAAGGAAGGTGTTGAACATTTGTTCTCCACTGTCACAGAATACAGAACAAGAGGGAATGGACTTCAATTACAGCAACGTAGATTTCAGATAGATATTAGGAAAAACTTCCTAACTGTAAGAACTTTTGTGCAATGGAATAACTTGCCCAGGGAGGCTGTGGAATCTCCCTCCTTGGACATTTTGGAGGCCCGAATCCAAAACTACCCCCAGACTCCACACCTGAAGAGCAACAGGCGGGCGAACCCCCCCTATCAGGGGGGCCAGCACCTCCCCCTCCCTTCCCACCACCATCACCTCCATCTTATCCGGATTGAGCTTCAGTCTGCTCTGCTGCATCCAATCCGCCACGGCCTCCAAACATTGGAAAACATATGGACGACCGTTCCAGTTCTGCCTGCACCAGCCCACTTCATCCCCGGGTTGGCCAGTCCATTTAAAAGTGCCCTGCCAGTTGTGCAAGCGGGGGGGAGCCTTGCCGACAGCACTCCAGAATATCCCAGAGTGCCACTGGCAGAGCCGGCCGACAAAACCCGGAGCACTGGCCGAAAGTGGAGCTGCAGTCTGTCTGATGGGTGGACCCTCACTGCAGCTCCACTCCCAGATGGCTGTTGCTCTGGACAACAACACAGAGTTGTGAGCACCAGCCTAGAGTGTCAGGCAATCGCCCAAACTCTCTGGTACAGGGGGTGGGGGATTGCTGCGTAGGCAAACCATGAGCCGGGGAAGATGGAGCTGGAAGTGGGTGAACACAGGGATGTACCTATGGAGTAGCTTTGGGGGCAGGCAGCCACTGCATGCATCTAAAAGCACCCTATGATTCTTTCTAAATCCAGCACGCTGTTCACTGGACCACACTGTCTTGCAGAGGCCTTAAAAACACACATCCAACCTGTTATAGTGCTTGGACAACTAAATGAGGTCCTTTGGTTTGAGTTTAAATGAAATGAAAGAGGAAGAGGTTAGGTTAGTAAAGTCACTTTGAGAAATATTTCTTGTAAGCTTAATTAAACTATTTTTAAAAGCTTACTCAAGTAAATCATCTGAGCAGAAAGTTTACTACCATAGGGGTGTGCAATTTCGTATTGTTTAACTATGAAAATGAATGGAGTCCCATTTGATTTTGTAACTAAGGTAATGAAAAGAAAAAAATAAGCAAACAACATTCATTTGATTTCATTATTTTAATTTTTAATTTTTTTAAATTAATAATCATCATCATAATAATTAATAATAAAATCACTGCACTGCACATGCACATGCTGCTAGGGCCATTCTGTGCATGTGCAGCTTTTTCCAAAATGGATCTGGCAGCATCAGCACCATTTTGGAAAAGAGCTGTGCATGCGCCGAACAGCCTCAGCGGCCATTTGCACACGCACAGTGACCTTTTTAAAAATTATTTTTAATAAAATAAAATATTAAACAAAAACGGTAGAGTTCTTTATGAAACCCCCCAAAATGGGATTTTGTAATAAAAACTGAAAAAGAATTATTTGCCTTCTGCACACCTGTACACCATATGGTGTCACTTTGCCTCTTGGAGTCAACACCTGTGAAAAAGCAGCAACTTGAGCAGGCAAGTTTCCCCCCACACTACTTTGATCACTCTTAGTAAGGAAATCCTCATTCTAAGAAGAAATTAGCCTTTTTATTGAAGTGCGTTCAGATATTTAATTTTCTTACAGCAGCAACAGAATCTCAGTTACAGTGCTGCTGTAAATGGGACAAAATTGTATTTCCAGAGATGAAGGGTGTTTTCAGACGTGACGGGGCAAAGCCACCCCGTCACGAAAACAACCCTGAGATTCCCCACCGGGAACACTCCGGCACGGCCATCAGACGTGCTGGGGGATCCGGGCGGGGAATCGGGGAGGGGGCGGGGCCACGTGGCACAATGTGCGGCCCCGCCCCCTCCGTGCTCTCTCGCCACCTGCCATCTGGGGAGATGGGCGGGCGCCGCAACCAATGTGGCCACAGCGCCCACCCAAAATGACCACGGGCCGGAATCCTGGCGGGGATTCCGGGCCATGATCCCCGTCCAGACGTGATGGGCCCCTTCATCCCTGCCGGGAATCACCTTCACCACGCGATCGGCGCCGGCCCCGCGGATTCAGCCGATCACGTGGTGAATGTGATTCCCAGCGGGGATTGAGCGTGGTAAACATCTGGGGGGGAACTTCCGGTTCCCCAACAGACGTTACGGGACCATTCCCCACCACAGGGAATTGACTGTGGTTGAGTGTGATCTCGTAACGTCTGAAAATACCCGAAGAGAAAACACAGCATCAATTCATGTACCCCAGGCTCACTTTCATTGGTTAGGATCACTGCTGTACATGAACACATTGGTGAAGAAAGGACTCTGCAGTTCAATGGTAATCTACCTGGCCAATGTCTCCAGCTCAGAAGGGATACTAATCATGGAGTGACCTTGAAGCTATGGGCATTAGTTGGGCCAGGAATTAAGGGATAAGCTAGCTCAGAACAGTTTCTCAGAACTAGGGAACAGGGATGACTCTTGTAGAAAACATTTTAAAAATGGAGTCACTGGTTCATAGTTAATAATCGTGCGATCATCTGATTTCATTAAGAAAACCATGAGAGTCCCACTGACAGGATTTAAGGCTAATATAAGAGTGTGTCAGCATCCGCTGCCCGGTGCGAGGCGGCCAACATGCTGGGGGAGTGCAAGGGGAGGGGCCAGTGCAGATGGCCCCGGAGATCACCGGTCCAACAGATGTGGAGGGAACGGACAGGCAGGGAACCCCGGCACCACTACCCCTGACAGCAAGAACAGCAGAAGCCTCAGGACCGGTGACCACGCCCCCTGCAACGCTGGAGCACAGAGAATCACGTGGACCGCTTCAGACCACGCCCCCGACGTTGCCACGCCGCTCGAAGCGTCTGAGGGCACGTACGGGGGCAGGGCCTGTCGCATAAAATCCAGCGCCGCAGTTGGAGCGGAGCTGGTGATTACAGAGAAACCGGCCTCCTTGCGTTTGATTCCCTGCTGCTGATCTTGGATGAGACAACAATACTGAATTCTGACCGTGTGTGTGGACCCTCCTTCCTGCAAACCCCCAGAGTGAATCGTGAGTGAGTGAGAGAACACGAGGTGAGTGAGTGGGTGTGTGTGAGCCCCCCCCCCGCCGGGCCCCATTCCCATCCCTTCCCCTGGAATCACATCGAGTGCGTGTAGCCTGTCCCCGTTCCTGCAAGTGAAGGTGGTTCCCTTCCCTCACTACCTCCCACTGCACCTTATTCCTTGCTCCTTCTTGCCCCTGAGTGCAAGCACTAGGGTGTGTGGGGGTACCTGATGGCCTCTCTGGATCAACGCGCCCTATGATGATAGAGGCCTATTCTCTTTGATTAGAGGTGACGGCCACAACTCTATCCTGACGGGCATAGTCAGTCCTCGCTTCCTGCGTAATCCAGAGAGCCCCCTCTAGGGTACCGTGCGGGTGAAGGGCGTACATGTGTGTGTGCCCAAATTCCCCCCTTCCCGGTGACAGAGTGAGATGTCATTCCATTCCCATCAAGGTCACCCTATATCAGACAGCTGACCAGGCTCATCATCATTGCTATCACCAGTTCCCCATTTTATAGCCCAGGAGCTGAAGGAAAAAGAAGTGACTTGAGCAGCCAACCATCAAAAGCAGGATTTAAGTCAGAATGTCTAGTTTCAATTCAGATGTGCTATTAACTGGATCACAGTGGCTTCCTAGCAGCGTGATGAGACAAACCATTATTGCACACCCTTCACCGATTCACTGGGTGTAAACAGACTGACGTTGGCTCCACATTTGCCTGCTCCAGCCCCAGGGTTGATCTTTTTGTTTGAAAAGTAACTGCCAGGTGTGCCAAATGGAGCAGGTTGAGGCCGCTCTGGGGCAGCCCCACAGGCAGTGCTCCAGAAGCTCCCAGAGCACACCTCACTGAGGGAACAGGCCAAACCCGCAGCAACAGACAAACACAGAACCGCTGTTCACTGAAATGGCCCCACAAGCCCTGGCCAAACACGGTGCTGTGGGACTGAAGCATGGGGTTGGCTTGCCTGTCTGGGTGTTCCTTAGCTGGGGCTTTCCTGGGGCAGGGGGAAGGTGTATTTGTTGCTTGCACACTCAGTTCACCCACGTGCTGGGCTGTCTGTGTGAAGGCAGGCAAACCCATGGGTGTGTGCAGCTCCAGTTTGGGTCACCCACACGCCTGCTCCAGGGCTGTGGCCTGTTCTGTCCATCAGAAAACACCCACTCTCTTAGAGCAGGGAGACATTTGAGCTACCTGGAAGATTTACCTTTTCCTAGATTTTCCAATCCTCTATTATAGCTATTATTTGTAAGAGTTGTTGATATCACGATTCACATCCTTACACTGTTGCCAATGCATTTGCAAATTCTGCTCCTAATTCTTAATGGAAAGAAACTATTTGCTGTTCATGTTCAGCATGCAAGTGATGTCAGGTTGTTCTCCGCAGGCAAAGAATGTACATTAACAGGAGTTTTGAGGACTATTATATTAATGCAGCTTGAGCAAGAACACAGTCACCTAATACTGTGCTTTGCAAAGAATACTTGAGAACATTTTAATCAACTTCAAACAATGGCCTGTATAAGAATGTCCAGAGTGAAACAAAAAATCCTTCAATTGGGCCTTTACTAATGGGTTACTAATACTAGGTCATTTTACACTGGAACCTTAGCTAATATTCCTCAATTCAACCTCATTTAGAAGATACATACCTACAGGAAGATTAAGGCTACATGTCCTGACTTGGCTCCCTCTAGTGGTGATGAGAGGTCACATGGAGGTTAACAAGTCTACTTCCTAACAGCAGAGAGCCAAATCCTTAAGCACATACAGTAGAACTAGATTCATGTATCAAGTCCCAGAAATCCTGGGTTCTGTCCTCAGTGCGCCTGCTACGATAGGCAGGTTGTTACATGTTCACCTCTTACTTTAGGCTAATATTTACCTCTTTTGCATACAGACAAATCACTGAAATTTATTAGAGATGACCCAAGCTGCAGAGTTTGGATTTCTCTCCCAAGCTGAATTTGGATCCCCAAATTCCCCCAAAGCTCTGGATTGTTTAAATCAGGGTTTGTCTCATGGTCATTCCAAATAACCAATATTGGAAATATTGGCCCCTGGAGTGAAGACAAGACAAAACTATATATAGTGCAAGTGAAAACAAAGCCTGTTTTTCAAGCTTCCTCTCTTGTCGTGCCATTTATGAATTATAAAAGGATAGTGTTGCATGTTTAGGACTTAGCAGGCTGACAACCATTGCAAGCAGTTTAAGCCCAGATTTTCATTATCCTAAGAAGAGTTGCAGTCTAGGGAGAAATCTGTCCAATATCCATCTTATTTATTTATTTATTTATTTTATTTTATTTTAACAACTTTATACTCTACCCCTCCTGCAAAAGCAGCTTGGGGTAGCTTACAAATTATAAAACACAAATATAAAACCATATAAAAATACAAATATCTTTAAAACTATACAGGGGAATATCAAAAAAGATATAAAAAACAAAATATAAAAGCAACCAAACCCTTCCACAACAACCCTTAAAAGCCACCCACCCTACCTGCCTCCCTCGCCAAAGGCCTGCCAGAACAGCTAGGTCTTGCAATGTCATCTGAAAGAGGAGAGGTCAGGGGGCCACCCAGGCCTCTGCTGGAAAGGAGTTCCACAGCCTTGGTGTTATTATTATTATTATTA
>QEPC01010852.1:614007-624460 GCA_003113815.1 Sphenodon punctatus
TTTCTGAAAACTGGCAGGAAGGTAAAGCTTGTAGAGGGACATAATATTCACAGGGTTCATGCAAATTGGATGGAAGATAAAGAAGTTGTAGCCATTAATGTGTATGGAATTTTCTTTAAATTGCATCATTCAATTGCTTTTTTAATCAGTTTCCTTTATCTAATCATTTCAAAATGTGGTACACCTAATGCCCTCCATAGGGGGTATTATCATCCCAAGTTTCATCAGAATTGAATAAGAAACATAAAAGTTATAGCCAGAAGTAAGTTTTTAAGTTTTTTCCCTTTATTTCAAAACCAAAATGTCACTTTCATTATTGTAATAATGAAAATGATATACACACCCTTACAAATGAGATCATCACTCCACCCTATCTAGCTTTACTACAGAGTTTGAGTGTCACTATTTTATTCTTTGCATTCTTTTCTTCCTGCTTCTTCTTAAAGACTGCAGCTCCAATATGAATTTATATGTTTTATAACTTCTTTTGCTCTTCTATAAACTGCAGCACCTGGAAACCCAGCAGTACGGCAAGGAGCATCGGGACCTGACACCCCCCCACACACACAGTGGTGCGGAGCAGCGGGGGGGTGGGATGTCAGGAGGGGACCCACCCCCCATGAACTCTGGAGGGAGGTAAGTAAATCTTTAATCCTTTCCTGCTTGCCCCCTCCCTCCTCCGCCTGGTGGGGAGGCCATGCAGGCCCCGGAAATGCTCAGGGGGCTTACTCCGCCCCCTGCTCACCTCCGGGGGCCCTGTTGTCCCTCGGCGAGAAGGTGGTGTTCCTCATTTCATCTTGCCTTGAGGCAAAATGGGGGGCACCCTCCCTTCTCGCCAATAACCACGAGTTTCAGCCCTACAATCAATCCTCCCTGTTTTGCTGGTTGCGAACCCATAGGTCCTGGTTCTGCTGGGCAACCATTCCTGCCCAAAGGGAAGTGGGAATAAGTACATGGCCTAGATTGCTGCTGGGGAGCTTGTTGCAGCAGGATCGGAGCAGCACGAGGTTCTCTTCCCATGATCACTGTAGAAAAGTGATCCCTCCATACCCACCATTTTGGCTTCCTCCCCCAAGCCTGCCATGGTACCTTTCCCCCATTCAAGTTGCGGTCCCACCAGGTTGCCTTCCCACCCGCTTCCCATACACACCATTTGCCTCCAGTGCTACTGTGTCCTGGGGATAATCCTGATGCTCTCTCGGGCTCTCCTGGCCACTTGTGAACACAGTAAAGAGGGGGAGGGGACCATTAAATTTGATGCCAATAGATGAAGCCTTTAACATGCTGCTGTGCAAACACAGTCCCTGCCCACATGCATTAACTTACCAGTCTCCTCCTCTAAACATGGCCTCCAGATCCTCTGTACCCTCCATCAGCACCTCTGGTGGCTCCTCAAACAGAGGCTAGCTCTCAAAATTGAAGGGGTAAAGCTGGAGAGTCACAGTGTTTGTGTCATCATCAACCCTTGGTAGTTCCAGTGTAGGGACAGAAGGGATCGCCAATGGCAGTCAAGGCTTCCATAGGGGGAGCAAAAGTGGTTGCAGTCAGAGCAGTTGCAACAGGATCAGGCAGCGGAGAAGCCATATCGACCAACTTCTGACCCCTGGCAAAGGCACAGCCACAGAGGTGGGATGCCACGACGGCTCCATCAATGCAGAGGAACTGGTCAAGGATCTTGTAATAGGGGGATGTTTCCCTCCCACAGCTGAATGTGAAGTTGTTGCCCCTGATCTCTTTGTGGCTCCTGTGCAAGTCCTTGACCTCCTGCCAGCACTGGTTCATATCCCTGTAGTATCCCTGCTGCACCATTTGAAGGGAGTTCTCATGGAACACAGCCTCATTGCAATAGTACTTGACCAGTTGGTACTGGATCTTAGCCTCCCCCCATAGAGCGAAGAAGGCCTTGGTCTCCTTTCTTGCTCCAGGGAATACACCTCTAGTGGGCGGATCACTGGGCGGAGTGGAATCCTGGAGGTAACAATGCTAGTAGTTGCCTGTGAACACAGTAAAGGAAATAACACATAATTAGATAGCAACAAATGGAAGCATTTATCATGCAGCAGTATAAAGGCAGCCCACCTGAGGTGCATTAACTTGTCGTAGTTGACTGGCTATCATTCTGAGTCATGGCCATGGTGATGATAATGCTCTTGAAGTTGTTCTTGAGATTTCAACGGCTTTGTAACAGACAGCATTGTGCATGTGCTGCAAACCAGGATGAGCTGGAACAATGCATGTTTTAATTTGGCACGCACTGTCCTTTTAAAGCAGTTGTAGAGCAAGAGTGGAGAGGGGCAGGAAGTGTTCATACCTCGGAACACTCTAGGCTTTTCGCCTATGGTGCTGGCGGACTTGTATGGGCATGAGGCTACATACAACCAAATTCACAGGACATGGACACATGGGCACACATTAGCCTGCATTCGCCTGCACAGCGGGCTCTGCATGCTCCCAGACCCCACCATTAGTGGGGGCTATGTGTACGGCGGATGGTGGTGGTGGGGATGAACACCTAATAAATGGGCAGGTGGGCACCCACCTGGTGTGGACTATCATCTCATTTGAAAAAACCCTCTGAGTCAGTATTGTCACAGTGTGGTGTTAGTGTAAAGCCAAATGAGATGTTAGCCCACTGCGGTCCGGAGTCGGTCCGTGCATCCCCCACTCAGCCCCCATGCACATGTTTTGTGTGTCCAGCTTAATAAGCGGGCAGCCCCCGGCGTGACTTTCGTGCGCTTGTAGGCAGCCCCCGCTGGGAGCGCCAATGAGAATGAGAGTGGAGAGAGGGGCAGGATGCGGTCACTCCTCCAATGCTCTAGGATTCTGCCCGCAACTCTATTGTGCTGGCAGACCTGGATATGCAGAGGTGCTGCCTGCAACCTAATTGATGGGATGTGGACATGTGGGTGCACATTAGCCAGCATTCACTCACACCGTGGGCTCCACCTTCTCCGAGACCACACTGTGAGTGGAGGCTGTGGGACCAGGGGGTGGTGGTCCATGTCTGGTGGGGGGTGAACACCTAATAAATGGGCACGTTTACACACACCTGCTGGGGGCTATAGTGGGTTAACATCTCATTTGTTAACACCCTTAGAGAGCATTGGGCATTTTTACACACACCTTAAAGTGCTGGTCTTTCAGTCTTCTGGGTTTACAAGTCCACAAGTAAGTTCCGGATGCATTCTTCACACAAACACTGCCTGGAGGCAACCTAAAGTAGCCACAACTGTAGATGTGAGGGGCTGCCATGGAAACCAAGTGACCACAGCTGCCTGGAGCAAAGCAGTTTACCAGGAGAACTTTTTACACACAAAGTTCTGGGAGAAGTTCTATGCAGAAGTTCAAAGAGCCAGATGTTTAAGAACTGGATGAGTGATTTAGACACACAGAAAGTTCAGGCTGTAACAGCAAACATGCAGGAGAAATGTGTGTGTAAAAACACCCAATGTTAACCAAGAGTGCCAAGGTAAAACAAAATTCCTGACCACGTTAATGGTACCACCCTGAACCCTTTGACGTCAATGGCTTCAATTCTTATTCATTTCAAGGACCACATTCTAAGTTTAAGGCTCTTTTCACCAAAACAGAAGGATGAATCTCAGCGTATAATTCTCCACCCATTGAAATCAATGGCAAAACTCCCATTGACTTCAGTGGTGGAGAATTGTCTTACCAGCATCATAACTAATTCTTAGGGTTCAATGGCCCAGCTCTCACAATGACTTCAGTTGCAGAGGAATGAGCCCTTACATTGAGTAACAGCTTTCTAGCACAGCACAGTCCTCTACAACAGGACAGCATATGTGTCACCAATTAGCATGTGTGAGTATCCCATTTCCATTGTGGAACTTGTGTATGCATTATCTGCCAATATTGTTTTGGAGGATCTCATTCCAAATGTCCTTTCTATTTCAGCTGGATAAAGTATTCTTCACATCTTGGGCTGCATTTTAGTAGTGGGCGAGGTGGGTCCTATATTTAGTCCTTAAAGCACTTTGGATGGCAAGTGCTCTATAAATATCAGGCATTAATACTGAAATTTTAATTACATTTTTGCAGTCTTAAATTACACCAATTTGAAACTTTTCCTTTTATACTCCTCCACTGAATTCAACTAAAAAACACCAAAAAAACCCACCCCCCAGATATAACTTTAGAATAACTGCTTTCTCCAGAAAGAACTTTTAATATGAGGATGCAGCTGAAACCAAAAAGGATACAATTTCCTGTATAAGAAGCAACTTTACAGCTTTTTATTGGAATGCTCAAAGCTGAATGTGATATTTTCAAAGATGATGGTGGGGATGTAACCATACAAGTCCCCTTGAAATTAGTTGTATGGCTAACCCCTTTTCTCCCCAATCATTAAACCTTTGACTTCACTGTTGAATATAAAAAAAACCCAAAATCATCAGTTAAAAGGAAGGGTGTAAATCCTCCATTCACTATAGGCAGTTGGAACTGAGCTATTGATTTTAATGGATGGATGATTGCATCCCCATTCTTGTACCTGAGTTAGTCTCATTAAAGTAAATGGGATTACTCAAAGTACATACAGTGCTTTTCAATGGCATAGGACAAGATGGGCAAAATCCAGAAACCCCAAGAGCCATGTACCAAAAGCATCATATTGCTGAAAACCACAAAATATATATGAATTACATGTACACATGAAGACCTCTCCTGCTTTGTGATTGGCTGGAAGAGCCAGGACTCTGCAGTCCTGGCTTCTGAGGTGTAACTACAAATCAACTGCTGAGACTCAGGTACAATGAAGATAGATACAGGACCATTAAGGCAGTATGGGATCCATGAGCAGCTCTGACTGGGAGATGCATTTCAACTGCTCAAGAGCCGCAAGCAGCTCCCAAGACAGAATTTAGTTACCCATCCCTGGCATAGGTCTATGAAAGAGTGCATCCTTAGTCATGGCAACATTTTGGGACACCACACACTCTCTCAGAGTTTCAAATGAATAAGCAAACACGAACAAAAACCAACAGTTGTGTTTAACTTTATACACTTTATACACTACTCAGAATCAGCCAAGGAAATCCTCAAGGATCTCTGTTGACACAAGCCCCACGAAAGTGAATGGTCAAGTGTTTTGAGGATCAGTGCCTGTTTAGTTACACACCTTTATTTTATTTATGTATTTATTTATAAAATAATTTGATACCCTGCCCCTCCTGCTCCAAGCAGCCTGGGGCGGCTTACAATATTAAAACATATAAAATCAATAAAACCATAAAATACAATAAAATGGGAAGGCACAAAACCAAACCACCACCCCCCATCCTACCCTACACCCCATCTACCTCGCCAAAAGCCAGGCGGAAGTCAGGTTTTACAGATACGACGGAAGGAGGGGAGATCTGGGGCCACGCGAGCCTCCACTAGGAGGGAGTTCCACAGCCTAGGTGCGGCCACCAAGAACGCCCTCTTCATAGTGCGCCCCCGGGTTACACAGTGGACCTCAAGAAGGGCACCTCTAGCCGACTGCAGAGGCCTATATCGTCTTGGCCCGACTAGGTCCCACAGGTAAGTCGGGCCAAGACCATATAGGACTTTATAGGTCAAAACCAATACTTTGAATCAGGCCCAGAAGACTAAAGGCAGTCAGTGCAGAGCCTGGAGCACCAGTGTAATGTGCTCATGGCGACCCGTTGCCGTAAGGTGATGGGCCGCAGCATTCTGCATCTGCACTAGCTGCAGTCTTCGGACTGTCACCATAGGTAGCCTCACATAGAGTGCATTGCAACAGTCCACTCTCGAGGTAATGAAAGCATGGATGATGGTGGCCAGGTCACTATCTAAAATATATGGCCAAAGCCATCGCACCAGATGTTATTGTCGAAACGCACTCCTCGCCACCACCCCCACCTGGAAATTCAGGTGAAGCTGCAGATCGAGGAGCACACCCAGACTACAAACCTGGGATACCAGCAGAATGCGGACCCCATCGATGATGGGAACCGCCACATCCATTTCCTTTCCCACCACCATCACCTCTGTCTTGTCGGGATTCAGATTCAGTCAGCTTGCCCTCATCCAATCCCCAACGGTTGCCAGATATCAGGTAAGCACCGAGACTGCTGGGTCTGGGTCAGATGAAAATTTTATTTTTTATTTTATTTATTTAATAGATTTTTATACCGCCCCATCCTGCACAGCAGCTCGGGGCGGTTAACAACAATAAAACAATTTAAAACATTTAAAATACAAATATAAAACGTATTAATAAGACAGGGTGGTATAAATAAATATATAAATATATAGGTGGGGGATTAAAAATCACCCCCCCTCCCCTCCCTCCCAAAGGCCTGGGCAAACAGCCAGGTCTTACAGTTCCGCCGAAATATCAAAAGGCTTGGGGCCAGGCGAGCTTCCTCCGGAAGGGAGTTCCACAGCCGCGGCCCTACCACCGAGAANATGGTATCAAAAGCAGCTGACAGATCTAACAAAATTAACAGGGTCGAATGACCCTGATCTAATTCACGGCAAAGATTGTCGACCAAGGCCACAAGCACAGCCTCCGTGCCATAGCCCGGACGAAAACTGGACGCTGAAAGGGATCCAGATAACCAGTGCAGTCTAGATGCCCATGCAGCTGCTGGGCCACCACTCACTCAATAACCTTCCCTAAAAAGGGAAGGTTAGAGACCGGCCGATAACTGGTGAGGAAATCAACGTCAAGTAATGGTTTTTTGAGCAAAGGCTGCACCACTGCCTTTTTGAGGCAGCCCGGCACTCTGCCCTTCCAAAGGGAGGCACTGATCACCCCCACCAGCAACGGCTCCACCGTCTCCCGGCTGGTCTTAACCAGCCAGGATAGGCATGGGTCAAGTTCACAAAAGGTGGTTCTAACATACCCAAGAACATTCCCCTGCCCGGCGGATTACACCAACTGAAATTGATCTCACGAAAGTGGACAAGGCGGGACTACCACAACCTCTGATTCACCCACTGCAATAAGTGCGGTGTCAAAGTTGTGGTGAATCTGAGTGATTTTCTCTGCAAAATAATGACCAAACATGTCACAGCGGGCATTAGATACCTGGGATTCCAGGCGGAGGGAGGGAGGACCAACCAACCTGCTCACCATCCGGAAAAGCTCTGCTGGATGAGATTTTGCAGAGGCTATATGGGCAGCAAAAAACTCCTTTTTTGCTGCCCTTACAGCTACAGCATAGGCACCTAAACTGGCTCTATGTTGCAATCTGTCAGCTTCAGCACGCAAACGGCGCCACCATCACTCCAGCCGCCACCCTTCCCACTTCAGCAAACGTAGGTCCTCCATAAACCATGGAGGCTTGAGCAACTGTCGACGAGGGAGTGGACGCCTCAGACCCATCCAGTCAATGGCCTCCAATAACCAGGTATTCCATAAAGCCATGAGGTCATCGAGCGGGTGGTCATCAAGATCAGACGATAACTCCTCAAGAGCTATCTGGAACTGCTCGGGTTCCATTAGTGTCTGGGGGCGAACCATCCGCATCAGTTCTACACTCCCCCCCTGGGGTCAGACATGCACCAGGAGACGTACTCGCAGGAGGTAATGATCTGTCCATGACAAGGGCTCTACTGACACCTCCCCCATCAAAAAATCCCCTGCCTCAAGGCTG
Organism: Sphenodon punctatus; assembly: GCA_003113815.1. NCBI lineage: Eukaryota > Metazoa > Chordata > Lepidosauria > Sphenodontia > Sphenodontidae > Sphenodon > Sphenodon punctatus. The sequence goes on from QEPC01010852.1 coordinate 621,636, forward strand.
GTGCAAAAAATCAGGTCCAGGGTATGCCCCCAATCATTCATTGGGCCGTTGACAATTTGGGACAGGCCCATGGTTGCCATGGAGGCCATGAACTCATGCTCTGCAACACTGAGACTGGCATTAGCATGTATGCTGAAGTCCCCTAAGACCAATGTCTTTGGGGAGCGCAACATGACATCCAACACCAGCTCCATCAGGGCAAATAGGGATGCTGCCATACAGATAGGTGCACGGTATACTAACAGCATCCCCAATCTGTCCCCTGCCAAATCAAACACAAGATGGAGACCTTCTACCCCTGCTACGGCCTGCACCGCATACCTCCTGACAGACCACAAATCCTTACGTCACAGCTGGGCCTTGAACCCCTGGCCTTGGGGATTGAAGGAGGCATTCTCTGCTTCTTGAACTATTGACAGAGCTGTAGGGAGTGGCTCTTTTCTTCCCCTTGGTATTTTCCCTCTCTTTCTTGCTCTGCGCCCTACGCGCACCTGGTGGAGGGCGTGGGCTCACCTGCCCCAGTCTGATTGGCTCTGTGGAGTATTTAGGGCTACTGAGGGCTTCAGGTCATCTCTCCTTGACCCTTGCTTGGCTCTCCTCCCCGCCTCTTGTTGTCCTCTGCTTGGACTTCTGTTTGTGTCAGTGTTGTGTTGGTAAGTCTTAGTGTGTTGTGTTCCCTTTGTGTTCCTAGTGTGTGATGCCCTTCCCCCCTTCCCTTGTGCTGATACTTTCCCTGCTTGTCCTTCTTGTATGTTGGGGCGTTTCTTGCCCAGTTCCCTTTCCCCTGTGTTTGTCTGCACAGGGTGTATGCTGGTGGGACCCTATTCACCCCCTGCCATGTTTCTGTATTGAATGGTTCCTGCTATGCCTTGAGATTCCCATAGTTTGTTGTGCTCTCTGTTGTCTGTCTCTCTGTTGGCAAGAGGGACCCTACCCTCTGGTCATCTCTTATCTCTCTTTGGAAACTTTGTTGCTTCCCCCTTGGCCCTGATCCCCCAGGGTTTATTCCCTGACCCTCCAGCTCTATGTTGCTGGTTCCCTTGCCCATCAGTTGTCCTTTGGACTTGGGCCCCTCCAGCTTCCTGCCTCTGGTTTCCCTTGGCTCCCCTGCCTCTGGCTCCCCATTGCCTCGCCTCTGGCTCCCCGTCTCTGACTCCCTGTTCCCTGTCTCAGGTTCCCTACTCCCAGTTCCTGACTTCCCTCTCCCCAATTCCCTGTCCCTTGACCTTGATGATGAACTGTATGCTTTCTTAGACCAGCTTGCCTGGTTTCTATGCTGAGCACCTTGGTATTGGAGAGTGGCTGAGAGGTTCCCTTCTTACCCCCTTGATTCTTTCATCCCCTTTTCCTTGCCTCCCTACCGTCCCCTCCTCCCCTCCCTAGGCTCTGGCCGCTGGAGCCTGACACCTTACAAATAATGGCTACCCCCCCCCCCCCATTCCTCCGACCAAGGCTGATGCTGCATGGAGTACCCGGCTGGCACGAGGTCAGCCAAGATAGGCCCCAACTCATTGTCCAATCAGGTCTCCATAATGCACATGAGGTTGGCGTCATGGTCCAGGATTAACTCCTGGACTGTAATGGATTTCTTGTCCACCGATCTCGTGTTCAGCAGATTCAGGCCAGAGGTCCTCTGATTATGACCCAGTGATGGGGGGGAGGGGGGTTCACCCGCCTGTTGCTCTTCGGGTTCAGAGTCTGGGGGTAGTTTTGGACTTGGGCCTCCATCTGGCTCGGCAGGTGGAGGCGATGGCTAAAGCCACTTTTCGCCAGCTGTATCTGGTACGGGGGCTTCGACCTTACCTCTCCAGGCTCAATCTGGCTACTCTCGTCCATGCCTTCATCACCTCGAGGCTAGACTACTGCAACGTGCTCTATGTGGGGCTTCCCTTGTTTCTGGTTCGGAGGCTGCAGCTAGTGCAGAATGCGGCAGCCCATCTCCTGATGGGGACGGGGCAGCGTGAGCACAGAACACCAGTGCTCCACGCTCTGCACTGACTGCCTATAGCATACCGAGCCAGATTCAAGGTGTTAGTATTAATTTACAAAGCCCTGCACGGTCTGGGCCCCTCATATCTCACGGACCGCCTCGCCCTCCGTGCCTCAGAGCGATTCCTTCAGTCCACCGGGGGCGCCTTTCTGGAGGTCCCCTGTGTAAGACGGCGGGCCACAATGGAGAGGGCGTTCTCGGTGGCCAGGCCGTGGCTGTGGAACTCCCTCCTGGAGGAGGCTCGCCTGGCCCCGGGCCTGTTGGCCTTTTGACGTATTTGTAAGACTTGGCTGTTCGCCCAGGCTGTCGGAGGGGAGGGTGGAGGGGGGGTTAATTTCTGTGTGGGGTGTTTTAAATTTGTTTTAATTAAGATGTTGTAGACTTTTTATGTTAAAAAATATGTTTTATATTATGTCGGAAACCGTCCTGAGATGCCGTAGGCATGGGGGGTGGCATATAAATATAAGGAAATAAATAAAATAAATCACCCGGGGAAGTGAAAGGGACAGGCAACAAACACCTGACCCGTCTCACAGATTTTACCCCCCCATAAGGACAATATCTCCCCCGCCACATCACAATCCCAATGGCTGCTGCGTTCCCCCTCCCCTCCAGCCAGACCCCCTTCCCAGCTGCTTCACTGACATGGTGAAGGAGATCCCCTCCCCACCAATTCTCCCATCCCACCTGCTCACACAGGGCAGGATCTCACACCACCCTCTCTGGACCCTCCCCCCCTCACACTGTGTGAAAAGATCCCCCTCCCCAACCCACTCTCTCTCCAGCCCCCCTCACACCAAGGTCAGAGAAGATCCCCAACCTCCCACAACATAAT
>QEPC01010852.1:639886-662393 GCA_003113815.1 Sphenodon punctatus
AATATAGAGCTGGACAGGGCGCACAGAATACTGAGACCCCAACCTAAAGAGGGAGAGCCACCTAGAGTGCTGATATTTCGCTGCCTAAGGTATCAAGACAGAGAGCACATTCTATGGGAAGCCAGGAAAAACAAGGACTTGCGATATGAGGGGCACAGAGTGACAATCCAGCCGCAACAGTGGCTAGGAGAAAGAAATGGTACCAGCTCCAAGAAAGATTTACAGAGAAGGGCATACAGGTGCAAGTAAGGTACCCGGAAACTTTCTCCTTCATATATAAAGGGCGCAGGTTAAATTTCTTTGACATCAAGCTGCTGGAACAATATATGGAACGCAAGATGCCGGAATTTCAAGGACTGAAGGGGAAAAATCCGGCAGACGGGCGATGAAGGACACGATAGAATCATGAAAAATCCGAAAGAGTAAAAGAACAAGGAGGCACGCAGTAAGCATTAAAGGGCAGAGGACTGGACAAGTAGTCCAAAATAGACAAGTAAAATTCAGAAGGGTTTGCTGGGTCGAATAGCTGAGTGAAGCGACTCCATGGAATACCCCTTTAAGGTTTCTATAAACCTTAGTTCTGGGAGGGAGCAGGGAAATGTTGTGTGGGTGGGAGGGGGAGAGGGGAAGGATAGGGTATGGTTGGGAACATGAAGGGAGACTAGGGTGCAAGGCTTGTTAGGACAAGGGGGGAGGGGTACCGGGCAGGTCTATGCTAAGGAATATGGTTGAGTTAAAAATATGTACCTTAAATGTGAAAGGTTTAAACTGCCCAACCAAAAGAAAAAGGACGTGGCAATATCTTAAATGACAGCAGATACAAGTGGTGGCTTTGCAAGAAACTCATCTCCTGAATAAAGATAATACCAGGGTCAGGGAGAAACAATTTGACCAAATATATTTGCTAACGAAAAGGTAAAGAAGGCAGGAGTATTACTGGTGTTTGCCAGCAAGGTCAATTTTATAGGGAAAAAAAACTATTAAAGACCCAGAGGGCAGATATCTCCTGGTGCAGGGAACGCTGGCAGGGGAAGAATACACATTTCTCACATTCTATGCCCCAAACATGGGACAAACTAAATTCATGAAGGGAATTGTAGAACTGGCTATGAGGGAAAGCCAGGGTATTTTGATAATGATGGGGGATCTTAACAGCCCTCTGACTCAACTAGATAAATCAGGGAAGGGAAAGTTGAAGAAAGGACAGAAAAAGATTGCGCAGGACATTGCCAGAGCACATCTTGTGGCTGTCTGGAGGTTGAGGCACCCAAAGGATAGATAGTACACTTTTTATTCCAACAGACACCTGACATACACACAAACAGAATAAAGAAGAATGGGGTAAATGTCAAAGCTGTGAGATAGGCCCAGTGATATTCACAGACCACAGTGCAGTAATTATGACAATGGCGGCAGGGCCAAAAAAAAAGTACGCTACACGCAGATGGTCATTGAACAAGGCAACTTTATTAAACCTAACAAATAAAGAGATAATTAACAGGAGATAAAAGACTTCCTCTGGACAAATGATAATGGTGAAGTATCCCAGGCGACCCTCTGAGAGGCTGCTAAGGCATTTTTACAGGGGCAATACATTGCACTAGACGCCTATAATAAAAAAAAGAAAAATATGGAGTTGAATGAGTTATATCTCAGACTTAGACAGATTGACAGGCAGCTGAAAAATAACCCAAAAAGGAAAGGGGCGAAGGAAAGGGCAGAGATTAGGGGCTTGATAGATGTCATGGAAACAGAGACAATAATAAAAAAACTAAGATACACTAAACAATACTACTACATTAAAAGCAATAAAGCAGACAGAGTCTTGTCTTGGCTGGTGAAAAAGCAAAGGAAAGGAGCGCAGAGAACACAGATACTGCACTCTAATAAAGAAACATACATATCAGGCACTGAGATGCAGGAACAACTCTTAAAATTCTATAAGACCCTCTATACATCTGAGAATCCTAATCCAGAGGCTATTAAAAAATACATGGGGAAATTAAAATTACTGAAAATTAAAATTGTTAGTACAATTAAATTAAATTAAAATTATTACCGAACCACACAGAAGGATGCTTAATGAGCCCATTGTGGTGGAAGAGATAGAGAGTGCAATTAAAGAACTGCCCAAAAATAAAACACCAGGACCAGATGGCTTCATCCCAGATTGTTACCAAACCTACACAGACCTAATAACCCCTTTACTATGCAAGGTATTCAATATGATTAGGGAACTCAAGGAAATGCCAGAGACATTTTACAAGGCTACGATAACATTATGCCCCAAAACAGAGAAGGTGGGGAAAGAATGTGGGGATTTCAGACCTATATCACTATTGAACACAGATGCCAAGATCTTTACCAAGATCCTCGCCACCTGCCTCCAACTTATTATAAAGGAGATAATTGGTACTGACCAGACAGGATTTATAAGTGGGAGGATGGGAATAGACAACATGAGGAGGACAATAGATCTAATCTACAAAATTAATAAGGAGAAAAGGTCAGCAGCCATGATATGTTTAGACGCTAATAAAGTATTTGACAGACTAGAAAAAAAAATCCTTTTGATCACATTAGCAGAGATGGGATTCGGGGGGGCTTTTCTGGAATGGTTAGAAAGTATATGTAAAAGACCAGCGGCACAGATTGTATTAAATGGAGAGCTAACTCCAGTGTTCCACCTTATACGGGGCACAAGTCCACTCTCTCCACTCCTCTTTGATATTGCAATAGAGCCTCTTACATTGGCAATAAATCAAAATAACTAGATAACTGGAGTGATGAGTGGGATGACTGAACATAAAACTATGGTCTATGCGGATGATATGCTCCTTTCCCTAACTAATGTCCAAACATCTATACCAGAACTGATGGCAGTACTGGCAGAATTTGGATCCCTATCGGGATACAAGGTTAATCCACGAAAAACCCAGATAAAGTTATTAAACCAGGATATAGGCAGAGGAGGGACAAGTAACCCAGCTATGCAATTTCAAATACAAAAGGAGCATATAAAATATTTAGGGGTCAAACTTACCAAGAATACTAGGGACGTATAGAAAATAAACTACTTACCTCTTATATGGGAGTTCCAGGATAAGCAGCACTCTTGGCACAGGCTGGGCTGTTCCTGGTTGGGAAAAATGAACATAATTAAAATGCAACTACTACCTAAAATTCTCTATACCATACAGGCCATCCCAATACAACCGCTTAGGGAGTTTTTTCAAAAAATAGGCAAGATAATGAGGTTCATAATTTGGGGTAAAAAGAAACCGAGGGTGTGTAGATCCATCCTTAAGACAGGAATGGAAAGGGGGCGGGGGGGGGGATTCAATCTGCCTGACGAAACACTCTATAGTATGGCATCGGCCCTGAGAACAGTAAAGATTTGGTATAATGAGGAGAAAGAACCAAATCCCGAGTAACAATAAAGGGAAGGAAGGAGAAGGACCACCCCTTTGCAGGGGCAGCTATGATGGCATGGGTGCCCCCCCAAAAATGGAGATTATGCCAAGAAATACCCATATACCCCTATAGAAAAGGTGGGACCTAACTGGAACAGAAAGGAGAGGGAAAAGCTATGGAGATGGAAAAAGAATGGGCAATCTACAGGGCAATGCATATGTTTGTTAATGACACATTTAAAACTAGGGACACATTGGAGAAGGCCCTAGCTGAAAAGGTAGATTTCTGGATGTACTGCCGCCTACACAGTGCTATAAACAATTCCAAGGATAGGGCCCACTTCTGTAGGGACCCAACAGATTTGGAAAGAGTCCTGTTTAATAATATAGGACAAAAGGGAGTGTTTTCTTTATAGACTGGTAAAGGCTTTATATCATTTCCCAGATGTGGGATATATTACTAAATGGTCTGACGAGTTGATGCTGGATATAACAGAGGGAGACATGAGAACCATTTGGGAGTATATGTCCACTTTCTCACTGTCCTTATTAGTAAAGGAACCCCACATAAAGTCAATCCAGAGATGATACACCACACCAGATGGAATAAACAAAATTAAAAATACCTACCCCCCAACGTGTTGGAGGGGATGTGGGAAGAGGGGCACCTACCTGCATTGCTGGTGGAGCTGCCTGAAGGTGGAAGCCTTCTGGAAGAAAGTATGGTCAATTATTAATGGACTGCCGGAAGTGAATCTTCTATTTAAACCAGAAATTGTACTCCTCAGATTATACCCACCTAAGACTCTTAAGCTACACCAAAGAAGAATCTGTCAAAAATTGATCCTGGCGGCAGTTCACACGATTGCAAAGACGTGGAAGCACGCAAAGGGTCTGTTTAGACTGGCCTGGCTACAAAGGCTGTAGCATATGGTGTCGATGGAGTGTAAAATGGCCAGCCTAGAAGACAATCTGAGTAAATTTTATGAGTCATGGTCATCATGTTGGACAGTACTAATGCAGCTAATTAAAATGGACAAATACACACAATCAACCTGCCTGAAAGACATTTATTAAAGTGCCGGGGGAGGGAGGCAGATTGGGGATGAGGCGGGGAGGGGGATTAGGGAGGGGAGGTTATATTACAAGGTGGAAGGTTGGGGGAATCCACACTGGTTACAGAAAGCGGAATTGATAAAGTTTATGTTTATAACACAGCCGCTCAGCTATATATCAGGAAATGAGTGGCAAAGGAAATACAATAATTGTACGGGAAGAAATGGAAAGTTATGTTGATACCATTGTTACAGGAAAATAAAAAAGATAATAAAAAATATATTATTATTATAAGCATTTATATAGCGCCAATGATGTACCTGGCGCTTTACAAAGAATAAGATAGACACGGTCCCTGCCCGAGAGCTTACAAACTAAAGACAGAGGGAGAGACAAGGGATGCGACATTCATGAGGATGTGGGAATTCAGGTACACGTTCTTGGCTTGGTTGCAGTAAGTTGGGAGTTTACAGAGAACAGGTGGGGGATAATCCTGGGTGGGGATGGTTAGCAGGAGTTAGGAAGGGCGGAGCGGAAGAGGTGGGTTTTGAGGAGGGACTTGAAGGTGTGGAGGGTGGGGGCAAGGCGGACAAGGGCAGGGAGTTCAAGGTGGGTGGGGCAGCAAGGGAGAAGGGACAAAGGCGGTTGGGGGAGCGTGGGAGGGAATGGAAGAGGAGCAGAGTGCTCAGGCAGGGGCTCGGAGGAAGATCAGGGCAGAGAGCTAGGGGGGAACGAGGTTGTGAAGGGCTTTGTAGGTGAAAACGAGGAGCTTGTGCAGAATATGCTCAGGAAGAGGGAGCAGTGGAGAGGGGAGAGACTGTACATGTGGTCCGTGGACCCCTGGGGGTCCGCGACACACTTCCAGGGGGTTCGCGGGCCTCCTTTTGCGTCCTGCTTGGGGGTTTGGTTTTTTTTGTGTTGCTGAGCTGTGACTGGGTTGGTGTCAGCACAGCACAGCCTCCAAGCTCAGCCACTGACACAAGCGGAAGAAGTTTAAGGCACTTCTGCCCTCAGCAATCCCTTCAAAGCAGTGGGTTTAAAAAATTAGCAGGTGCAGACTGCAAGTGGGCAGCAGGCGCGAACTTTGCAGCGTGGCTTGCCTCGCTCCCGGGAGGGGTGTCTGTCTGCAAGCCCAGCCCAATGAGCCAGGGGCTGCAGCGTGCAGCCTTGCAGGGGAAAGACCACTTCCCTTCTGCCCTACTTAACCGGAGGAGCCAGCAGCAATCCACAGAAAGTTGAAATGGCGAGGAGCCACATCCTCCTGGAGCCAGACCTGCTGTGGCTGCTGGGCTGGGCTGTGGGACTTCAGCATCACCTGCCCACCGCCCACCTGCCTGGCAGCATGTGAGAGCGGGGGGGAGTTGTTTCTGAATCTCCTGTAGTTTTAGTCTGGGCTCAAAATTCTGGTGAGGCTGGAGTGCAGGAGGGAGCCGGGCGGTGGGCGGGTATGAAGGGGGGAAATTAACATGGAGAAGAGATGGCTGGGGAGAAATCATACTGGGGTATGAAGGGGGGAAATAAACGTGGAGAAGGGATGGCTGTTGATTGGAGGGTAGTAAGAGGTTGGCAAACATTGTGGTTGGCTTGATCTTCTCTTCTGCATTGTCCTCTTAGGTTGGTGAATTGATACCATGGGCTAAAGAAAGTGAGGCTCACAGGGCAGGAAGGACAGGCAGCAAGCTTGCCAGATAAGGCAGGGCAGACAGAAATAATTCATGAAGTTCCCAGCACCAGTCAAAAATGTCAAAGTAGTGATTCAAGTCTCAGTGCCCCTCTGATGGGGGACTGAGACTTGAATTCAACCAGATACCTCTTGCTCAGTTCTGGCTGAAAATAAAAAAAGGAGTACCCTGATTTAGCAGATAAGGCTACCAAAGTCATAATGCCATTTGCCACGACATACTTATGTGAGAGTGGGTTTTCAGCCTTGGTATCAATGAACACAAAGTACAGGAATAAACTGGACATTGAAACTGAACTACGACTTAAAACTCTCACCTATAAAACCAAACACTCTTTCACTTTGCAACCTTAAACAAGCCCACCTGTCACATTAGCACCTTGAAAACACTTAATTTTTGTACATACACATAACTGTAGTAAGTTCACATTAGTTACAAGCATTTTTATCAAGACTACAATTGTACTTGTTTTTTTCTAATTGTAATTTAATTGTAATTGAAATTATATAAGATTTTATATAATTTTATACTTGGAATACAAGCATTACGTTACAAGCATTTTTTCACAAATGCTTCATATTTGCTGTAGTATGGAAGTCTTATGCAAATTTATGTAAATTTGGTTGGAGTGCCCAGCTCATTGGGAAACTTGAAAAGGGGTACTGGGTCACAAAAAGTTTGGGAACCACTGGACTAGGTAGATGATCCTGGCAGCCGAGTTTTGAACAGAGAGGAGGGAAGAAAGGTGACAGCAGGGAAGGCCAGCAAGGAGGAGGTTACAATAGTCGAGGCATGAGATGACTAGGGCATGGATGAGAGTTTTGGCAGAGGGGACAGACAGAAAAGGGCAGATCTTAGCAATATTGTGGTGGGAGAAGTGGCAGGATTTGGCCACGGAGTCAATGTGGGGTTTGAAGGTGAGGTGCGAGTCAAAGATGAAGCCCAAGCTGCGGGCTTGTGCACATTGACAATGTTTGACTCCCCTATACCCCAAAAGAGAAAGGTTTTTCACTAAACAATCCTGGATTCATTTTCACTTTGTTTCTATGGAACTTTTTTCCTGTGGGTGCAATCCTCCCCCATTAAAAGTGGCAAAACTCCCATTGGCTAATGATGGAGGGCTACAACTTACGTATTGACCAGTTCTCACTGTAAATTGCACTGTTCAGCTTTCTATTTGTTTTGCTCTTATTCTAGGAGTATACTGTTATACCAAGGTAGTTTTGTTAAGTGCAATTCTTTATAAATTAGGGTTTTGATCCTGCTAAGGCATGTGAGCTGTCCTACTGAACTGAGTTTAATTCAGATGTGTGACCTGTCCTAAATAAGGATAGGGTCATAACTTCACATCTAAAGGGGAATATAGAGCTGCCAGCCAGAGCAATTTTATTCTGCATCACTTGAAACTTGATGTTTTCTTAAGGCCTCATCTCTGACTTAAAGTCCCAGCTGCCCTCTAAAATGTTGTACCCATATTTTCCAACCCTAATTTTTCAGTCATAAATTAAGCTCTTAACAAAATTTAACTTTAAAATAACTTCTGGCTTCTGAGTTTTTACTGTGGCACACTGTGCAATCACAATTATAAGCTTTTTATCTGCAAACATGAAGAATAGAATGATACTACTTAAAAAGGAAGTTGAAACTCACACCATTATTTATATAGCACTGTACAATCAACAGTTGTAGACAGTTTTTAGAAACCCCGATCACNAAATAAACGTGGAGAAGGGATGGCTGTTGATTGGAGGGTAGTAAGAGGTTGGCAAACATTGTGGTTGGCTTGATCTTCTCTTCTGCATTGTCCTCTTAGGTTGGTGAATTGATACCATGGGCTAAAGAAAGTGAGGCTCACAGGGCAGGAAGGACAGGCAGCAAGCTTGCCAGATAAGGCAGGGCAGACAGAAATAATTCATGAAGTTCCCAGCACCAGTCGAAAATGTCAAAGTAGTGATTCAAGTCTCAGTGCCCCTCTGATGGGGGACTGAGACTTGAATTCAACCAGATACCTCTTGCTCAGTTCTGGCTGAAAATAAAAAAAGGAGTACCCTGATTTAGCAGATAAGGCTACCAAAGTCATAATGCCATTTGCCACGACATACTTATGTGAGAGTGGGTTTTCAGCCTTGGTATCAATGAACACAAAGTACAGGAATAAACTGGACATTGAAACTGAACTACGACTTAAAACTCTCACCTATAAAACCAAACACTCTTTCACTTTGCAACCTTAAACAAGCCCACCTGTCACATTAGCACCTTGAAAACACTTAATTTTTGTACATACACATAACTGTAGTAAGTTCACATTAGTTACAAGCATTTTTATCAAGACTACAATTGTACTTGTTTTTTTCTAATTGTAATTTAATTGTAATTGAAATTATATAAGATTTTATATAATTTTATACTTGGAATACAAGCATTACGTTACAAGCATTTTTTCACAAATGCTTCATATTTGCTGTAGTATGGAAGTCTTATGCAAATTTATGTAAATTTGGTTGGAGTGCCCAGCTCATTGGGAAACTTGAAAAGGGGTACTGGGTCACAAAAAGTTTGGGAACCACTGGACTAGGTAGATGATCCTGGCAGCCGAGTTTTGAACAGAGAGGAGGGAAGAAAGGTGACAGCAGGGAAGGCCAGCAAGGAGGAGGTTACAATAGTCGAGGCATGAGATGACTAGGGCATGGATGAGAGTTTTGGCAGAGGGGACAGACAGAAAAGGGCAGATCTTAGCAATATTGTGGTGGGAGAAGTGGCAGGATTTGGCCACGGAGTCAATGTGGGGTTTGAAGGTGAGGTGCGAGTCAAAGATGAAGCCCAAGCTGCGGGCTTGTGCACATTGACAATGTTTGACTCCCCTATACCCCAAAAGAGAAAGGTTTTTCACTAAACAATCCTGGATTCATTTTCACTTTGTTTCTATGGAACTTTTTTCCTGTGGGTGCAATCCTCCCCCATTAAAAGTGGCAAAACTCCCATTGACTAATGATGGAGGGCTACAACTTACGTATTGACCAGTTCTCACTGTAAATTGCACTGTTCAGCTTTCTATTTGTTTTGCTCTTATTCTAGGAGTATACTGTTATACCAAGGTAGTTTTGTTAAGTGCAATTCTTTATAAATTAGGGTTTTGATCCTGCTAAGGCATGTGAGCTGTCCTACTGAACTGAGTTTAATTCAGATGTGTGACCTGTCCTAAATAAGGATAGGGTCATAACTTCACATCTAAAGGGGAATATAGAGCTGCCAGCCAGAGCAATTTTATTCTGCATCACTTGAAACTTGATGTTTTCTTAAGGCCTCATCTCTGACTTAAAGTCCCAGCTGCCCTCTAAAATGTTGTACTCATATTTTCCAACCCTAATTTTTCAGTCATAAATTAAGCTCTTCACAAAATTTAACTTTAAAATAACTTTTTAAAAAAACTTCTGGCTTCTGAGTTTTTACTGTGGCACACTGTGCAATCACAATTATAAGCTTTTTATCTGCAAACATGAAGAATAGAATGATACTACTTAAAAAGGAAGTTGAAACTCACAACATTATTTATATAGCACTGTACAATCAACAGTTGTAGACAGTTTTTAGAAACCCCGATCACAAGAGAAAGCGGTGAAAGCTGCCCTCCCTAAATCCACTGCAAATGGAAAAAGAAAAACCTGGGAGTCGGACAGAGTCCGCACCCAGGCTCGGAAAGCCAAAGACAACACACGACTCCCTTCCCATAGCCTGTTTTAAACCATCCTGCTGATGTAGGAAGGGAGGGACTAGCAACAAACCCGCACTAAGGCCAGGAGCGCGCTACCTCCCCTCGGAAGCCACTTGTGTGACATCATCTTTCTTTTCCTTCTACTGAGCAGATGAGTCTTCTGTTCTTCTTCGAGTGGCTTCTCCCATTCACACAACTACGTTGCGCATGCGGTCTGCGTCTTATGCAAGGAACAGGCTGCAGCGAGCGTTTTTAGGTGCCCGCTAGATTTCCTGAGCGTGTCCAACAAACTTGTTTGGAAACTTGCCGCGGGGGAGAATGGAAGAGCTTCCGTTTCCCCCAGGGCGCCTTNACAAGAGAAAGCGGTGAAAGCTGCCCTCCCTAAATCCACTGCAAATGGAAAAAGAAAAACCTGGGAGTCGGACAGAGTCCGCACCCAGGCTCGGAAAGCCAAAGACAACACACGACTCCCTTCCCATAGCCTGTTTTAAACCATCCTGCTGATGTAGGAAGGGAGGGACTAGCAACAAACCCGCACTAAGGCCAGGAGCGCGCTACCTCCCCTCGGAAGCCACTTGTGTGACATCATCTTTCTTTTCCTTCTACTGAGCAGATGAGTCTTCTGTTCTTCTTCGAGTGGCTTCTCCCATTCACACAACTACGTTGCGCATGCGGTCTGCGTCTTATGCAAGGAACAGGCTGCAGCGAGCGTTTTTAGGTGCCCGCTAGATTTCCTGAGCGTGTCCAACAAACTTGTTTGGAAACTTGCCGCGGGGGAGAATGGAAGAGCTTCCGTTTCCCCCAGGGCGCCTTTATCTGCTGCTGTGAGCCCGGGAGAGTTTTTTTTGTTTTTGTTTTAAATCTGCCACAGCTGGGCACCTATGCGCGGCCGTTGAAGGACGGGGTCCTTAGTTTCGAACCAGATCACGGACCAATGAGCGACGAGGGCGGGTGTGGGCGCTCTGTTTGAGACGCGCAGTAGGCAGCGGCGGTGGCTGGAAGAAGGGGGGGGATGAGCTGGGGTTGAAGGGGCGAGCTGGCTCGGCTGACGGCAGGGAGTATGGAGCGCGGGCGGGCCCTGGCGCGGCTGGCAGTGCAACAGCAGCTCCGCGCCGCCTACGGCATCAAGACGAAGAGCCAGGGAGCGGCGGGGAGACCGTTCGGAGTCGGGATTGAGGGGGTGAGTGTGACCCAGGATCCCCCTGCGTGCCGTGACTGCGCGCGCAGTAAAGAGGGACTCCGATCCTGATCCAGGTCTGCGGCTCTTGCTGCGCATCCGTCTGTGCTGCGAGCGGGAGCTCTCGGGGGCCCCCAGGCTCCTGGGTGCTGGGGCGAAACCGACCTCGCATCGCTGGGGGCAGTAGCGTAGCGCCTTAAAGTACCCGTGGGGGGGAGGGAGGGTGTGTGATCTTCCCTAAGTTGGTGTTTTGCGAACTAGGTCCAAGGGCTAAACATTCACAAACTAAGTTAAACGCGTTCCATGGTAAAACAACCACTTTAAATGGCGATAAAAGTCAGTGATGCCCTGTGGCTCGTTTTGCTTCCAACGCTCCTTCCTTCCTTCCTCAGCTGCTTTGAAAATCAGTTAATTATTTCCCAAGAGAAGGCCATAGGCCTTTTGACTGAATCTCGGCACGCCTGTGGCTAGTATAGTCATGGGACTTCATAAAGTGATGTCTCCTGTTCCCTCCTGGAAGACTGGTCAGTGACAAGGGAACCATGCTTTTTCAAAGGTTGCACGCTATCTTAAGTTTTAAGATTTGCCTAAATAAATTGCTGACAACTTACTTCCACACTTGGGCTGTGTGAATTCTATACTGTTGCCTATAACTGTATTCTTTTCTGGCTTAGCTTGTGAGGCAAGGGATCTCACATGTATAATGACTATACCATTTTTAATTATCAGTGCAATATATGAATTCTTGTGTTTCAGCTACTATAAATTATCCCATTCTAAATGGTGGATGCTGTTAAAATATTATAATGGTAACATCATGTTACCACCTAAAAAAGACAACTGCTTGATACAACTGGAAAATTAACAGAGTTACATATTTACACAAATATAGATTTAAATGTTTGTTGCTATGGTGTTGGAGCATTTGAGGGACTGGTCTTTGTGTAAATGCATACTGGAAAAGAGGAAGTAGACATCAGCATTGGACTGAGGGAGGAATAAGTATTGGAAAATAAAGTAGTAGTCCTAGCATTTGATTAGCTATTATGGAAACTTCAATGGCTGAGAACAGTAGTCCAAGCAAAGCACACAAATGAAAGAAATATAATGCATTTCAAACATAACCTGCAGAAGTGTGAAATGTTTGGTATGAATTCTAAAAAAATCAAAGAGATGTTTAAAGTAGCTCTAATATAGGTAATTGGAAAGCATGCTAAGAACCAGATTTTGAACCTTGTTAGGTTCACTTTGTGTCACTAGATCAGCAAAGAATTACCTTTAAGCTGTTCTGATTTAAGTAGCTGAAGACTTGCACATCACAGATGAACGGGACTGGATACTTTCTTAGAGGGAAAGTCTGCTGATAGGTGTTAGCAGGGCTCTGTGTGTCTGTCTCACATATATGACTAGCCAGGCATAAAAATATTGCTCTTCAGGATGGGAATTGCAGTAGACACTTTTAGCGCTAAAAATTTGCTCAGCAGAGCTCCAAAAATGTACTTGTCAAAGGTGAGTAGGTAATGAGACCTCTCAATGCTGTAGGGTCAAAATTAACAGCAGAGATCGGTCCCTGAATCAAGCAAACTGGCCAGTGTCACAGATGGGATGTTGGGCTAGATGGACCATTGGTCTGACCTGATATGGTGGCAGTTATGGAAAGTTTGATGGGAAGCACAGTAGATGTTTTTTAATGGGCAGCCACCTGTGTGGGTGGCAGGTCCATGTGCGCTGCAATGAGTGCTGATGGACGTCTGGTGGAGTGGGGTGTGTGTGTGTGTGTGTGATTTACAGGGGCCTGGATGGGTGTGCACCCCTACCCACACAGCGCCCACTGCTGCCCCCGCACAGAGCATCCTGGGTTTTTTCCCAATGCTCCATGGGTGGAGAGCACGTGGACCATGGAAGCACGCGTCCACCCACATTGTCTTCAGACAGGCGCTTGGGTGAGGGTGTCACATTTTAAAACGGTCAGTAGAATGTGCTTGCTAATGTTTGGCTAGTATAGCAAACACTTTTGTAGGGGCTGATCAGCATAGATTTAGAGCCAACTAATGATTCTTCTATATGTGGACATTTCAGTCCCTGGCTGGCCCAAGATGAAGGAATTTGATGGTTTTTTCAGATACATTGAGTAAGCTCAATTTGCTTTCCATTTGAAAGGAATAGTAAATGACAAGGAATAAGAAGAGTGTGGTTGAACTCATTGCTGATAGATATGAACTTTCTACAGAGATCTAAATCCTTTTAATGGATCCCTTACCACACACCATGTGACAGTACAAAGAAAAGATAACGATTATCTTTTTTCCTCCCTAGATATCTTGCTCCTGCTATGACTGGAGTTGTGCCTCCTTCTGTTGGTTCTCTCTGACACAACATTTACATACGTGTTCAGAAAACGTGATGACACTGCTTTATGTTGTATTTGTATTTATATTTATTATTGTGTTTTATGATACCCTGAGCTGCCTTGCCAGGAGGGGCAGAGTATAAATTTATTTAAATTAAATAAATGAAGTGTAGCTGGGTGTGTGTGTGTAAACACACTATGCGTTCACATATTTGAGCAGCTATCCATATGTCTCCTCCCTCATTCTACTCCCTGGATGATATCAACATGCCTATATTCCCAAACTGTATCCATGGATTCATCAGCATGCCAGGTTTTGATTAACTGAATTATGGCGCAGCCACGTGATGTGAAATGCATGAAGGCCATCTGCCCACATCACATTTTGGGATAATACACTCAAGTTGGATTACGGAGACAGCACAGCAATACAATGTAATACTGCTAAATAAAGGCACATGATCATGGCAATGCAATCAAAGGCACAGCATAATGTGAAGCTGTTAAAGGCATAGATATTTATTTATGGTTTTCATCAAAATTTTCTTACAAAACAAAGGTTATCAGTAGTTAATGTCATAGAAACACAACAATAAAATATAAAACAAGATACAAATAAAATCCCCATAAAAGAATCAAATAAATACTCCAAAGCAAAATACATGAAATGCAAAAAATAACTATACGTATTACAGCACTACAAATCACAATAAAACCATTTAAGGAAAAGGTATTCTATTTTGGCCCTTTTCACATGGGCTGCTGTGGGTGGGGGGATGGGTGTGGGCCTATGGTAGGTGGAGGTAGGTGTGCGGCTGTTCCCATGGGCACACACCCATCTCCATGCACGGAGCAACTGATATTGGAGCCTGTTGCTCCATCTGTGGGTGATGGGTGGAGATAGGTGGAGCGTGGGAGCGCACACGCTCCCACCCAGCAGGGGTGCCATTCCCACAGATGCCACACCCACCGTGGGGAGTGTTCGCACGGGTGCCCCTTCACCCCATCGAGGAGGGGGAGACACCCATGTGAAAAGGGCCTAAGTCTCTTATTCTGTTTGCCAACAATGCAAATACCCCTAGAGCATAAGAGACAGCAGGTGATTAATTAGACAAAAGCCAAATTGTTTTTTCTGCATTAGATCAATCTTTTAAATTTTCCACTAGTGGAGAAATCTTTCCTCTTACCTGTTCAAAAATAAAATACAGGACCGTAAATAATGGTTAATAACACAGATTTCATTTTACCCACAAGAACATTTTCTTCTGTAAATGTATGGAATTTGCAATCATCTTTTAACAACTGCAGTATTTATTTCAGGTATAATCTTGTAATGACCTCTCTTCGTTTATGCTATTGTATTTCTAACAAATAAGTTTCTAAACCAACAGAATACTTTTACCAGTTTCAAAAAAGGAGTAGTTTGAGAAGCTGTCACTACCCCATTTCCACTTTCATACCATTTTTTTAATCTGAGGGACTTTCTAGGTCAATATCAGACCATAAATTTCCTAATCTATTTGCCTGAAAAGAATAAACTAGGACACTTAACCAATTCAATGAAAATACAGCCTGGTGACTAACAGCTTCTATGAGACACATCTTAACGGTATCTAGAGAAAAAGTTCTTATTTGCAACCAATAATTCATTGCTCTTAACAGCGCTTATGTGGAAACATTAAGGTGACCTGTCTCAGCACGTAAAATTCCCCTGTTGTAGAGTTTGGTACGGACAGTAACCTTCTTAAACAATTGGAAACATTATTACTCCAAATTTCTGCCCCATAGAGTAAAACAGACTTAAACTTTGATCTAAAGACTTTCAGGACTGGTAATGCTGCCCAGCATCCTGTTACAAAAGGGAAGAACTTCACCAAGAACTGATCGAGCTTGAATACAGACTGCTTCGAGTTGCAGATGATGCTATGATTATTGCTAGATCCCCAGTTGGGTTGCAGAGAGCCCTGGGATGGGCTGCTGCTGATAACGTTAATATACTCCAAAATAAGTTTCTTAGGAGCTTACTTGGGCTTCCGCCTTCAACTCAGCTGTTTTATTAAGAATGGAGACGGGCCTAATTAATCTGACAAGTTTAATAACTAAAGTACTCGAGTACTGGTTTAAGTAACGGCAGCTCCTGCTACATGTTACATAAAACTGTGTGTGTTAGAGGATAGTAATAATAGTCCGTCCTGGCCGTCACCCTGGATGAGGTTTGTTACCCAGTGCCTTCCATAAAATTGGGTTAGGATATTATATGGTTAGCGATAATAGGCTATTCTCTACCATGGAAAGATCTTTAGCTATGCAGCGGGTAATGGATATTTCATGGCAAGAGGATTCTCCTGCCATTTGTTTTTTACGGGTGACCCCACTATATCTTTGGAAGATAGAGCAGGGTATGGAGAATTATCTCAATTTGGACATGGGTTGGCACTATGTTAAAGTCCTGTGTAGGCTAAGACTGGAGCAAATGCCGTCAGCTTTATTAGAGGGTAGATGGGGAGGGTTTCCTGGGAGCCAAAGATTGTGTCCTTGTGGTAGTGGAGCTGTTGAAGATATTGTCCATTATGTACTGGAGTGTCCCTGGGCTGATGAGCTAAGGAGTAGGTATCTCCCTGATAGGATATGACATTTACGATGGTTCACCTATAAGGAAAAATTAATTTGGCTGCTTTCCCAAACTGATCAATGCATTTTGTGTAAACTGGCCCTTTTGCTGGTAAAGCAGAGGTGCTTAGAAGGATAAAAGTGGGAAATGTCACTAGGGCAGGACTAAATTTGAATGTACATCAGCTATGCTGAGAGGCCGTGTGTTCTGTTGCAGGGTTTTTCCATCTTCAGGAGCTAAGGTACTGCAGCCACCAGCCTTGTTAAGAGCTAGGTCTTGTGTTTTGCCCTGGGGTTTTTTCCCCTCAGGAGTCAAGGTATTGCTGCTACCAGCTCTGATAAGAGCTAAGATTGTGTTTTGTTTTGGGGGATTTTTCTCTCAGAAGTTAAGGTACTGCTGCCATTAGTTCTGTTATGTATGCTTCACAAACCAGAGGTCTAGTGTTTGCTATTGGATAGCCTGAGAAGGGCAATGTATCATTACTATAGTGTCTGTGTTTTTAAGATGTGTATTTTGTATGGTAATGGCGAAAGCCGAACCAATAAATTATATTGATTGATTGACTCCTTCAATAAGTTTGGACCATCTCAGATGTTTACTGAAATAAACCTCAAGATATTTAAATATAGGGACAACTTCCAGCTTCTGTTGGTTTATGAACCAATTATAGTCATCCTTACCGTTCCCCAAAATCATAACTTTAGTTTTGGCAGCTTCTTCCATAGTTTCAGCCTATTATTTCCAGACTGTTTACCTTTATAATATTGTCGAAAGGCATCCAATAGCCTCTGAAGACCTATCTGAGATTGTGACATTAGTCAGAGAGAGCTATGGGTCGACCCACTATAGCACTTCTTACGTTCTTACTGCATTAGCTACATAAAGTAATAAAGCAATGGAATAGGGGTGTGCATGTTGTTGTTTTTTATTACAATAATGTCAGTTGTCATTTTCGTTATCCTTATTGCAATAAAGAAAATGACAAACAATGAAAATAGAAACAAAACGACATTTTGTTTTTGAAATAAAGGGGGAAAACTGAAAAACATATTTCCGGCTATAACGTTTTTGTTTCTTATTCAATTCTGATGAATCTTGGGGAGCGTGTACCTCCAATGGAGGGCACTATGTGTACGAAATTACAGAAACGATTAGATAAAGGAAACTGATTTTAGAAGCAATTGAACGTTGTGATTTTAAGAAAAGCTTCATACAAATTCACAGCTACAGCTTTATCTTGGATCCAATTTGCTTGAAACCTGTGAATATTATGTCCCTACACAAGCTTAACACACCTGCCAATTTTCACAAAGATTGAATAAAGGGTACTGACGGTATATGACATTAACTGGAAAATACATTTCCTGCTGTAATATTTTTATATTCCATACTGTTTACAAGGTATTTGGCAGGAATGTATCACATACCTTCCTTATACCACTGTAACATCTAAGAGAATCCCTGGCATAGGCTCCTTCTCTGCATATGCTGTGCAGGCATATAAAATTGGGACCCTTTATCACATCTTACTGATATTTGGCAGAGATGATTGGGAAAGTGTGATATACAGCCATGCCAAATTTCATGTACACTGGTTGGACTGCAAAGATGTTAGTGAGACACATTTATAAGTTAATTTCTTATACCACCAGGACCCTTTATCCAAATCCTTCTGAAAGTTGGCAGAGAGAGTAAATATGGGAAGGGGTATAAACTTGCCAGGTTTCATCTACATTAAATGTGAGGTAAAGAAGTTACAGCTAAGAATGTATATGAAGACTTTTGCAAAATAATTCAACTGCTTCTAAAATTGGATTCCTTTATCCAATCCTTTTGGAATTTGGTACACATAATGCCGTCCATTGGAGGTATAGGCATTCCAGGTTTCAGTATAGTGAAAACAAAAAAGTTACAACTGAAAATGTGTTTTACATTGAAACCAATGGAAAACAAAACGAAAATGACAATTTGATATTTATGGTAACGAAAACGACAGATTTCAATAACGAAAACGAAAAGCAAAAACGACATGGGCCCCTGGTGCACACCTCTACAATGGAATCATTCAATATCTTGGGTGCATGAAACTGGTTCTCTATTAAGTAATGACTTAAATCATTTAAAAAATAAACAGTGGAGGAGCAAGCAGACACCCTTGTACCCCTGTCACCAGAGCTCCATAAGCTCTGTAACAAACTCTACAGGATGTACTGGAATAATACATTTCAATAGATCTCTGTCCATTGCTGTCGCTTCCAGTTTCTTCCATAGTTTCAACCTATCAATGAAGTCAAAAGCTCCCTTTAAATCTATAAATGCAACATAAAGATGTTTTTGTTTTTTAACCTGTCGGATAATGCAGCACAAAACAATGGGCAATGAATAAATGTCCTTCCCTAAAGCCTGTCCTTCTCCTAAAATATTATCATCCTAGAACCAGTTTCAAATATGAAATAAGTGTTTTCCAAATATTTTGCGTGACTGATAGTTGCTTAGGAGACTAATAGGTTGCTATGTAGTAAGATCTTTATTATTCTTTCCAGTGCTTTGGGTAAATTCTCCAATATTACGATAATGAAATTTTAAAATCAAAATTAGGCGCCACCAATCAATAAACATCTTGAAAATTTCTGGGGGCAGAAAATCAGGACCAGGAGCCTTCCCATTTAAGCAAAGCTATATAAGATTTCAGTTCAAATTCATCTACAAGATAACTATCCTTTTGTAACATTGACTAAAATTTCATGCAATAAAGATGTATCAAAATTTGCAGAAGCAGCAAGGGGGTTATTGAACTTGGTTTTAAAGAAACAAACCCATGTGTCTTCTGGGATATGTGTGTCTGGTATTGAACTAAACATTTTTATACCTTTAGCTAAATCTGCCAGAAATGCTTCTTATCATTTTTCTTTCCTTTTGGCAACAAGCTCCTCCCACAACTTTGGTATTCTCTCTTCTTCCATTCTATTGCTTTTTTGTAGTTTGATTTCATTGTCTTAACATATTGAAAGATTACAAAATTGTGTTTAAACTTATGCTCATTCAAAGCACTAATTTAAGATTTCCTTGGTTTTATAGCAATCATTATCAAACCACAGCTTATGCCAGCAACAGCTTTTCCCCAATAAAGGCTGATTGCAGACGTTCTGGAGGGGACTGCTGTAAGTTTAACTCGTTAGCTTGGTCAAGTGAAATCCCCAGTTGTGTGCACGGGGATTTTAGGTTATTTTTCCATTCTCCCATTAAATTCAGTAATGCGATATAGGGCTAGATTTTAAGCCCTGTACTGCGCTATTGAATTTAACTGGAGAATGGAAAAATAATGCTAAACCTCTGGGCGCGTGACCGGGGATTTTTTGTGACCACGCTAAAATTAAACTCAGGCTGTTCCTGCTCCTGCCTAAATGTCTGCAAGCAGCCATAGTCTGCAAGCACCTCAACATTTCCCTTCTAATGATGTATCCCTCTGTGCGGCTTACTATCCAAAAAGGTTTATAAATTAATGCCTGAAGTAAAATAATTAAATACAGCAATACATGTATCCCTTCATTCACTGTTTCAAAAGACTCTCCTCTTGTTCATTGTTTTTACAGAAGGGGCTATAGGTGGAAATTGTGGGGGGCATCATCTCTTGAGGGGGGGTAATCCATTCCATTGTTGAATGGAATCTTCAAATAGAGGAAAGTGTTCACTCTAGACTCATAATCTATATTTGTGCCACATCTGTGGTTCAACTAAGACAGTCACACTTACACCTTTAGAAGTATCAGCTTTTGATACGCTTGGTGGGAAGTACACGTAAGACTCACCAGAGGATCTTTACTATTAAACTTAATTAACTAGGGCTGAAACTTGATTCTCTGGGTGTTCTTTAATGAGCAAGGGTGGTGGGGTCTGTGACTACTGAGCCACACTGCTGCAGCTCAGCCACTTGGGTAGAGTACGTGGGGAACAATTCTAATGGGTGGCTCTAGGGTGGCCACAGGGAGCTGCAATGCACTACCCCTGCCACGGACCATGGGAGAGGGAGAAGCGTGCCAGGCTGGCCTTGGAAATTGACACGTCTTGGCCAGTGGCAGATTGGCCATTCTCCCTACTGGGAGATTTCCAGAAGGGCTGATGGTCCCCACGACGTCATGGGGCCAGGCCGGAGGACAAGCTGGCTTTTTTTTTTTCCCCCCCCCTCTCCTCCTTTTTTCTCCTCCTGCCACTCAGGGGATGGGTCTGCTTTGCCGCCAGATTCTGAGTGACTTGACTGTTCTGGGCTGACTGGGAGTCACCCCCCGCGGCCGGCCCCTCCTCAAGAGGCTGGTGGCAGTGAGAAGGGTCCATCCCAGCCCAGACCAGTCAGGTGGCGTGTGTGTGTGTGCGCCCAGCATGTGGAGGAACTTAATGGAGAAGCAAGGTGACAGGTGAGCTGAGCATCTGGCAGCAGGCTGGTGGGTGGCAGAGAAAAGGAGGCGGTGGCAGCAGGAGGAAGCGGCTGCCGGTATCTCAGCCAGCCAAGTAGTCCTAGGCCCACACTCCAGCACAGCACTGGCTGAAAACTTCAGCCTGGGGTCGGGCCCAGGCCCCAGGGGGGTGGAACTGGCTGGGGGGGGGAGGGTCGGGCCATTGCTCGAGCCATGTCTTCTCCTCGGAGTTGGGCTGCGGAGTGTGTGTGGAGTGTGTTCCCCGGACTCAGGCAGCCAGGCCAAGCCTTCTCGGGCAGAGTGAAGTGTGAGTGGGTGGGGTGGCTTCACCTGGCGGCCATGAACCCCTCGTGACAGAGGAGCCTTTCTGCAGACCAGGTGGGGGGTGCCTTGTGGGCCACCGGAGGGGGATCAGCTGGCCTTGGGCCTTTCTGTTGGGGGGTGGGGGTGTTGGCCTTTGAGCCTTCCTGCTGCGAGCTGGGGTGTGGGGTTCAGAAACAGCCTGGGTGGGAAGCGGAGGGGGAGGAACTTTATCCGCCTGCCTGCCTGCGGAACTTTATCCGCCTCTGCTCTGAGCCCTACCCTCTGCCACAGCACTGCTCATCGGCCCTCGTCCGACCTCTTGGATCAGAAGGTGGTTGTTTGTGTAAGCAAGGTTCTTCAAGGTGGCTTTGACCGTTGTCACAACACCCAGTTCAGAGCCATCTCTTGAACCTTATAGAAAAACAGAAGGTTCTACCTTGTAATTTAAACAAGTGACTCCAACCATTCTCGCGACTGGGTGCTGTGAGAATGGCATGAACCACTTGAAGAAGAACCTGCTGCTTGCTGGCCAAACCAAAGAAACGTGTGTGTGAGTAACTGAGTGAATGTGTGTGTGGTTTGAATGGGTGTGACAGAATGAAAGAGAGATGAGAGCTTGAATGGGTGTGTGTGAGTCTATGTGAGAAGGATTGTGTGTCTGTGTGAGAGAGATCAGAGAGAGTGTGTGTAAGATGGTGGGTGTCTTTAGACATAACCAAGATTGGGTGTCAAAACCCTTAAGCACATGTTTGGCTGTTGTGTGTAAGCACCATAACAATCCCAACACCAATTTGGCCACCCATTGAACATGCAATATGAACACCATTGCATCACAAGGAGAATTTGTGTTCCAGCTGAACACGTGGCCAACGTTGGGTCTAATGATATTGCTTGGCATGTTAGCAGGTACAACACGGAACAAGGCAGCAGCCCTTTCCATAGTGGCATGGGCGGCAGCGCTTTCCAACCCACTGACATAGTGAACACAGGGCCAAACCAGAGTTCATATCAAGGTCAAAATGCACATTCAGACACCCATTGACGTTATGTCTGAAGACACCCTGTGTGTGTGTGGCTGTGTATGTGTGTCTATGTGAGAGTGTCTGAGATCAGAGAGTGTGTGTAAGAGTGTCTGTATGTGTCTGAGTGTATGTGAGATTAGTGTGTGTAAGACTATGCGAGTGTTTATCAAATTGTGTTTGTGTGTGAGATCAGTGTGTGACACACCTTCCCTGTGCTGTGACCCTCCCCCCCCGTGGCCCTAAACGATTCTCCCCCCTTCCCTGTGACCCTCCACCCACTCAGCCGTGGCCCCATACTGATCCCCTCTCCTCCTTGTGACAAGCTCTCTCCTTGTGACCCCCCCCACCCGCAGTCCCAAACTGATCCCTCCCTCCTTCCGTGTGACCCTTCCCTACAGACTTAAACTGATCCCCATCCTCCTGTAGCCCCAAACTGTCCCCCCCAACCCATGTCCACTTCTTACCACCCTAAACTGCCCCCCCCAGTCCACTTTCCCCCACCCTCCTGCACAAGGTCCCAAGCCCTATTCTGACTCCCCAACCCCTGTGTCTCCTGCCTACCCACACAACATCCCCATACTGACCGCCCCCACACACACCTGTCACCCTCTCCCCCTTGCTACCCAGCGCTCAATGCTCCCCTCCATCAGAGCCGTGGGCATGTCCTGCTGTGGTCACGCTGGGTCAGGGCAGGGGTGGGGAGTAACTCGCCCACCCCCACCTTGATGCCCACCAGCGGCTGCTGAACTGGGAGGCCCCCCCCCCC
>QEPC01010852.1:662707-682415 GCA_003113815.1 Sphenodon punctatus
CACACACACAGAGCTTACAGAAGTCACACATGGCCATGTCACAGCTGGGGTCAGGAGCTTGGGTAGGCCAGGGAGAGGGAGGCAGGGTAGAGCTGGGGCAGTCTGGCCACCTTCTATGCAACTGTGTGCCCAGCCCCCTGTGCTGGCCCCACAGTGTAGTGGCAACGATTGCCTGCCACGTGGGGATCAGGCCCCTGCAGCTTGTGTGGCCTCACTCAGTGTCGGGAGTGGGGAAGGGGGTGACATTTTCTTAATCTTTTTAAACACTTGATAAATTCAAATATTGTTCATTATGTTTCATAAACATTAAAGATGTATTCGTATACATTACTTTGAAACGTCAGAACTATCTAAACGTTTAACTGAATGTTGTATTTTAGGGCAAAGTCTTTGGAATATCTCTGCACACGTTGCCTCATTCAGTTGTGCCTGAATATGGAAGTATCCCAAGGTAAGAAAAGGCTGTAACTTAAAATAGAACCATAGTAATTTTTAGATTATCATACAATTCACAGCAACTTTAATTTTGGTTGACATCCCAAATCTTCAAAATGTCATTCATTTACCAGGGATTTTAAGGCTTAAAATTTGTTCTAAACCCTCAAAGACCACTGTACTAATTATTAATGTCCATTATTAATGTCCATTTCTAGCTGTGCAATGTAACTGTAAGAAAGGAAGTGCCTTTATATCACTTTGTGATACTTGTCACATTAATCAAGATTTGAATGTAAAACTTGCTGTGATTTTTTTTTTTTTTCCAGCTTTCTCATTGATGCATGCAAATATTTAGAAGAACATATTCACACTGAAGGACTCTTCAGAAAATCTGCATCTTTTGTTCGTTTAAAAATGTTAAAGGTATATCTTTTAAAAAGTAATTGTATTGGAATAGTGATCTGTGTGTCACTCAAGTACTATCCAAAGAAGTTCAGTCTTCTGTTTGGAGTAGCTGGAAAAGCATTTTAATATCACTAGGCACACATTTGAACCTGCTTTAAAGCTCTACATAACTCTGTCCTTTCCTCTGTGGTGATTGACCTTTCAGACGTCATCTGTAGGGCCTCTGTCCTGTTTGCATTCAGACCCCTCCTGAAGACTCCTCTGCCATGCCATTCATAGTAAATACCATTTTACTTGTGTATAAAATGTATATGTTTTGCCTATTACACACCTTTTTCTGACATTTAGCTTTAATTTGCAATATCCTCCAAGCAGGGACTATCTAAATGTATGGAAAGGGCTGGGGACCTAACGGGTTTTAATATAATTAAGTAATAAAATCTTGACGGTAGCAAAATTTTGCCAATGTGACTCTATTTTGAGACTTCAATATAAGCCCATGAGCCCAGGCAACAACAAAGTCATGCAAAGTTTATAAAATATCAGTAGGGTCACAACTCCATCTTCAGGTGGCATGACCCCAGTTGGGACCCCAGCCGACAGAATGGGAATCTGTGTCCTGTCCCTTTCCCTTTAGAAGACAAACCTCTGTCTTGGTTTTTTTATATGTAGTTCCTAAACACAATAGAGGTGTCCTGAGTGTTTTGGAAGTCCATGTTGTGAGGTTAGTTTTAAAAGATGCTATTAAATCATCTAGGTATTATAAGATAATAGGTTGTTGACCCTCTTACATAATAATGTGCTCTGCGTGAGCCCTTGATAACTTTACAAGTAATTTCACTAGATAGTCATGTTTGGCTAATTTCTAAGTGGTATGGTTTTGTGAAAACTATGCAAAAGGCTAAGATTAGCAAATAAGATATGAGATGAAACTCTGTCTTATGGGGATAAGTTGTTTGGGCATGTAACTGATGAAACTGAAAACTTGTAAACTTAATCTAGTAGTATTTTTAAAACTTCAATTTACATTTATTTTTTAAATTCTAGAGTAAACTGGATCAAGGTGAAAACTGCCTATCTACTGCACAGCCATGTGATGTTGCAGGGCTCCTTAAACAGTTTTTTAGAGAATTGCCTGAGCCCATTCTTCCAGTTGATCTGCAGGAAGCACTTCTCAAGGCTCAACAACTAGGAAATGAAGAAAAGAATGCTGCCACAATACTGATTTCTTGTCTCATGACTGACAAAACAATTGACACTTTGAGATACTTTTTCAACTTTCTGAGAAATGTGTGTCTAAGGTAAGTAGAAAACTATATAGATGTGGTGGATTTACCATGTAGACCTCCGTGCGAGATGGCTAGGAATAGTTGCAGCACTATTGTGACTAGATATGCTTATATGTCAGCACTGTTACCTTGTCTCCCAATAAGTTGGGCCGTGTGTTATAAAACCTTCATTTTCTGATGGTAGCTTGCCTCCTATTCCTGTTCTGTGGCACTCAATTCAATATTTTCCCCCTGCTCCAAAAGGGTAACTATTATAAGGTTACCAAAATCTGCATGGCCCTTTACTTCTGTGAAAACTAATTCTACTTGTAAACTGATTTGACCGAATAACATTTGTCAGGGATCCATGCTCACTCTGCTTTCTCTGACATTTGTTGTTCATTAGCCTGTGGAGTAAGCACCAGGTCTATTCTTAAAACTTGATTTGCCCTTTTTTCATAAATGAAAGCAACCAGCTCTTCCCACTAAACACTTGTTCTGATTGAGAGAGAATGGAAGACAACGATTTTAATTTTTTAAATTTTTTTTTTAAAAAGATCTAATGAGAACAAAATGGATAGCAGTAACTTAGCAGTGATTTTTGCTCCAAACCTCTTGCAATCAAGTGATAAAGAGAAGATGTCTGTTAACATCGAAAGAAAGCTTCGTTTGCAGGCTGCGGTTGTGCAGACACTTATTGATCATGCAGCAGATATTGGTAAGGTGACAAATGCACATTATTTCAGTAAATGTTCAGCTTATAGGAATCGCGCATATATAGAGATACTATGCATCCAAATGTGATAACCATTGTTCCCTAATTCAGGAAACGTACCAAAGTT
Organism: Sphenodon punctatus; assembly: GCA_003113815.1. NCBI lineage: Eukaryota > Metazoa > Chordata > Lepidosauria > Sphenodontia > Sphenodontidae > Sphenodon > Sphenodon punctatus. Next base: position 665,661 of record QEPC01010852.1, read on the forward strand.
TATCCAGGAAAAAATACCTGCTATGCTTGGTATTGATGCTTCTGATTCTACTCCTTCACTGCTGGGCTATGAAGAAAGTGAAAGTCCTGGTGAATATAAGAGAAGGAGAAGACGAAGTATAGGAGGTCAGTAAATTTATTGAAAACCTGAATTTGGCTGCATTTGAATGTTCAAGCTCCGTTGTTGCCTGTTTTGATTATACTGAAATATAAAGAGAAGTGGGGCTTCTGAGCTGCACCTAAATGCATAGTTCTAACAAAGAATCATTTTTTCTCTTATAGTAATGTTTGATGTTAGTACGTCATCGCTAATGTGTTTACACATAATTTCTGCATCAACTAAACTTGTTTAGATTTGGATTAAGCTGGTCTTTGCCATTTTTAAACTTAAGGGCCAGTGCTTAAGGGTTGCACTCCTTGAGCTGACTTGGGGTGCTTTTAGACAAGCCCCTCCCCACCCACTATGCACCCATTATACATGTTCCAGGGCTGCACTGGTGCTCTATGGGTGCCCTGCAACATGTATAATGGGGTGGGTAGGGGCTTGTCTAAAAGCACCCATTGTTAGTTCAGAAATCAGTTTCGTTCTATGCATGTTATCCCAGTTCTCTATTACTAAAATGCCCTTCGCTTCATGCCCTGTTATTACTGTTGATAAAATTCCATAGTTCTACCCATCTGAGCAGAACAGTATAGTGTTAATTATTGTCAAACAATCCTTTACATTGGAGTGTTTAAATTTTATCTTTGAAAGAACAACACATTCTGTTCTTGGTATCCTAACATAATACACTTTAATTACCAAATGATGAGCACAAGGTTCTTGGCTTCCTTCCGTGATCACTCATAAGCAAGGTTCCTAGTTTTTCTGCCAAAAATCTGGAAATTCTCTATGAAAAAATCCCCTAAGATTGGTTAAAACTACCAAAATCGGTGGGTTTGACTTAAAATTAGAAAGTGTTTATTGCAAATTATCTATTTTTGTGACCATTTGATGCACTTGTTGCCATTGCCACTCAAATAATAAAATAAAACCATATCCCACACCAGCCAGCTTGGGAATGGAGCCCAAGTCTCTGTGGAAGGGGTGCTGCTCCAAATCCCTCCTTCCCGCCAGCCCCAGAACAGACCCCAACAAACATCTGCCTCTCCAAAAGCCAGGCACAGCTGTGTTCTTCTCGCACCAAATCTCTTCTCTTGGACACAGGTGCACACAAGAACCTCCACAGAGCTTCTGCCTCCTTTAAATTTCCACTGCTGCAGCTAGTGCGTTATTTTCAGGCAGAAATTTCCCTGGGAAAACGAATTCAATTTTATTAGAGAAAAGACATGGAAATTCTGTGTTCCTCGTTTTCCTTTTAGCACAGAAAACCAAGAGAGAAACACTGCTCATTGGGATTTTCGTTGCTTTCCCCTCAACTATTGTCCGTATGCCTCAGAGAAAATGGCACATAAATAAATTAACTACCACTATCTGTTAATCACTTAATCTCATCTAACAGTAATTCTAAAATTTTCTTTGCTGGGTGTAGGTAATGGAGCAATGTCACTGTGAACAATCTCTGTAGAAGTATGCACTGACGTGTCCCTTGCCATGTATCCATAGTAAATGTTAACATGGCTGAGACTGAACTTAAGACTTTATTTGACTGTGGCTAGTTGTATGTCTTCTCTGTAGCGTGCATTACCTGTTGGAAGTGGAAGGGAGATCCTTGTGGAGTTGCAGAATGTCAGTGAGAGTGGTAAATATGTATGAATGTTAGAAAACAGATTACGCTGCTATTTTGTGTATTAGGAAGCGGTATTGATCAATTTAATAAAGGGATGTCCCCACAAAACTCAAATTTCTAAACACAAAACTTAACTGGACATCTACTAGCTAGGAGTAAAAAAACTCAAGACTTTATGCTGCTACATCCCTGAGTTTCACTTAATTTCCTTTCATATAATGTATACTAGGGTAACTTGTCTTCATCAGTGTATGTTTGTTTTTCCTTCTTTCTCCAGCCTATGTGCCCTTTACTAATTATTTGGAGATGCAGTTCATTTTCTAGATATGTTTTAGCTTATTAACTAAGACTTTTATTTGTTATCCATGGAATAATGAATATTCTGAATCCTGCATAGTTGTAACATTGTACAAATGATGCACTTAAGTGTAGATAAAATGTGATATTGGACCCCTTAAGTTTCATTTTAGGGGTAAAAAAATATTTACTCAAGATTCTAAAATGTTTCCTTAAGCTCAACAAAACTCCACCTTTGCCTTCAAAGCAGACTCATGCTTTTGCATGCTAGTATTGTTGTACTTATACTCCATATATTTGATTTTTAGCTAGTTGATGTCCATTACGAGTGTGGTTCTTACGTTTCCTCAAGTCCCTAGTGCATGCTCTCATTTAATGCTTATCTGCATTATTCTAAATTATCTCGATCTTAAACACTGTCCATTTATAATTACATTTGGAAACTTATGTTGTAGTATAAAGTAAACCTGCTATAACAGGAAGATATTTTTTGTTTTGTTTATGTATATATACTTTTGTGTAGCCATTCATTTGTCTAATCAAAGTCTTCCAGATAACAGTTGTTAAGAGAAATACTTTTAAAGTAGGAACGTGTCATAAGCATGGTTTCTAGGGCTGCAACCTGATTAAAAAACCTTAGATGACTGATCTGTAGAATTTTAGTCGATTCATTGATTAAAATTTGCATGGGATTTACATAATTTGCATAAATGTCCAAAAAGTGAAAAATTCATCAGAAATTGTGATCAAATTGTTAGACATGTTTAATGAACATGTTAGTGTGCTTAAGAGCAGAATAAATGAAAATGAACATTAAAGAGCAGAAAAAGTAAAAAGAGAAAAACACCCCAAAAACAGCCTTCCTTCCTTTTTGGGTTCTTTACAAGACTGCACAACATTATGAAAGTGCTGTTCCTTCTAGTGGCAGTATCCTGCTGCATCTTGCTGTCATGTAGTCCAAGTTCATTTTGTTTTGCTAAGACTAGAGTTTCTTTGTGTGCTATGCTTGAAGTGACCCAACAATTTTACGACACTTGTTAAGTTGCTTGTCAGTCGTAGCAACAGAAAGAGCCTTGTTTATGCTTAGATGTTGAGTATATGAGCAGCACGTCTCACATGTTCAAAATTGGATTTCTCAACCCCCAGAACAACATTTCTTGCATTATCTGTGCATATCGCTATAACTTTCTCACTGATCTCCCTTGCCAGTTAATCAGGGGGAAGGGCAATTTCAATCGAGTGAGCCTCCCATTAATCGGGTTGATTAATCGATTAAAGGTTGCAGCCCTAATTGCTTCAAATTGATGTCTCTTGATAGATCCTCATACAAAATCATAACTCATTTTTTAAAATGGAGCAAGACAAGTTGAATTTAAAGCTTGATTGCTTGGTATGTGTTGCATTTCAGATATTGTTAGTGGAGCTTTGAATAAACTTAAATCTAACAGAACACCCCCCACTACACCTCAAAGAGATGGAAATGGTAGGTATTTAGTGTGCACACAAAATAAAGCTTCATGCGGCATCGTTAGATTTGTTGACTATATTCAAACAAAACTGAAACTCATCCATAACTTATCCGTCCTCATGTAAATTCTAAATTTTCATGTCTGGTTAATGTTGAATATAGCTACATTTTTAGTGAGGCCGCTGCATTTAGTCTTAAAGTTGCTAGTATATTGACAGTAATGGACTCAGCAGCTCTAAGATTAGAAATTGTTTATCTGGTGCAAACTAATGCTTAAATATAGCTAGCATAGTGCCTGTCTAAACTCAGGAATGTGCTCTCATGCTTGCTCTGCCCCTTAATAAGCTTGTAAAAAAGATTGGGTGGGTATACTTTTTTCCTCTGATACTGCAGAAATTGCTTAATATGACTTTTTTGTCATCTGCTTGCCAAAACGTGTCTAACTGCTGCAACTCTAGCACCTATATTTTCCTTCAATATTATATCTGTGCATCTTGGAGTGTCTTTGTAGGAGGTTATTAGAGATTACCACTCATTCAAACTATTGTAAAGTACCAGTCCTCTATAAAATGCATGCTTTTTGTTCTGGTTTAATTGCTTCTGCAGAAACAAAACTAGATTGTCGTAACGGTATAACTTTATGTTTCTGAAAGCTTTCATCTTTACACTTTTTTTTACTGCAGACTTTGTTTTCCTTCAATTACAGCTTTTCCATCAGTGACTCCAGTGATTTTTACTCCAAACATAAAGCGTAAACTGCCTACTGATTCCTCTCAAGGCTTCTCTAACAAGAAAAGGCGGTCCCTCAGGCACAATCTTGCTTTTGAATTGCTACCAAGCAGCCTTTTTAGCAGTGGCTCAACACCAGCTTCAGGTAGAGTGACTCTTCCCAAAGAATTCTCTAGCATAGAACTATTTCCAGCTTCCTGAATATTTATTTTATTTATCGCATTTCTATGCCGCCCCCTCCTGCATAAGCATCTCGGGGTGGCTAACAGTATTATAAAAACAAATATCATAAAATATCAAAACAAAAAACATTAATATCGGCATTAAAATAACCGAACAACGAAAACCCCCATCCTAACACAACCTACTTATCGCCCGTCTTCCTCAGCAAAGGCCCGGCAGAACAGCCAGGTCTTACACAGTCTAAGGAGAGAGGGAAGGTCTGAGGCCAGGCGGACCTCCAACAGGAGGGAGTTCCACAGCCATGGTGCAGCCACCAAGAACCCCGCCCTCCTGGTGGAGACCCAGGGGACCTCAAAGAGGGCGCCCCCGGCCGACTGTAGAGGCCGATCCATAATCTGGAGGGTGAGGCGGTCCTGCAGATAAATGGGGCCACGGTTGTTCAGGGCTTTAAAGGTCAAAACGTACACCTTGAATTGGGCCCGGAAGACTATCGGCCAGTGCAGAGAATGGAGCACTAGAGTAATGTGCTCGCAATGACTCATCGCCCTACGGTGACGAGCCGCTGGATTCTGCACCAGCTGCAGTCTCGGGATACTCACCAGGGGTACTCCCACATAGAGCACGTTACAGTAGTCCAATCTCAAGGTAATAAAAGCATGGATGATAGTGGCATGGTTCGAGTGAGAGACATACAGCCTATGCTGTTGCACCAGATGTAATTGACAAAATGCGGTCTTCGCCACAGCCACAACCTGAGCATCCAGGTAAAGCTGCGGATCTAGGAGCCCCCCCAGACTTACGAATCGGTGGTACCAGAGGAGGACGGACCTCCCCATCAATGATGGGGGCCATCGCTCCCCTGGCTTTTCCCACAACCATCACCTCTGTCTTCTAGGGATTCAACTTCAAGTGGCTCGCCCTCATCCAGTCCCCCACAGCTGACAAACATCTGGTAAGCACCGAGACTGCTGGGTCTGATGAAAGAGAGAGACAGTTGGGTGTCATCAACATATTGATGACACCTTACACCAAACCCTCTGACGACCTCCGCAAATGGCTGCATATACACATTGAACAGGAGAGGGGAGAAGATGGAACCTTGCAGTATACCAATCACCCAGCACCATATACTGAGTTCTCCCAGCAGCACCATTCAAGAACAGTCCCACCCACTCCGGCCCAGTCCTGCAACCGAGTCACCAGCAACTCACGATCAACAGTATCCAATGCAGCCGAGAGATCTAATAGAATGAACAGGGTCAAACAGCCCTGATCCAACTCTTGGGAGAAGCCATCAGCCAAGGCCACAAGCACAGTTATGGCCCCAGTACCATAACCCAGACGAAATCCAAACTGCGAAGGAAACTGGTTTGATCCAGATGCTCCTGAAGCTGATGAGCCACCACCCATTCAATAACCTTCCCTAAAAAGGGAAGGTTAGAGACCAGCTGATAGCTGACCAGGGCGTCAACGTCCAGTGATGGTTTTTTGGGTAGGGGCTGCACCACCGCCTCCTTGAGGCAGTCTGGCACTCTGCCCTCCCTAAGGGAGGCATTGACTGTCCCGGCCAGCAGCGACTCTAACGTCTCCTGACCAGCCAGGATGGGCATGGATCTAGTTCACAATAAGTGGCTTGAAACAGCCCCCAAAACATCCCCTGCATCAGAGGGTGACACACATTGAAGTTGATCCCATAAAACCGGACAAGACGGGGCTTTAACTGCCTCTGGTTCACCCACTGTTAGAAGTGCAGCATCAAAACTATGGTGGTTTTGAGAGATTTTTATCCACAAAAAAGTCAGTGAGCTTTAGATAACCTCAGATCCAGGCAGAGGGAGGCCAGACTGACCAGCCCCCTCACCACCTGGAAAAGCTTAGCTGGACGACACTTAGCGGATGCAATGAGGACAGCAAAGAAAGCCACCTTTGCTGCCCGCACTGCCACAGCATAGGTACGTAACCAGACCTGTCGCAATCGATCAACTTCAGTACGAGACCCACGCCACCCTTCTCGCTTCATCCAGCCCGTCACTGTAACGAAACGCAGCAAGGGGGCTCTATAAGCTGAGCCACCCACCTCACTGTGTTCATCCAAATCTCTAACGTGGGGTCCCCCCAGCTGGCAAACCCCAGAAAAACCTAGTTTTTGATGCCACCACCCGAGTTCCAGAAATCAGAGGGGATCCTCACAACCCATGATATGTGAACCCCAGAAGCTTATAAGCCCACAGCTTCCCTAGTCCCCTTTATACGGTGTTCTCCCCCTTCCAGGAGACAGAACCCTTGGAACCACCCAGAGGTGCTTAGCTTGGTCAAAAGCTGTCTGGGCTGAAAGAGCCAGAGGGGAATTCCTTTCTCCCCCTTTTGTAGCTATGCCTTCCAGGCGAAGGGAGGCATTCTTTGCAGGTAAACACACACACACCCAGTGGAGTTAAGAATAGAAAAAACTTAGGCTATACTTGTAGGGTTAAAAAGGCACAAAAGGGTAAGAAGCAAGATAAGTAATTGAGCAAGCCGAAGAGTCCAGTTTGAGGGGCACAAGGACCCTTCTGAATCTGCAACTGCCTAAACTGTACTGGTTCAGGCAGGCAATCTGGTGGCATATAACTCCATGTACAGGTAACTTACATAGGGCTCAGTCCTTAGTTCCGATCTGGGAGAAGCCCAGATCTTGTAGATGTCAGAGCAGGCAGAAAGAGACAAAAGAGCAAAGAAGGGGCGGTCTGTCCCTTTTTAAGGTCCTATACCCCTCTGCTGAGATTGCTCCATGGGAGATCACCTGCTCTGACCCAGTCCAAGGCAGGGAGGTCTCTGCCCCGCCATGTGGTGACAAACCAGTCCCTCAGTTTAAGAATGTCAGGAATGTGGCTAGGTTGCCATGTGCTCACAAGAGAAAGGAGGGCAGGTCCCGTCCTATTCAGGAATGCAACACTGTCCTGCTAGGGTCCCTGCAGGGGCAAAAGGTGTTTTGCCACACGTCACGACCCCAATGGCTGCAGACCCCCCGGAGGCCGTCCTGCCAGCCCCCGAGGGAGACCCCCCTCCAACCCTCCGATTCTCCCTTCCCACAGGAGGATATCCCTCCCTCCCAAAGGTGTGGTACCCCTCCCTCACACTGAGGGGGCTGACCCCCCCCAACCCAGTCCCATTGCTCCCCTTCTCACTAGGAGAGCAACATATTTCAGAAACCCCTCCACTTAACCCACCACCTCCCCCTAAGTAACAATATATCCGTGTTACTTAGGCCCTTTTGGGGGTTGCCAGTACAAACCTCGCAGAGAGTGGGTGTGCAGTGGGGGCGCATCAGTGGGAATGCGTGGGGGGGGCCCATACGCTCTCACGCGCTCCATCCTCCGCGCACCCATGAAACAATTGGCCAGAATGGCGGTCGCTTTGTGGGTGGAGATGGGTGTGCCTGCACTTGTTCTTCACACTTTACAACCTGATTATAGAAAATCAGATAATATAATTTTAGCTTTCATATCTGTGTTGCTGACTTGTAGATCTCTTGCTGATTTTTCTCCCTCTTCATCCAGTCCTGGGTTTTGGCCTGTCTGCTACATTACCTTTTGGTTGTCTTCGGCCAGGTCAGAATACATCCTATATTCCCCCTCAGATTTTCTCCCACCATTTTTCATCTTTCTTTTTGACAACTGGCCTATCTGCAGGCCTATAGTCTTCTGTCTCTATTGTAGAGACCATATCTGAATCCTGCTGCTTCTGCCAGTACATAGTAGACTTTTATCCTTTTTCTTCTAACAATAGAATTTTTTGTTCAAGACTATTTATTTTTTGAATTTTTATGCTGCCCTTCCCACAAGGCTCAGGGTGGCTCAGAGTCCATAAAAAAGTTCAAAATGTTAAAATTCATACTGTAAATCCCTCCCCTCAAACACCCATCCTCTCCCACAACCCAACCAAATCCCACCTATCCCTGCCTGCCAAATGCTTTCCCAAATAAAAAAAACGTTTTGCACCACCTCTGGAAGATAGCCAGAGGCTATCCCAGGAGGCTCAAGCGAACCTCCTGGGGAAGGGAGTTCCACATGTGGGCAACAACCAAGAACACCCTTCTGTGCATCCCCCGCCCCATGAACAAGGGTAATGGATGGAATGCGAAGGACAATCATAGGGGCCGCAAAGGGACTAAAGATGAAAGGGTAATAAATTTAATATTCAGGGATGTTACCCAAATTTTCAGGTAGCCTTGCAATATCCACATGATAGCTGAAACTGGGAACAGGTATCTGTACGTCCATTTTTGGTTTCCTGGAGAAAAGCATGTAAGTAAATGACCACTTTTTGTAAAGCCAGCTGATAAAAAGGGTCTTGGTTCAGTTCCACCCTCTGTCAAATCTATTACCCGTGGCACAGTTGCCCCAAAGCAAAGCTGCACAGCCACACTAGAAGGGCCCTTTGAAAGCTCTAACCCTAAGTTCTTTAAGTGATTGAAGTAAAAAGGGGGGATTAACTGTTGCCTGGTGGTAGAGCTTTGGAAAATAAATGGGATGGTTGGGAGTTCAAGGCTGCTGTAGGCAAGGAACTAATATGCTCTCATCAGAGAATCTACCCTATAGGGGAAAAAAACCTATGTTTTTACAGAGACAACATAGGATGTTTTTTAGACAAGCGCCTCCCCACCCATCATGCACGTTGCAGGGCTGAACAGGGTACCAGTGTGACCCTGCACCACGCATGATGGGTGGGGAGGTGCTTGTTTGAAAACATCCATACATATGCAAGCAACCATATCTTTGTGAGAATACTCCATGACTGAATTGGAGATGGACAACTGGCAATTGCCCCGGTAGCTCTGGTGGTAGAGCTGAGGAAGTATACTTGATGGTCTTGTGGCTGGATACCTTACTGTGTGCACTTCTATGTCAGTGAAAAACTTTGCTGGGGCTTCAGGGGGAGTTACTTGCTAGTGGCATGTGATGAGGCTGTCTACAGCATTGCTAAGCAAATCCAACTGCTACGACCTGAAGAATTCTAAATCCTATTGAAAAAAACTTCGGTAGACATCTGGACTTGGCCATTTAACAGATTAATGACCTCACTAGTGATCTGCACATCTCTGGTACTGAACACTGGCACATCACTGCCCCAGTTACCCAATTTTGTACATAATGCTATCATCTTGGGTGTCAAATAAAAGCTCTTCTCTGAAATATGTTCAATCATATCACAGGTAAACACTATTGCATACTTTTGCACACTGAGCAACACCAATAAATAAAAAGAGCAAAACACTATAACTGCTTGTTCAGTTAAATGTTAAAAGGTTTCAGTTCTGAATGCTGATGGAGGTGCCCATGTTGCATGGACACACATTCCATTTCTTGGTAGTCTCCTGTTATACTGAAGTACAGCAGGAAAGCAAACCTGAATCTCCAGGAAAGTGTTTCTTGCTTGCTTGAGAACTATCCTTGATGAATGTCTGAAACTTCCTCTTCTGGGAATTGATGGCCAGGATGTGTCCATTTTAACAGGTAAATGGTGTATGCTCATTGATAGTGATGTCAACGCTGCCTGTTCCCTCTTTGACACCGCTCACTGTTGTTTGGAGAATCGTCCACGTAAGAGTCAAATACAAATCAACCTTTTTTGCATTACATGCTAGGGAAAAGATGTAGTGGAACAGTGCATGGGAGCGATTACCAAAGGTTTTCAGGTTACCAATTTGAAGCTTTCAAACAGATGCCATGAAGTCTACAGTATAGCATGTTGGAATGTTCTTCCACTTAGCTGGCACATAATCATCTGCTTGAAGATTCTTTTCCAGCTCAGTGGCAAAAGAGCTCTCCAGAGCTTAATCATTCAGCCTTCATCATCAAACAGATATGATGCAGTGGTCAGATTGTAAGATAAAAGTTGTTTCACATTGTATCCTCTTACCCAGGGTAAATCAATTATCGCCCTATGGATGAGATCTTCAGGACCTCCTTCTTTGCTATGGATGATTTATGTGATCCAGAAGGTTTGGTGTCAAAATGTGGCAGTTTGTACCAGTGGATGGTGTCCTATTGCTTTGCAGATTTATCAATGAATCTCTGTTTTGAATAGCTAGTGTACAGATCCCTACCAGCTTCTATGGCACCAAGCAGTTTAGACTTGGCCTCCACTGAAACAACTTCCTGCATGGTGATGATAGGAAGAGCAGTGGGAGCACCAGGGATGATTAAGGGGTTACCCTTTAATGAACTTCATCGTGTTATGAACATTCTGTGCATAATTGTCTGTGAGCTGAAACTCATGATGAACACGAATTATCTCATGATCTTGTCCACTAATGTCAACACCTGTTACCTCCTTGGTTCGTTTTTTGATTGACAGAAGCTCATGGTAAGTAAATTGCCATTCAGTCACAAACGCTTTACGTTTAATACTGCCGATAATGTGACGGGCTCTTGCTAGAACTGTTTATTGTCTGTTCAAGTCTCACATCCATAGCAACCGCTGAGTATGGTGTGGCTGATCTCTTAACCACAAAACTGCCTTCAAGGAATGTGTTGTACATTTCTAGTGCAAATGTCTTCATCATCATCATCATCAACTTTTATTTATACCCCGCTCTCTCTCACCTATGGCGACTCGAGGCGTCTTAAGCCTCATATCCTCTAGATAGATGGAGGAGTACCTTAAGTAATTGGTGCAGTTGAACACAGAAAACACTCCAAGTAACTTTTGGATGGTGGAGCAGTGAAGCTCCAGTTACCTTCTCTGTCAGCTTGCACCAAGTTCTTCACAAGTGATACTAGGAAAATTAGTTGTCCCAATAAGAGAAGGTTTCAAACTTTCCTCTGCTTGGTAAGTCATCAAAGTCCTGTAGAAACATGGTTCCTCTTCCATTGTTTTGGAAAATAGTTGTTTACTCTTGGAGATATTCGACAGCGCTTACTTTCAGAAGCTGGACAATCTCCAAGAATTCTAGGTAGTCTTTCACATGTGCAACTTTGAAGAATTCCATCAAATGCAGCCTTATCGATGCCTTTGACAGCATTTGTATTCCCTTAAATTAACAAGCATAATTAGACCCATTCATAACCGACTCCATCACTTTTACTCCAAATGCTTCCATTTCTAAGATGTTATCAACACCACTTCCTCCCGGGTATTGCCCTACACAGCTCAGTACAACCTTTGCCATGTGGCACGTTCCCATGAGAAGTATGATGTTTTGGAACTCTTCTGGTCATAGCAGTTGGATTTGCTTAACAATGCTGTAGACTGCCTCATCACGTGCCACCGGCAAGTAACTCTGCTTCAGCTGGCCCAGCACATTCTAAAAGTTCTTAAGTACACAGTTGAATATTCTGTGACACAGTGGTGGGTAGGACTGGGAGAAATCCTACTGCACTCTGAGGTGCATTGTCTTCTGAAACCAAGGAATCAAAAGCAGACCACGGAGGCGCATCTTGCCTCAAGCCTCCATCGGTAACTATGCCATCATGCACAGACGATACATTAAAGTTTGGATAGACTCCACACCATATCTTTCATCTCAGTCTTCCTGTCATCCTCTTCATTCAGGACATACAGATCTCTGGTCACAAGGTATTCAGATGGTAGACTAGCCCTTATAGATGACTTATGGAATGTCTGTATCCAACATGTCTTGTACAGGTCAATAGCTTTAATTTGGCACTAAACAAGATGCTTATATGAAAATTGGAAAATATGGGCACCTATGTATTGGAAATGTGTATGTCACGAATGACCTTATCTGCTAAATGAACAGGAGTCCAGATGTCTACCCAAGTTTTTTTTTTTTCAAACCAACTATCCTCCCCTTGAAGACCCTGCAAAGCTTTTCTCTGGACATAAAAGTGCACACAGGCAGGTGCCCAACTGCCCTGCTATGAAGTTGTCTTGAACCCCTGACCCTCAGGTAAAGGAATAATATCTAGATTGTTGTGCACTATGTAGTTGGCTGAACACTTGCTGGCTTAATTAAATGCTATAGCCAGCCCTCCTTATAGCTTTGGTGGAAGAACTGGGAACAGGTGACCAATAAGCCATGGGTTCATATCTGAACTGTGGTAACTGATTTTTTGCATTTGTAAGTTTTCTGTGTAAAACAATAATATAGTATTTTCCTCCTATGTGGTAGAGTCTCTGTCCAGATATTGCTTTACCTGAAGCAGCCTTGTACCCATGACATTCTTGTACCCTTTCCTCTGCACTACTACCAGAGTGACCAGGGGCAACTTCTAGTTGTTTGTCTCTAACCATTCATGGAAAATAGCTTGGCACATTGCTCACACAAAGGTATTGCTGCTTGAATATGTATGTTGTCTTTGTAAAACACACACTAACACAGGGCTTTTTCCCCCACTGTGGTACATTTTTCTGATGTCGACATGCCTACAGCATCCCTAAACCCCCAACCTTCTCATTTACTTTCCAAAGCTCTACCACCAGTTAGCAGAGCAACTGCTAGTTCCCCTTTCTACTTCAGTCATGGAGGCAGGCATCGCATATTGGTCACACAAAGATCTTGGGATTAGAGCCTTCAAAGGGCCCTTTTGGTGTGTGTCTGCTGAGGGGTAGCCGTGCCAGAGGTCATGGGTTGTATTCCACTCCTGTTCATTTAAAAAAAATAAAAAATATTGCAGGCATCTACACGCACACACTCTTCTCTACTTGAAACCAAAACCCAGTATCCATCAAATATCAAAGAAGTAGTGGCTATTACCTGATCTGCAAATGCTGGTTTTGGTAATCCATGTTTGACTGGTATACCAGTTTTTATAGGTACTCATTCCAGGTCAATTCAGGACGCTTGTTGATGTCTCTTACCCCTTGGTGTGGGACATTGTTTATGTAAAACTTGCACATTAATTGTAAATTTGTATAACATTTTTAAATGGTCTGTTGCCAAATGTAGGTTTTTTTAGTTCAGTCTTAAATGTTATTCAGAGCTTTCACAGCTAGCTGCTTGGACTCACCCCCTCCCTGCCAAGTGAGCTCTACCATGGACACAGCTGACAGGAAAGGTTTTAAGTGGAAAACGTAAAAATGAAAAATAGCAACTCTCTAGCCCCTTAAAAGGATTAGTTTGAAGTCTTGACCTGCCAATCCACCTTTTCCTCAGAAATGCTGGACTCCAGATAGCTGCTCCAACAGTAGTAGCAATGTGGCTGGGCAGCTAAGCTTTATAGCTGTTTTGACAGGCACCCTGACTCTAGCCTACCTTAGTCCTATATGTCTTCTCTCTGTTAGTGAATGTAAAAAATGATTAGACTTTAGCTTTTCAGCTCGTGTATGACACAGTAGTCCAACCCAACCCAGAGTACTTTCAGGATCCCCAACTATCTTTCACTTTTGCCATTTCTTGCTTTGCTCTGGTTGTTTCTAGTGGTTCTCCCATTCTAACATCATCTTGGGAGAACTAAGAATCCAGTCAGTGTTTTCTGCTGGTAGCCTATCCCACTGAGAATTGGCTACAACACACTGCTATGTTCCCACAGACCACAGCCCAGAGAATAGTCTGACCCCCTTTTTAGATCGATGGTCGCTTGGGACTGAGATTCTCAGTCCCTTGGACGTCTCTGCTGCTGTTCCCAGTACTGGAGTCCTTGGCTACCTGAGTGTTTCCCTGTTCTGGGGTATCTTGCCCTGGAACATCATCTTTGGGTCCCTAGCCCCTTCCTTGTATCTCCCCTGGGTTCCCAGTTCTTTCCCTGGGCCTCTGCCAAAGGTCTTGGTTTTCCTCTTCCAGGGATGAAAATGGTTGGCTATTATGACTTGGTTCTTGAGCAACTTAATCTGGTTTAAGATGGCGTGGGGTTCTTTCTTGAATGTTTGTAAAGCATGTAGCAAGTAATGGGTGCTACTATAATAATAATAAATCTTTCACACGCTTGCTGTGAATAGTAGTTAAAATGAGGTGTTTAATGTTTCAGAAGATGCTGCTGCTTGTAAAGGATGTCAAGTAAAAATGTATATCCTTCACTGTTACCCTGTAAACTTTTATATTGAGTATTATTGGGGGTCCTTCAGTAAAAGATTCTTACCTCCTGGAATGATCTGAGTGGTGTTTATTACGAACTAATTTCAAGAAGAAACTGAAATATATTGTGTTGCTCTTCTAAATCTTGTTAGCACATAGTAATGGGGTCAAAGATGCTCCATTTATTTTAAAATGTAGTAGCATCTGGCTTTTTGTCCTCCTAGGTCAATTTGAAGCAAGCCCTTGTGTGTCCCTTGAATCATCTCTGAATTCGCTGTCTCCTTCAGCCAGCAGTGAAAAGCATCTGTCTAGCACAGGGAATCGAAGAAGTAAAAGAATTGCAAGAAAAAAAGTTTGCAGGTAACTTGCTGTAACTGTCGCACTAGTGTATGCGGCAATCTTGGGCCAACGTCTGGCAACGCCTGCACTTACGTGCAGGTGAGGTCCAGGCCACAGTCAGCCGCTGTCACATTTGTTGTTTAAATAATACTGTTATGAGCAGAAAAACATAGCAGAATGTTTTTGATGTGCAACAACTATTTCAGGTTTTTTTACAATTGAAATATGTCCTAGTGTATGTTTGGTGCCAATCAAATGGGGGTTCCATTAAACATCTTTGGCACGTGACTTGTCTGCTGAATCTGCCAGGAACTGATCGTTGCTTGATTATACTTCAGCCCCCTAGGGGTAGGGACCTCTTTACGACAATTGATTGTACAATGCCAGGTACACTGCTGATGCTATTAAATAATAATCATCTCTCTAGTTCAGTACTATAAGGCACTGTTGGCAGAAACAGAACTTCGTTTTCCTATTCTGTTAATTCTGAGAACAAATACAGGACTTTGGAGTTCAAAATGGTCAACTTTTATATTGGAAAATTAAAAAGAAAATCCTCTATCTGTGGATCCAGTATTGATCTTTGTAAAAATAGTTGGTTGTACAAATTGATCATTTGAACCACTTTGTGTGTCTAAAAATAGATGTCTAATTTTTCTCATGCTTGTCAAATCAAATCGGAGAATTTGTCAAACGTCTATTTTTTAAAGGGTTTAAAACAGTTGATTGTGTTTCTGTCCTAGTTCCAAATGTTACTTCCTGGTTCTTTCTAATGTCTCTTCATCTCAAGTATGTCTAGCATTTAGCTCTTAAGTTATTTCTAAAGCTAAATTTCAGTTACTACTTCCCTGGGATTTAAGATCTTTGGGATTCTCTTACTCTGCTTTCTGTACACATTGAATTTCAAGATTATCTTCATGTGGTAGAAATTTGCAAGGTATCTTGAGTGGGAGCTCACTGTAAATTGATTATGATAGAGAGGTTCTCACTAAAGAAAAATCAGTCTTATTATTCTACACTATTTAAATTATCTTGTTTGTTTGGAGCAATAGCAGTAGTATGTCAAACGATCTGCTGAGTTTCATTTTTACTTATCTCCTTTAAAATTCTTATCAATTTTTCAGGGTTGAATCAGGAAAAACTGGTTGCTTCTCTCCGAAGATTAGCCGAAAAGAAATGGTTCGTAAGTCATTACGTTTGAAACTCAGCCTAGGAAGAAGCATCAGAGAGAGAGTAAGTGTGGCTTTTTAAAAGCCCTAATCAAAGTATGTTCTAGAGTATACGTTCTCCCGGGGGAACCTCCTGGCCGTCCAGTCAGAACAGTAGGGTGGATCCCGCTGGATACCACTAGGAAGCAGACAATTAGTTTTCGAGACCCCTATCCCCAGGAATCTATCCTTTGCTTCCCATTCTTGTCTGCCTGTGGGGTTTGGCGGGGGGAAGGCTGCAAACCCCGGAAGGGGGGAGGAAAGGGTGGAGTGGAGCGGGGCCAAGGGCTGGTGGCTGGAGCCGGGGTAGGGACTGGAGCTGGGAAAGAAGCAGCGAGCCTGGAAAAAGGTTCCCTCAGGGTCTTATGTGGCAGTCTGGAGGAACTCAGTCGCTCCCTGCCAAGCTCATCACAGGGACACAGGCCAAGCTGCTTCCCGACCAGAGAAGGCCCCTCTGTCGCGGGCGCCACACACACGGGCCCCAGGAACCAGGAGGGGGTGACAAGGATAGTGGTGTCTCCGGTGTGGGAACCCCCAAAGGGGCAGGGCCACAGGGCAAGGGTTAAGGGCTCCTCACACGCCAAGGGTTCCAGGGCACCACGTGCTGAGGAAGGGAAGGAAGGGGACTACTATCACGCGCTTTCACGGGGCTACTTACTCGTTCACACCGTTCTCTCTCTCTCTCTCTCGCTCTCTCTCTGCCACACTTAGATTGCTCTCGCTCTGCTCCAAGGACTCTCAGTAGTCACACACTCGCAAGGGCCGGTCTCACAAAGGCAAGGCTCTGATCACCAGCAAGGAAGCCTCGGCGTTCCTCCCTTATATAGGTGGGGCCGGGGCTTGCCGC
>QEPC01010852.1:689397-709014 GCA_003113815.1 Sphenodon punctatus
AGGGAAGGGAAAACACCCCAAGGCCAAGAAACAGCGCAGGCCTAGCTGGCCCCTCGAATCCACATCCTCCTCTGACTCAGAACCCCCAGAGGAGGTGTTGTCCATCCAGTCATCGGAAGAGGACAGTGGGGGGGAGAGGAGGAGGAAAAGAAAGTGTAGGCTGCTTCGCAAAGAAAGCAGCGAAGAGGAGGGGCAGATATCTGATCAAGCTTCAGCCAGTGAGGAAAGATCAGGAGAGGAGGAGCAGGGGTTGGATGCCTCATCAGACCCGGACAGGCACTTCCCCAACAAGTATAGAGACCAAATATATACCCTGGTCACAAAGGCCCTCCACCTAAAGGAGAAGAAGGACAAGGATGCATCTTCAGAGTCTTCTGAAGAGGAAGAAGGGATAGAGTACATCCCCCGAGCGAAAGATAAAGAGAAGGGGATGGTCCTGGACAAGGCCTACGAACGCATTATTAAAAGAGAGTGGCAAAGACCCAGTAAGGGATCCAGGCTCTCAAAGGCCCAAATGGCACTCTACTCCCTGTCCAAAAACAAGAATATTCTGCTCGCCACCCCTAAGGTGGACGCAGCAGCTGCCTCCCTGGCCAGGAACTCAATCTTCCCCACGGAAGGGGAATGTTACCCCCAAGACCCGACAGACAAGGGGATCGAGTGTAACCTGAGGAGAAATTTTGAAGAGATCTCGGCCGTCATAAAGATGGCCACACTAACATCCTATTTTTCCAGGGCCTTGATGACATGGATCAAGCGATCCGGAGATTCCTAAGGTATCTCCAAAGATGAGCAGGGTTCTATCCACCAGAATACAGCTCGCGTATGCCTTCGTAGCTGACTCTTCTACAGACATGCTCTGGTGGGCGTCCAGGGCAGCTGCATCCAACGTGGTGGCAAGAAGGCGACTGTGGCTCAGGTCATGGAAAGGAGACAACACCTCCAAGAATGCCCTGGTTGGGGGTCCTTTTCAAGGACGTAAGCTTTTCGGGGTCTGCTTAGATAAAGTCCTCGCAGACGCCACGGACAAAAACAAGAAGCAGACTCTACAGAGCGTGGGAACCCAAAAACGTTCTTTTCGTCCCTAAAATACAGCCCCCACAGGCACAGAGGGGTCTAGACGGCCATTTTTCCCACATAGGGGAAACCAACAGAAATACAGAGCTCGGTGGCAGAGACAAAAGGGCCACGACAATCTAAACAATTTGCAAAATCTTCCTTTCGCAACAGAGACAGCAGAAACTCATCAGTCTGATCCATCGGACCTTGAAAGTTCGCAAAAGCAGGCTCAAGACCCTAGCGAGCCTACTGGGAGCCATGACCTCATGCCTCTGAATCATGCAATGGGCCAGATTCCATGCAAGACCCCTCCAACGTTTCCTGCGCCCCTGGCAAGACACCATAACGCAGGGGGAGAACCTGTGGGTCCGGGTAACAGACGACCTAAAGAAGTCCTTCAAATGGTGGTTAGCGCCAACCCAATTCCTCTCCGGGATGCCCCTAGCAGAGCAAGAGATGACGACATTAACAACGGACGCAAGTCTGCATGGCTGGGGAGCACATACCCAGAATGTATCAACACAGGGGAGATGGATGTTCTGGGAAAAGGAACATCATATCAACTGGCTGGAGCTGAGGGCAATCTACATGGCACTTCGGAGCCTGACCCCGACACTGCAAGAAGATATCCTCGTATACACAGACAACATGGTAGCAAAAGCCTACGTGAACCATCAAGGCGGATAAAGGTCAGAAACGCTCCACCAGATGGCGTCCACCCTCATCAGATGGGTGGAGAAGAACTGTGGATCGGTTTGCATCGCCGCTCAATGCCAAAATGAACGTCTTCGTCTCACGACACCCGGACAGCAGAGCAATAGCATTTGCCGCCCTGAACGTCAGATGGCCTCAGGGTCGGCTGTATGCCTTCCCCCCGTTCCCTCTCATTCAGAGAACTATAGCAAAGATAAGGAACGAGGGAGTAGAGGTCATCTTGGTGACCCCCTTTTGGCCACGGAGGCCATGGTTTGCAGATCTGCTAGACCTCAACACAGAGCCTCCCCCTAAGGCTACCGGACCTTCCAGGCCTATTGACTCAGGGACCGATTCACCATGACAATCCAGCATCCCTCAGATTGACGGCCCAGAAGTTGAGAGGAGGGCCTTGAAAGAATTTGGATATTCTAATCAGGTTCTAGAAACCATGCTGCAGTCTAGACGGCCTGCAACCAAAATAATTTATCAAAGCACATGGGCTACATTTGCTTGATGGTGCGAGAGCAGGGCAGTCAGCCAGATAGGGCACAGATTGGTAGTATCCTGGAATTCCTACAACAGGGCTTAGAGAGTGGCCTAAAACCCAACACACTGCAGAGGCAAGTAGCTGTGCTTAATAGCGTGCTAGGCACAGTGAAGGGGCACAGACTATCCTGCCACCCCATATAAAACGTTTTCTCAGGGCAGCCAGGATGATATCCCCTCCTGTGGTTCATCGCTTTACTTCTTGGAGCTTGAACCTTCTCCTAGGGGCTCTCACCAGGATCCCCTTTGAGGGAGGTCTCTCTGTTACCTATCCATTAAGCTTAGCATTCCTTATCGGAATTATGTCTGCCAGAAGGGTATCAGAATTGGGGGCCTTGTCCATTGATCCGGCCCTCTGCTCCTTCAAGGCGTCTTCAGTTGTACTCAGATTAGATCCAGTCTTTACCCCTAAGGTGGATTCGCAGTTTCATAGGAAACAGGAAATTAATCTCCCTTCTTTCTGTCCCAACCCACGTCACCCGTTAGAAAGGGCCTAGCACACCCTAGATGTGAGTAGAGCCCTGAGGATTTACCTCTTCAGAACAAAGACATTCAGGAAGACTTCGGCCCTTTTCGATTCTTACAATCCACAAAGAAAGGGTTTGAAAGCTTCCAAGGCATTAATAGCCAAATGGATGACACTCTGTATTTCAGAAGCTTACAGGGCAGCAGGTAAAATTCCTCCCGAGAGGATTTTCGCGCATTCCCTTAGGGGTGCGGCGACCTCACAGGCTTTCAGAAATGCAGCCTCCTATGGGGAGATCTGCGGAGTCGCTACGTGGTCCTCGGTGCATTCCTTTACGAACCACTATAGGATTCCGTTGCAGGACTCCATGGAGGCAGCCTTCGGAAGGAGAGTACTCCAAGTACTCTCTGTCTAGAGAACTCCAAGTGGTTCTCTAGACAGAGACACTGTCTGGGGAAGGAACGACTCTTTTCCTGCTGCGAATTCTCTTTCCTCCTTTTCCCTCCCATAATCTGGACTGGGGTACTGCTTGGATACATCCCTACTGTCCTGACTGGATGGCCAGGAGGATCCCCCGGGAGAAAGGAAAATTGGTTCACTTATCTCTGGATTTTCCTACTGCGGGGGATCCTCCTGGCCGGCCAGTCCCCACCCGGAGTGTTAAGATCTCTGTGGTGTCATAACAGGGCTCAGCATCCCTGTATCCTAATTTCTGCAACTGTCCAGTACTTACTGGATCTGGAGCAAGGGGAAGGAGAGAGTACGAGAGTTGGTTTAAGTTGCCATTTAGTTCTGGGGTCCAGAGCATAAAAAAGTTGTGAAGTTATAAGATAAGGTTAACATAACAGTCAAGCAAGTTAATAAGGCTTGGTAAGCCTGGGAAGTAAAGGATAGATCCCTGGGGATAGGGGTCTCGAAAACTAATTGTCTGCCTCCTAGTGGTATCCGGCGGGATCTACCCTACTGTCCTGACTGGCCGGCCAGGAGGATCCCCCGCAGAAGAAAATTTCAGAGGTAAGTGAACCAATTTTCCTTTTTCAAGAGAAACCTTTTTTGTGTTGTCTCGGGGCAAGTGTAGAACAATCTATATACCAGTAGTTAACTTAAAACTAAAAGTGGATATTTTTCTAATATCTCATTAAAAAATTTAAGATCTATGTTCTTAGCAGTTGGTATTATTTGGAAAATGTCCTTTAAATTATAATTTTTCAAAAGACAGCCTAGATTCAAGATAATGATGAATTTCATGTATTCAACCTAAGACACCAGTCTTTTTTTCTCTTTCCATTTCATGAAAGAATATTTTAACTGGTCACCCAGCTTGTAATAGATCTGAAAACATTGGCCGGCGACTTGCAAGTCAGCAAGAACTAGAAAATGCTTTGGAATCTGCAAAAACAGATGCTCTTCTCAGCCCATGTGTCAATGAAACCTTCACAAAGAAAGGTAAATGTCTTGAAATATCTGGATGAAAATATTTAAAGGACTCTTGGTGGTTTTTTGTATGGATTAGGGATGGCATTAAGACAATAATGATTTTTGATATTTGACAATAAGGTGTTGAAAATGAGGTATTAACGTAAAAAGCAAATTGAATATGTTGAAAATGCATCTGAAAAGCTGGACTGAACGCACCAGATTATGTTAAGCAAAGCTGTTGAGGGCAAGGCCAGTTGTATTTACATACTTAATTCTATCTGGATTCAATAGTAGTTGCTGAAGCTCAATAAAATGCCTGGCTTCAATAACAATTAAGCTTAGCATTTGTGTGTTAACATTTTTAATTGGTCTATTAAAGATTTTGCCTGTTATTTAAAGGAGTACTATAACAAAGTTTGTTTTGTGTTTTAAGTTATACTACAATAAAATTATTAAACTTTTTAAGGTTCGAAAAACTTCAAGTCAGAAGAGACCTTAACTCCAAAACCTCATGATGAAGGAAGCTACCGAATGTCCTGGAATGGAACTAGTATTGCAGATTCTTGGGAAACATGTAATAGTGAGGCAAGCTTGATGACCTATCTTAAAGGAGAAACCTGTTGTTCTGAGTCTGTTATAGTTGGAAAACCCCCTGTCATTCCAAATGAATCTAAATCCACTACTGGAAAACACAAACAAGACAGCAATTCAAGAGAGTCGTCCCTTTGTGAGGATGGGAACAGCTTAACTGCAGAAACATTTTTGAAGATCAAAAAAGCATTTTCTGAATCTGGTAGCGATCTTCATAATTTAATTGGTGACACCAAGTCTTCTACATCGGATTTAACAGAAGGAAAATTAAACACAACGCTACATATCTCAGAGTTCAGTCCGGAGAAAGAACTCGCTGAAATGACAACTAAAAGTCTGATAGTTGAAGAACCTCAATTTGACCATTTGGTTAACAAATTTTATGTTGCCAATACATACCTATCAAGCAAAGAGGACATCAACGTTGTGGGTGAAACCTGCTTCCAAAGCCCCATTAAGATTGAATCTCAGACCCAGAAATCAGGCACTGAAGATTCACGGAAACGTAACATGCCTCAAGTCATGACTGGAGAGGGCCAACTAACTGTTATGGAACAGCTTCTACATGACAACTTAAACAAATTGGATGCTCTCAGAGGAAAGGAGACAGTTGAATTGGAAAAATCAGGAGCTGTTGAGGATAATGGGCTGAAATGTAATTCAGAGAGAGATGTTGCAGAGGTCTCTACAACAAGCCAGATGCTTAGATCAGAGATGTCAGCAATTGAAAACCCAGCTGGCAAACAGCATTTGCAGACAAGGCATGATGAAAAATCTCTATCGACAAGTTTATCAGCTACTGATCATCTAAAAGTTTCTGACCACATTCACTGGTTCAACAAACTTTCATTAAATGAACACTGTTGTGGAGACAAAACTAAACCACCTCTCAAGTTTCAGCGTACCCCTGTCCGGCAATCTGTAAGAAGGATTAACTCCCTTTCTGAGGCTAACAGGCGAGTTGTGACTTGTAAAATGGCAAAACCTGGGGATGGATGTTCTCCCCTTATTAAATCAGTCAGCTACGATACTGCACTATCCTGCTGCACAGAGAGATCCTTGAAGAATTCAACACCTTCACTATTGTATTCTGAAGCTACAAATAAACAGACTTCTTCACCATATCAACTAGATTTGAGTTCCAAATCTTATTCAAAATGGATAAATCCTGTTAAAATCTGCAAAGAGAAAGTGACTGCTGGTAACCAATGTAAGTCTGTCCTTGAAGATCTAACCAATCTTGAAACGTCAAAAACTGTTATAAAAATGAACACAAGCATAAATGCTCCAATTGTTACACCAGATAAGTGTACCCTCGGGAAGAATCTTGCAGGAAAAGAAAAGATTTGCTACAGAGGCTCTCCAAAGAACCCAATATCTAAAGCTAAACTACTGCCAACTACTAAACCTGTAGACGTATAAGTATTAAGTCTGATAGTTAAATCAATTCAACTATTTTAATGTTCCTTGGGAGAAAATAAGTCTGTATACTATAGATATTTTTTTGTTCTGATTTTTTTGTAAAGTAGTCTTTATTTTCATTTTAATTCACATGAGTTTTAAAGTTGTGGCTGGTACTTGTACAAGTTCATTCTTATAGCATATAAGGTATTTTCTTACCCTAATTGTGGCTTTCAAGAGTACTAGTTGGGTTCTCACTGAGTTTTGACTAGATTTGCAGGGAGAACACTGACAGCACATACATTTAGGTATGTGCTAAAGTTACAGATGGTTTACTTTTTGACAGCATCTGAAAGTCTGATCTCTTCAGAAATAATAGGGAAGCCTAAATGATGACCAGGGTTTCCTAGCTTTCAGTTTTGCGTAGAAAAACATGGATTTTGCCTTTGTAGTAGAGAATCCCATGGATTTTGCCATTTGAACATGCCGGTTAGCCTTTAAAAGAGGCAGGCAACAGCGGGGACTGCTGTGGAGGGCCAGGGTCTGTTGCTTTCAAAGGCCGCATCCGTCCCTCCCCCGTGCCTCTCATTGGAGAGAGTAGCTTGTGGGCGGGGGGAGCACTGGCCAGTCATTAATAGTGACGGGCCCTGACTGAGTCCATAGCGGCCCAAGCCAGGGCCCGTCTTCTTTCAGAAAGCTACTTCTCCCACAGCACCTCACCTGATTTTAATTGCAAGAAAACATGTTTTTTCTGGTTTTAATCAGATAATGTATGTCTCTTACGGGACAATTTCAAGCTTTTTGTCATTGGAAAACTAGCAACTCAAGTGATCAGAATCAAAACAAGAATTCTTGTGTCAGGACTACTGGACATATTTAAAAGTCAAAACTGTTTTAGTGGTGGGTTTCTTTAATAGATTTGCCGGAATGCTGAAAATCACACATCCAAAAGAAGATGGTTTCTTGTTGACTTTCTCAGTGAATGAAACATGCTCCTTTTGCAATTTACAGCTCGGCTATGACTACATTGCAATACTTAAGCCAAATGATTCACATACTACTGTCGGTATAGCCTTACGACCCACATAGCTGCTCCAGGTCTTGTGTGGCTGTGGCATATTACTTATGCCTTACGGTGTACATTGGGGCACCTGTGGCTGCTGGGGTCTAGTGGATGAGGTTCCTTCTTTCTCATATACAGACATTGTGGAAAAGTAGTTGGATGTGAAAAACAGGCAATTGGAAATGTGTGTTACGTCTGAAAAGGCTGGGGGCTTGTATACAATACATACCGGAGACTTCACTTTGTGTCTTTTGAAGACAAGCACCTCCCCACCATTACCCACCCAGCATGCATGTGGCCCTGGAACATGCGTAATGGGTGGGGAGGCGCTTATCTAAAACCACCAATACTGGTGAATTAGGTAGCTGATGTATCCATTTGCAGTGAAGTAATTTTTTGTTGTGTTAAAAAAATTGCAGGTCTTAATATTTTTCTAGAGTAATGTGATATGATATTGTAACTGATCATACAGTGAAAAATTAAAATACACAATTATGTCACTGAAATAATTGAAAGCAAATATAAAAGCCATACTGTTAAAAGTTCATTTGCACAAATAGATGTTTACATCTCTCTATTCTAGAATTGTAACTGTTTACATCTGTCATGTCCATTGCAAAAATTATTTAAGAATAAAAAAAACTTGGAAGTAATTTCATTAGGTTTTTTTGGTAGCTTGCTTAGTGTTAGAATTTGAGTGTAAAAAGCACTGGCTGCTTTATATGTTAAATAAAATGTGTGTGTGTGTGTGTGTGTGTGTGTGTGTAACTAGTTCTTTGTACAGTGATATTCTTGTCCACCTATACTGATCTTGAGAGAGAGAGGGGGAGAGCCCAAGAGGACAGCTGAGACTTGCATATAAGACAGTCTGTCTAGGTGCTGTGGCTAATATTTTACAACTCGGGTTTGGTAAACTCTTATAATAAAAGCAGAAAACAGTCCATTCTCACCCTCCCTGCTTCCCCTTCTTCCCCCACCCCTACCACTCTTCCTAGAACTAGAGAAGCAACATATTTTTGGACTATTTCAGACCAATTGTAGGGGTGGGGCATTTCATAATGGTTGGCACTTTACTGTAGAAGAGCTCCTTAAACATAAAGTGGATGTGGCTGAGGGACAGCAGAGATTACAAGTGAAATGAGACGTCGTGGAGTAAGAGGAGGAGGAGGAGGAGGAGGTTCTGTTCTGTGCTAGCTAGGACACTTACATAAGTAAGTGCTTAAGTTGTTGAGCGCCTATAAACATTTTGCAAGACAACTTTGATAGAAAACAGCAAAAATATTGGAATCCTCTTTTGGTCTAAAAGATGTAGCCAATTCTAGGAAAATTTGACAAGATTATTTTTTTTTAAAAATCCACATATAGAAATTTACTACATATGTATTCAATGTTCTGTGATGCAGCACATTGATTATCATTCAGATGTTTACAGAGTTCACACCTCCCACTAGCTTTCCAACAATTTTGCAAATCTCCCGATTACCCACCTATCTTTCCCAACCATTAAGGAAGAGAGAGCGTGAGGGGGGAAGAAACAAAAGGGAAAAAATATCATCACAAAATTCATATAGTTCTTATTCACAGCCCTTTTTCATATAAGTAATATATTTTCTTTTGAGTGATACATTAATTTTGTAGTTCCCAGATTGGTGACTAGGGATGTGTGAACGGAGTTCGGCCCGAACTCAGCCTGTTCGGACAACCGAACGCTCGAACTTCTGAACAGTTCGGAAAAGTTTGGATGAGTTCGGGGGCGGGAAAAACGTGACTGGAAGGGGGAGGCAGCTGAGGAGCAGACTTCCTGGCACCAGGGGTGGTTTCAGGGCCAAAAATACTCATACCAGAAAAAACCCGGTTTCGGTACCGATAGCACTTTTTTGAATGTTCGGCTGAACCCGAACTTGGGTTTCGAACCGAACATCCGAACGGTGTTCTGTTCGCCCATCCCTATTGGTGACCATTTTGCGTAGAAATCTTTATATTTGTCCATTAACTCCCCAGACGGTCTTGCAACAGACCTTGTAAACCATAGCCGCCTTATCCAAGATTCAACTGTGTTCGTTGTTTCCAGTTTCACATTAAAATATTAATACTAGCTATTAAAGGATACATGTATCCTTGTAGTATTTTAATAAAGGTATCTCTGGGAATAGTTCCAGAAGTGCAACTTTAGGTGTAAATGGGATTGTGAATTGAGTAATGTCTTTAAGGTATCACCGTACTCTGGCAAGATTCTGTGTTTAAAAGAAATATAAAACCCAAGCTGAGATGCTATCACGGGTGGCCACGCTTACCCCGTACCCCAACATGGCCACCCATTGTGGTGTCACATTTGTCCTGCCTGCCAGATGTTAACCACGGTGGGAGCAAACACTACCTGGGCCATGGCAGGATTAACTCCGGGTTCTGAGCTCAGCTTCTTGCCACCTCAAAACCCAGAGTTACCTCTGCCACGGTCCCAGGAAGCCATCCCCAGACCATGGTAGAGTGGGCCGTCGCGCATGATTGCCCACGCTACCTAACTGGCCGGTGGCCAGAGTTTTTCTGGGTGGGCATGGCGACCTCATAGGCCACCTGCCCGTCAGGGAGGAGGCGTGGCCATGCTGAGCAACGTGAGGGGCAGGGCTGTGTGGACCATGTCCACACGTCGCCCTTGTGCTTTCCCCAGCCCTAGCTGCCGGCATATTTGTTCAGTGGCCAGGCCAGATTCTGCTTGGGGTGTAGGCTCTCATCCAGATGCGACTAGTACCGTCACATCTGAAACTACTCTAAGTTGTAATATTACTACTTGAAATATGTTTTAAAATGCAGAGTCATGAAGGTCAGGGAAACTGAAATTCTGTGAATTACAAAACTGGCTGTAATTACTTTGAGACACTTATACATGTACCATATCGACTGAGAGATGTGCAAAAATGTTTTGTGTGATGCAGGGTGTTAGACAAGTGCCTCCCCACCCATGATGCATGTTGCAGGGCTGCATGTCATGCTAATGTGGCCATAAAAAATGGAGACGCTTACAAGGCTGCTTCCTGAAACATGCATGATGGGTGGGAAGGCACTTACAGAATCAGAGTTGGAAAGGGACCTTGGAGTCCTCTAGTCTAACCCAAAAGAGAAAAAGAGAGAACCTGGGTCCAATAAACGAACTAAACAATTTTATAAGAATATTAATACATGTGGTATGTTAAATACTATATGTAAAAACTCAACTACACCCTTTATACATAAAATAGTTGTATCACATATACAAAGAATATATAAACATTATATCCAAAAACAAATGATAATGCATCATACAAATGTATGAGCGTCTGATTGACAAACTGGAAGAATAGTGTATATCAAATGGGCTGGTGGTCAATTCCCAGAAGTCAAAGATATCATGATGCTGGGAACCCGTAAGGCCCCGTTTAAATGGGAGGTCGGGCAGCAGCCACTTGAGATAATTCAGATATTTACCTATCGGAGTAACCTTTTTATCAAACCTTTTTACCAAACATATAGGGGCGGGCAGTGAGAGCAACCCAGATTGCTGGCACTATAGGTAGGGCAGCCAGACTATCTCGGGGAGTCTCATTTGCTACATTCCTAGGTGTGTATCAGACTAAGGTACCCCCTTCGGCAGTCTTTGGGTTGGACATTATCCCCCACCAAGTGACCAAACCCCTGGAGAGGGTGCAGAATAAGTTCCTGCGCTGGATCGTCCAAGTGGGTAACGATGTACCTGGCCCAGTGTTGAGGGCAGAGACCGGTATATCTCTTCAACTGTGTGCAAAGGTTGCCTTTTTTCGATACTGGTTGAAGTTGTCCTTACAGGAGGACTCTCTTCCCCGCCTATGCCTCCAAGAGCAGCTACTGTATGTGGGTCCCAGGGGATATGGGTGGTTTGGATATTTGGGAGTCCTGTGTCAGTCCTATGGCTTTTCATTTAGTTACTTCTCTGATAGGACGCTAAGGGGAATCAAAAACGAAATACAGATACGGATACTGAGCGACAGGAAGATCTCGCAGGCTGTGGCCTTGAGGGATTGGAGTGTTGCCCCATGGTTAAAACAAAGCTGGTATGGGGTCTAGAGATCTAATGAACCGGAAACTTCGAAGGAGCTATACGCTCCTCCGCTTCCAACAGGTTCAGAGGGCTGTGCTGGAGGGCAGATATAGGGGGGTTGCTTACCCTAAGCGTATATGTTCATGCTCTGTAGGGGGTGTTGAGACTGGAACATTTTTTGTTATCTTGTCCTTACTATGAAACGCTCAGGTTAGTTTGGATCCAACCATTGCTTGCGGGGATAAGACTCCTGAAACCAGGCCAGGGTTACGAATGGCTTCTGCGGAAGTCAAATCCAGAGGACAAAATGGCTCTGGCAATTTTTGTCTGACTAGCATCTAAAAGACGGAAGGAGTTAAATGCAGATGTGCAGGGACACCAAAGGGCCATAGTGGGGTAAAGGAACTAGGCCTGATTTGATTTGTACAGCTGGATTTGCTTTTGTCTATAGTCAGGGCTGGAATACAAATGGATTGCCAATTGTGGGGTGTAAGCTGATGGGGATTTGTATTGGAGATATTCCCGAGATTGTGCAGTGGGAGGTTTTTTATCTTGTATCGTTAACTGCTAGGTAGCAGGTATGAATGTATTATGGATTACTTAAGTACTATGTTGTGTTATATTATGTTGTGCACTCGTAAGTGATGGCTATAGCGGGAGCTGATGCCAAATAAAACATTATTATTATAACAAATGTATGAATTCCAAAAGAAAGTTATTGGACATATAGTGTCAAGAAATGCACATTGCACGGTAATCAGACACAAGCAGAATGTAACTTCCACAGTCCCAATAAAATCCATGGTCCAAATGCGTTTCGGGGACGAGTCCCCTTACTCAGTGGACAGACGTGCAGTAAATACAACATCAAGAGGCAATCAGGTCTGCATGAAGATGATTGTGACTCTTTTTGTACGCCACCTCTTTTAAATACCGAGGTTTATTCAAATATAAATACACCAGATTTTGCCTATGAACAATGAAAAATAATCAATAATAAATGAAACTGGTCTACCTAGAGCTGACGCAAATCCACAAAACAGGATGTATAAGCCAAAACGGTCATTTTGCTGCCAAATATACTTACACAAGGATCAGTCCACACTGATGAAAAAAACTTTATATGGTACATTATCATTTGTTTTTGGATATGTTTATATATTCTTTGTATACGTGATACAACCATTTTATGTATAAGGGTGTAGTTGAGTTTTTACACTTCTTTTTAGTATTTGACATACCACATGTATTAATATTCTATATAAAATTGGTCAGTTTGTTTATTGGACCCAGGTCCTTTCTCTTTTCTTTTGTGTTGGTGCACTATCCAAGGTTTTCTTCTTGGTAGAGAGAAGACTCCTGTCACAATCTCTTGTTTTTGTGTGTCCTCTAGTCCAACCCCCTGCTCAATGCAGGAAATTCACAGCTACAGCATCCCCGACAGATGGCTGTCCAGCCTTCCTTTGAAAACCACCAACAAAGGAGAGCCCACTACCTTTCTAGGCATTTTGTTCCACTGTTGAACAGCTCTTACCATTAGGAAGTTCTTTCTAACATTCACCCAAAATCTGCTTTCTTGTAATTTGAGCCCATTATTTCTAGTCTTGCCTTCAGGGGCAAGAGAGAACAAGTCTGCTATCCTCTCTGTGACAGCCCTTCAGGTAGTGGAAGACCACTATCATGTTTCCCCTTAGTCTTCTCTATGTGTTTGGTGGTGAGGGCAACCAGCTGTGAACTAGATCTTTGCCCGTCCTGGCTGGTGAAATACAGCTGGGAGATGCTGGGGCCGTTGCCGGTTGGGATTGTCCCTTTGGGAGGATAGGGTGTTGGACGTTTAACTGCGGTTGTCCGGCCCTTATTTAAGAAGCCATCTTTGGATGCTGATTTCCTTGCCAGTTATCGACCTTTCTCAAACATTTGCTTTTTAGGAAAGGTTATTGAATGGTTGGTTGCCTGAGCTCCAGGCTCATCTCAATATCATCGGATTCTTGGGCTCATTTCAGTCAGTCTTCTGTTCTGTGTATGGCATCAAGACTGTGCTTGTGGCCTTGGTTGATGGCCTGTGCCTGGAGATTGAAAAGGGAAATTCTGCCCTGGTGATCCTGTTAGATATTTCGGTAGTCTTTGATACAGTTGATCATGAGGTGTTGTTGACTCGGCTATGAGACCTGGCGGGGGTGTGCGGAACTGCTCTTGAGTGGTTCTGTCCCTTTCTGTCAGGGAGGTTCCAGAGAGTGGTGATTGCTTATTTTCCTCTCAGGACCTCCCCTGTGGAGTCCCGCAGGGTTCCATTCTGTTTCCCCTCTTGTTCAACGTGTACATGAGGCTGCTGGGTGAGGTCATTTGGAGGCTTGGGTGAAGTGCTGTCAGTATGCTGATGACACCCAACTCTACCTCTTTTTCATCTGACCCAGGCCCTGCAGCTTTGGTGCTTACCCGATGCCTGGTTGCATCGAGACTGGATGAGAGTGAGCCGGTTGAGGCTGAATCCAGACAAAACGGGTGGTAATGGTTGGCTGACCTTGTGGCTTGGAGGGGATTGGGCTGCCTCTTATTGATGGAGTCCAGCGTCCTCTGGTCAATCAGGTCCACAGCCTTGGAGTCCTTCTGGACCCCTTGCTGCATCTGGATTGTCAGTTTGTGGCAGGGGCCAGGAGTGCTTTTCACAAGCTCCATCTGATGAGGCTGCGTCCTTTTCTTTCCAATTTGAATCTGGCCACTGTCATCCATGCTTTCATCACCTCAAGGTTGGATTACTGCAGCTGGTGCAGAATGCAGCAGCTTGCCTCCTTTCAAGGGTTAGGTGCTGGAAGCACATTACACTGGTGCTCTGTAGTCTGTGCTGTCGTCTTATAACGTTCTGGGCACAATTCCAGGTGCTGGTTTTGACCTTTTAAAGTCATAACAGTCTGGGCCCCATATATCTGAGACTGCCTGTCCTTCCATGTCCCATTGCGATTGGCTGGGAACACCTCTCTGTGGGTACTGTCTGTTTAGTCTTGTTCATACGACAAAGGCTTGCAGGGAGGTGGTGCTGGTTGCTGCCTGAATGTTATGGAACTCCCTTCCCACAGAGGTTTGTTTGAACCCAAGCCTGAGTGTCTTCTGGAGGTGGTGTAAGAAGGATGGGGGGTTGGTAGGTGATTTTGGGGTAGGGTCGTGAGGGGGGGTTGGATTTGGGAAATGGGGAGGTGGTATTAGGTGGGTTGGGTTTGGGGGATTGTTTTGTCTTATTATTTTCATGGACTCTCATATGCTCTTATGTTTTCAAACTGCCCTCACCCTTTTTAGGGAAGGGCAGGATAAAAGTTTAAATAAATAAAATAAACATACCTAGCTCCTTTAATCTTTCCTCATAGGACTTGGTTTCCAGATCCCTGACTGTCTTTGTCACTCTCCGCTGAACCCGTTCCAGTTTGTCAATGTCGTTCTTAAAATGCGGTGCCCAGAGCTGAACACAGCACTCTGGGTAAGGTCTGACCAGTTCAAAGTAGAGTGGAACCATTACTTCTCATGACTTGGAAACGATGCTTCTGTTAATGCAGCCTAAAATTGAATTAGCCTTTTTGGGGGGCTGTATCATACTTCTGACTCATGTTCACTTTGACTAACCACAGTCCCTAGATCTTTTTCACATGTATTGCTGCCAAGCCACGTATCCCCCATCCTGTATTTCTGTTGAACTTCATTTTGTTAGTTTCAGCCCAGTTTTCCAACTTAGCAAGATAGAATAATAGTATCTTGGAAGGTATCTCAGAGATCTAGTCCAGTCCTCTGCCCACTGCAGAAAATCCACACCCACAGCATCTCTGACAGATCTCCGACAGTCCAACGAAAGAGAGCCCATCACCGCCTGAGGCAGTGTCTGTTCCACTGTCAAGCAACTCTTACTGTTGGGAAGTTCTTCCGAATGTTTAGCTGTAATCTGCTTTGTAACTTGAGCCCATTGGTTCTAGTATTGCCCTCAGGAGCAGCAGAGAACAAGTCTGCTCCATCTTCTGTGTGACAGACCTTCAGATAGTTGAAGATGGCTATCATGTCACTGTTTTCTCTCCTGCTAAACATACCCAGCTCCTTCAACTTTTCATCATAGGTAAGGCAAGATTTAGCTTCCAGCCCCCTTACCATCTTTGTTTGCTCTCCTCTGAGCCAGGCTGGTGTAACTGATAAAGTGCTGGACTTGGAACTGGGAAGCCAGGGTTTAAATCCCACCCTAGCCATGAACTCAATGGATGTCCTTGGGTAAGTCAGTCTCTCAGCCTCAGTTCTCTATCTGTAAAATGGGAATGTGTGTTTGTCCATGTGTTTCCCCTCACCTGTGTCCATCTTACATTGTAAGCCCACTGTCCAAAATCTGTGATTGTAAAGCGCTGCATCTGCCTAGTAGCGCTATAGAAAAAAGTACCAGTAGTAGTCCTGTCAACTGGTTCCAATTTGTCAATGTCCTTAAAATGTGGTGCCTAGAACTGGACACAGTACTCCAAATGAAATCTGACCAGAGTAGAGTGGAACTATTACTTCTAAACATCATTTTGAATTTTATTTCTGTCTTCTAAGGTGTTAACTATCCTTCCCAGTTTTGCGTTATCTTCAGATTTAATAAGCATTCCCTCTACTCCCGCATTCAACTCAGTAATAAATATATTGAACAGTACCAGGCACAGGACAGACCCCTGCAGTGCCCCTCTCGACACCTTCCTCCAGATTTATGAGGAGCCATAGATGAACACTTCGAATACGGTTCTTTAACCAGCTGTAAATTCACCTAATGGTATTATCTAGCCTGAATCATGGGGGACTTTATCAAATACTTTGCTGAAATCCAGGTATACATTATGTCCACAGCGTTCCCATGATCCACTAAACTAGTAACTTGATCAAAAAAGGAGATAAGATTAACATGGCAGGACTAAAGCTGCTTGCTGATGTTACAGGAGGGGAGGGAAACTTCCGTAAGCAAAATTAACAAGAGGACAATCACGTGAGTCCCCAATCATGGGCATGGCAGTTGCAGTGTTAATTTTCCTTTCTGTTAAAATTAGTAATGTGATGCAGGGCTGGATTTTGAACCATTGCATTACTGATTTTAACCGAGGTGATCCGAGGGTTTGGGGTGAGATGTCATCAGTATGCGGATGACACCCAACTTTTTATTTCATTTTTGACCGACCCCGGCCTAGCTGTCTCGGTCCTTAGCCGGTGTTTGGCAGCTGTGGGGGATTGGATGAGGGCTAACCGACTGCAATTGAATCCTGACAAGACGGAGGTGATGGTAGTGGAAGTGACAGCTCCCATGGTTGATGGGATCTGTCCTCTGTTGAATTCCCAGGTACAGAACTTGGGGGTGCTCCTCGATGCGCAGCTCTGCCTGGATCTCCAGGTGGAGGCTGTAGCGAGGAATGCCTTCCGCCAGTCACATCTGGTGCGGCGGCTTCAGTCGTTGGTTTCAGTTCCTGACCTGGCCATGATCATCCATGCTTTTATCACCTCTCGACTAGACTACTGTATCGCACTCTACATCGGGCTACCTATGATGACGGCTCGGAAGCTGCAGCTGGTGCTCTTAGTGGGACTGGGCCGCCGGGAGCACATTACACCAGTGCTCTGGCTTCTGCACTGGTTGCCAATAGTCTTCCGGGCTCGATTCAGAGTTGGTTTTGACCTATAAAGTCTTACACGGTCTGGGCCCTATCTACTTGCGAGATCGCCTCCTAGACCGGCCCCTGCAGTCGTCCGGGAGTGCCACATTGGAGGTCCTCTGAGTTTTCCGGGAGGGCACGCAGAATAGGGCGTTCTCGGTGGCCGCACCTTTGGAATTCTCTCCCGGTGGGGGCCCGTCTGGCCCTGGACCTCCCAGCCTTTTGAAGGAGTTGTAAGACCTGGCTGTTCAGTCAGGCATTTGGCGAGGTAGAGGGGGTGAGAGAGGGTTGGTTTTTATTCTTTTTAATTGATGTTTTATTATGTCTTATGCTATTGTACTGTGTATTTTTGATGCTGTTAGCTGCCCCGGTTTGCATCTGGCAAGAGGGGTGGGGTATACATTTTTTAAAATAGGAGAAAGGAAAAATAATGCTATAACCACCGTTCCTACGACCGGAGCCTCGTGATCGCTTCCTTGTTAATTTTGCTTACGAAAGTCCCCTCCCCACTCCTGTAATATTAGTAAGCAGCCTTATTCTTGACAAATCTATGCTGGCTTCTAGTATTCACTTAATTGTTTTCTAAATACTTAGTTTGACTGCTTTATAAACTGTTCTTTCCAGGTATCTATGTCAGGCTGATCCATCTATAGTTTGCCAGGTCCTCCTTTTTGAAGATAGGGACAACATTTGCTTATCTCGTCTTTTGGCACCTCACCCATTCTCAAAGATGATCAACAGGTTCTGAGAGTATGTCAGCAAGTTCCTTCACTACATCCGATCCCAAAGACTTGAACTCGCTAAAGTAGCTATGTATTCTCTGACTAATTCTATCAATCCTGAGCTGCAATCCTGTCTCATCATTCATGCTATTTGTGCCAGGTTGGATGCAGTTTCTGTTTTGGGAGAAGACTGAGGCAAAAGAGGAGTTGAGTAATTTTGCCATCTTTGTTACCTGTTTAACATTTTATGATCTTCACTGAACACCAGACTTACCACTTTTTTCTTCTTATTCCTCTGAACATACCCCGAAACCCCCTTTTTGTTGTTAGCATCCCTTACTCGTCTCAGTTCATTCTGTGCTTTTGCCTGCCTCACACCATCCCTACAAGTCTCGGTTACTTGTCTGCATATGTCCTTAGTGACTTGTCCCATCTTCCATTTATTATACACGTCCTTTTTAATACTCAGTTCATCAGAAGGTTCTTTACTCGTCTTAAAACACCTTTAGTAATGTGTGATAATCACGGGGTGGAAAAGTCTTATGTACAGGTATTTTAAACTGTCACAAACTTAGTAAAAAAACGGTAGTCTTCATTGCACATATAAGCATAATCTTAAAGGTAAATATTTTGACTACAACCTGCGGGAAGGGCTTTGGTCAGATGGGGTTGTGGTCTGCCCTTTCCATCAAGGCTCATGACAGATTATAATCAATAAACATATCTGGGAAAATTGATCCCCCCAGCTCCTGTTTGGTGCAGAAATTTGGGGTTTGGGCAGTTACAACATCTTGGAGCTACTCCAGAATAAGATCCTGAGGATAGGGCTAGCTGTGCCTCGTGCTATTCCTATTGTCTTGATGCGGGTAGAATGTGGGATCGCTCCTCTTCAGGACAAGATACAGCTGGCTCATTTGGGTTACTGGCTGAAGATTAGAGATATGCCAGCCAACCGTCTCCCCACTCTGTCTGCAAGAACAAGAAAATCCTTTGGCCATGTATAGATGGTACAGTTCAATAGAACAAAATTTGGCACACCTTGGCTTTTCTAGTTCAAATCTTCTAAACCCTTTAGTTTAGGCCAAAACCCTTATACGCAGCAGGATTGGGGACACCAGATTGCAAAGTGATAGTGCGGGAATTTGTGAGCAACGTGTCGCTCCTTGGTATACGTTAGTCAAGCGAGGAGTAGGCTGCGAGGAATATCTCACGGATATAAAGAATTTTAAAGTTAGAAGAGCTATGACACTCGTGATATTAAACATGATGTCCACCTTGGTAGCTGAGGGCAGGGTATCCCACCCGAGCTGATTGCGGGCAAATGGTAATTCAAGATCTGCCGCATTACTTATTGCACTGCCCCAAGACAATTCAGATTCGAAACAAGTTTTTCAGCCCCTGGTTTGAAGGTAGGGACCATTGGGATCAGCAGAGAAGGATTCAATATATCCTTGCCAACCAGAATAAGGTAAAAGCATGGTGAGCTGCTGTAGGGGTATGCCAACTGGAATTATTCAGGAAGCAACAGCTGGAATTATTCTAAGGATGGAGTTTAGGAAGGGGATTCCTGTGGAATTCCTGTAATGGTATTTGAATTACAATCTCTGGTGATACCGCTCAAACCCAGAATTATATGTTGCATGTTTGTTCCTATTTACTCATGCATTTTCTCACTAATGAAGACTAGCGGGACTGCAATTTGCAGGGGTCAAGTGTGCCACCATAAGCCCCGGGAAGGGCAAGGCATTTTGCTATCTCGCTAAGGGACTGTACAACATTGACACATGGGGACCCCTAGTAGTGGGTTTTCTCCCCATGTCTTTCCCTGCCTTGCCTTAAACTGTGTTTTTTGGTTAAGATATTTCTACAGGGGTTAAGCATGCTGTACAGCTGTGAGAAGAGTAAGACATGGGAAGATAGAGAACTATTGTGAATTCCATTTTTATTTTGCTAGCTAGAAACAT
>QEPC01010852.1:709888-726098 GCA_003113815.1 Sphenodon punctatus
CTCAGTTCATCAGAAGGTTCTTTACTCGTCTTAAAACACCTTTAGTAATGTGTGAGAATCACGGGGTGGAAAAGTCTTATGTACAGGTATTTTAAACTGTCACAAACTTAGTAAAAAAACGGTAGTCTTCATTGCACATATAAGCATAATCTTAAAGGTAAATATTTTGACTACAACCTGCGGGAAGGGCTTTGGTCAGATGGGGTTGTGGTCTGCCCTTTCCATCAAGGCTCATGACAGATTATAATCAATAAACATATCTGGGAAAATTGATCCCCCCAGCTCCTGTTTGGTGCAGAAATTTGGGGTTTGGGCAGTTACAACATCTTGGAGCTACTCCAGAATAAGATCCTGAGGATAGGGCTAGCTGTGCCTCGTGCTATTCCTATTGTCTTGATGCGGGTAGAATGTGGGATCGCTCCTCTTCAGGACAAGATACAGCTGGCTCATTTGGGTTACTGGCTGAAGATTAGAGATATGCCAGCCAACCGTCTCACCACTCTGTCTGCAAGAACAAGAAAATCCTTTGGCCATGTATAGATGGTACAGTTCAATAGAACAAAATTTGGCACACCTTGGCTTTTCTAGTTCAAATCTTCTAAACCCTTTAGTTTAGGCCAAAACCCTTATACGCAGCAGGATTGGGGACACCAGATTGCAAAGTGATAGTGCGGGAATTTGTGAGCAACGTGTCGCTCCTTGGTATACGTTAGTCAAGCGAGGAGTAGGCTGCAAGGAATATCTCACGGATATAAAGAATTTTAAAGTTAGAAGAGCTATGACACTCGTGATATTAAACATGATTTCCACCTTGGTAGCTGAGGGCAGGGTATCCCACCCGAGCTGATTGCGGGCAAATGGTAATTCAAGATCTGCCGCATTACTTATTGCACTGCCCCAAGACAATTCAGATTCGAAACAAGTTTTTCAGCCCCTGGTTTGAAGGTAGGGACCATTGGGATCAGCAGAGAAGGATTCAATATATCCTTGCCAACCAGAATAAGGTAAAAGCATGGTGAGCTGCTGTAGGGGTATGCCAACTGGAATTATTCAGGAAGCAACAGCTGGAATTATTCTAAGGATGGAGTTTAGGAAGGGGATTCCTGTGGAATTCCTGTAATGGTATTTGAATTACAATCTCTGGTGATACCGCTCAAACCCAGAATTATATGTTGCATGTTTGTTCCTATTTACTCATGCATTTTCTCACTAATGAAGACTAGCGGGACTGCAATTTGCAGGGGTCAAGTGTGCCACCATAAGCCCCGGGAAGGGCAAGGCATTTTGCTATCTCACTAAGGGACTGTACAACATTGACACATGGGGAACCCTAGTAGTGGGTATTCTCCCCATGTCTTTCCCTGCCTTGCCTTAAAATGTGTTTTTTGGTTAAGATATTTCTACAGGGGTTAAGCATGCTGTACAGCTGTGAGAAGAGTAAGACATGGGAAGATAGAGAACTATTGTGAATTCCATTTTTATTTTGCTAGCTAGAAACATATTTGTTGTATTTTATCTTGTTTTTTATGTATTTTAATTACATATTACTTTTTTGGCCTAAAACCCAGTATTACATGTTGCATGCCTGGCCCTATTTACCTAAGCAGTCCCTCACAAATGTAGACCAGTGGGACTGTACTTGCATGGGTCAAGTGTGCCACTATTAAGTCCTGGGAAGGGCAAGGCATTTTGCTGCCTGCCTAAGGGTTTCTACAGCATTGATAAATGGAGATGTTTAGGAGTGGGTTTGCTCCTAGGTGTCTGCCATTCATTGGGTTCTTGGCTAAGATATTTTTACAGGGGCCTGAGAAGGGTAAGATATGAGAGGATTGGGAAGATGAATAAACAACTACCCTCTTGTGGACTTCATTTTAGTTCCTGTTTATTTGTATTTATATTGTTGTATTTTATCTCGTTGTTGTATTTAAATTGCATACTATTTTGTTATGGCTAATGCCTAAACAAATAAATGTTTGACTTGACAAAAATATCTCAAAGCCCCCTTATGCCCCCCCATAATTTATTTATTATTTATTTCTATAATTTCTACCCCGCACCCTCCTGCAACCAGCTTGGGGCGGCTTCCAACAAATATAAAAACACTATAAAAACAGTTTAAAACAATCAGCAATAACCAAAATATTTAGAAAACAAAGCTTGGGAACTTAAAACAGTAAAAACAGGATGGGAGTGAACAACCCTAGCCCGCCCCCCACCCCCAAAGGCCTGGGCGAACAGCTAGGTTTTACAGCAGTGCCGGAATGACAATAGGCTTGGGGTCAGGCGGGCTTCCTCCGGAAGGGAGTTCCAAAGGTGCGGCCCGGCTGCTGAGAATGCCCTCTCCGTTGTGGCCTCCCGCTTTATGCAGGGAACCTCCAAGAAGGCACCCCTGGCTGACCGCAGGAGCCGCTCTGGGGCACGGAGGGCGAGGCGGTCCCTGAGGAAAGAGGGGCCCAGACCGTAAAGGGCCTTATAGATCAACACCTTGAACCTGGCTCGGCACGCTATTGGCAGCCAGGGCAGAGTCCGGAGCACAGGTGTAATATGCTCCCGACGGCCCCTCCCCGAAAGGAGACGGGCTGGCGCATTCTGCACTAACTGCAGCCTCCAAACCAGGAAAAGGGCAGCCCCACATAGAGCGCGTTGCAGTAGTCCAGCCTCGAGGTGACGAAGGCATGGATGAGGGAGGCCAGGTCCGAGCCGCAGATTAACAGACGCAGCCTACGCACCAGATGCAACTGGCAGACGGCAGCCTTAGCGACTGCCTCCACCTGCCACTCCAGGCAGAGGTCCGTGTCCAATATCACGCACAGACTCCGGACCTGTTGAGCTATAGGAGGGTGAACTCCCCCAATCAGGGGCGGCCACTACCTCCCTCGCTCTCCCCACCAACATCACCTCCATCTTATCGGGGTTGAGCTTCAGCCTGCTCTGCCGTATCCATTCTGCCATGGCCTCCAAACACTGGGATAGCAATGAGACAGACAGGTCTGAGTCAGTTGAAAAGGAGAGGTATAGCTGAGTATCATCAGCATAATCATGAGACAGCCACTAAGACTGCTTTTATATGCCTTAGCTGTAAAAACTTTAGGGGCGGATGACACCTGCAAGAGGGCACTCCCCGTCGACTTCAGAGGCCATGATGGGACATGAGGGAGGAGATGTATTTTCAGATACAGAGGCCCAAGCCATCTAGGGCTTTATAGGTTAAAACCAGCACCCTGAATTGTGCTTGGAAAACTACTGATGGCAGTACAGGTGCTTGAGTATAGGCGAGCTTATTTATTCATCAGTGAAAAGTATTGTACCTGTTGCTCCTTACTGTGAAGGTTGGGTTTCAGGATGTGGCTATCACTTTGCCATGTAGTGTCACAGCTGAGGGCACTGTCTGATCTGTAACTAAGCATTTTTCATAGAGAAGGTGGTTTTGAGTCTGTTATTGGACTATTCTGAAGTTCAATACCAGTTTCTATAGAAACCAAGCACTTTCCCTCTTGTTCTGTTCCAATCCCACAGCAATCTCAGACAGGGAATGGCATAAATCAGATGCAACAAGAGTCCTCAATCTCTGGTGTACAGTGCTAGTCAGTTTGGGGTTAACGCCACCCTATTTGAGGCCTGTGGCTACAAATATAGTGCGAGGAAGAAGGTGCGGCTATTTGGGAACCCATGGCTTAGTCCTATACCCTTTTGCCTTTTTCACCTCCTACATGTCCTGGCTAGTCATCACCGTTATGTGGCAGAACGGTCTGCCCTCTTTCAGCTGGTAGCGTCTACCGCAGTCTCACTCCGCTGGGGTCGGGTTTCCCCATGAGGTAAGCATTAAGCAAGCACTGGACAGTGCGTGCGTGTGCAGGTACCCAACTGGAACAGCGCGGATTGGGCACCACTGTGCAGACCACGCAGCATCTGTGCCTGTAGCACGTCTGCGCTGTGTGTGTGTTGGGCTCAGATTGGCTGATCCCATCCGCCGCGGCTCCTTCCTTCCTGCAATGGATGCTGACAACGCTCTCGCTCCACCTGCAGCTGGGGGTTGGGACTTCCCCGCGCCGCTAGCAGCGTATGAATGATTCATTGGCATAGGCTCCCTCCTGCTCGGCGCCTCTGACGCCAGAGTCTATCTGCTCACAGAGAGAGCGGCTCCCATCTCCAGGCGGTGAGTGCAGCGCATCTTCCCCCCTCCCTAGGATCCGGGGCTCCTTAGTGGCAGAAGGGAGAGCCGAAAAGGCAGGGGCGGGCGGCAGAAGCTCCCCATCACCCGCTTCATTGCGATTCGGCTCTGGGGCTGGCTCATTCTTTGGGGAGAACTAACCTGGCCGAGGCTGGCTCTAGGTGGCAAGCATATGCAGGATTTAGCCAAGACCAAGGGCTCTCTTGGAGATGGTTTAGCTCAGCGCCTTGTATGGAGACACAGAGGAGAAAGGCTTGATTCCTATATTGACCAGCCTGTGGAAGGGCCAGCTTTATAATAGGATTTATTCTGGCTGGGGTGTGCCTTAAGGAAATGAACAAACACATCAGGGGGCTAGGTATTTTGGAGACATACACAAATCGGGGAGGAGGGAGAGCTGGCTCTAGCATGAATTTTACATAGGGTTTCCCTGCTATTATTATTATTCATCACAAGGTCGTTTCGTTTTACTGTATCGGAAGGAAAAAACCCAACCCCAGTCACTATGAACGGAGAAACTGATCCTTAAGCTTTTGAGTTAGGGGAAGGTGATTTAAAAATAGGTTTTCATTAGCATGAATTATCAGTCCTTGACACACACGAGCAAATTGATTTTCTAGGGGCATAAGAAAAGAGCAATCTTTTCAAAAGGACAAGCAGGAGGTTTCAAATTCAGTCTACCAAGAGAATAACAAGTGGTGATTATTGGGAGTCTGCCTGTTCATTTCAGGCAGAGCGGCCATTTGGAGAAGCCTATTCAGGGGGAATAAATGAAGCATCATGTTTGTTCTAGGTAGGAGAAGATGAAATGTGTATGGAGATTAAAAAAAATATATAGGATGGAAGTGATCAGCCGTCAAGCTATGACTTAAAATAAAAATTTGATACAGCATTTTAAGAAAAAATGTTTTCATTTCCTAGGCAAAATTTGAACAGCATGACTCCCTCCCCCCCCCCTTTACCCATACCTGTGGCTTTATAAAATAGTCAAAAATTCAAGGTAAATAAAGAGCTTACATTTGGGGTATAAAACAAGGACTATGTTAAAATTTGGAAGATGTGGCACCCCCCCACCCCCACGCCTTGGTTCTTCAAAGAAGATGTGTGCCTGTTTTTTAAATCATGGCAGGCAGATAGTCCAATATTCAGCACAGTAGTTCACTTAAACTTCCATCAATCCACTCTTACGTTTGAGAGAACCTTTTGAGCATCCAAGGGAAACTGAACAGTTAAGACTAGTTCTTTGAGAAATGTGTGTTTTATCTTTATCTAGTTCTTTGAGAAATGTGTCATTTTATCATTTACTAATTGTTTTGCTTTTATTTTTACAGGTTGCAAAGTGTAGATCTGCCAGCAGAATGACTGGAAACCTGTTTTATAGTGCCACATTTTTGCTGGCATTTGGATTGGCTATGACTTCTAGTCACAATCCTAGGGCACCAGATAGGGTATCTGAAGCAGATATTCAGAGACTCCTTCATGGGGTTATGGAGCAACTGGGCATTGCCAGACCCCGAGTAGAATATCCAGCCCACCAGGCTATGAATCTAGTGGGACCACAGAGCATTGAAGGTAGTTGTTTCCTACTTTGCACTATTTTTTGTTCCTTTTCATCCCCTTCCATTCCACCCTGTGGTGCTGGACAGTTGTCTGCATGCTTTAAAGATATCCTTTCTAAGCTTTCAGGAGTCTGGCATTGTGTAAGTCTTCATGTTTGTGCTCCTTTTTGCCCAGTTTTAATCCCCTAATTCTTGTGCTTTTGAGCATCCCTTATGTGATTTGTCAGAGGAAATACTCCTTCATGATGTATAGAGAAGGCCTGAACGGTTACTTGATTTTTGTGCTTCTGAGTTATTGTTCCATGGTTGTTCTTGGGTATCTTGATGGTGTATTGCTTTAAATGTATGATTAAAATTAGGGGAAAGTCTGTATTGAAGAAATTTACATTTCTTGCAGATGAATTAGTCATGAAGTTAATCTGTCCATATTCCAAAAGTAGCTCTTTTTGTTCCTTGCGTTGTGGTGTGTAGTTTTGTTTTACTTAAAATGTCTTTATATAATATGTCAGAAGTGGGCAAACTGTAGGTCTAGAACCACCTGTGGCACTTTGGTCCCATTGTGGTAAAAGGATGTGGCTCTTGATACTAGGAAACTTTGCCCACCCCTGGTTTATGAAACTGTAAACAGCAATGTACAGACTGTGTAGTGCAGCTAACCTAACATTGCTCTCAAATGTATTCTCTGATTGATTATGATTTTCACTGTGCAGGCTTCTTCAATGCAATCAACATTGCAGCTAATGATTGATTGCAATTCAGTAATTTAAAATGAATGCATCATTTTATACTATTTGTACTTGATTCTTCTGAGTGGAAAAATCGCACTGGAGATTTTGTGTTCTAATATGGAACATAGGAAAGGAGATGCTCTTTTGGCACATAGATGATTAAACCTCCATTTTATTTATCACAGTCATTGCTGTCCTTTTATAAATAATAAACATAGAGCAACCCATACAGCAAGCATTCAATTTTATGGACTTATTCCATATCAGGTGACAACTGGTTTAATTTGCTTCTTGTAAATGATTGAACTTATTACATAGAGATTTCCTTTAATATGCCCTCAAACAAAAAGACACACTATTAAAGATGGGAATTGTTTCCATTAATCTTTCAAATTTTACCAATTTTTTTTTTTTTTAATTCACTGATGGTGAAAAAAGTATATTAGGAAAGTGGTTAATTCTGGAATTCAGAAAGGATTTCAAGTAAGCACTTCATTTGGGAATATTGTAAAATAAGGACAAATATAGATTTTGAATGTGAAAAGGCCATAATACTTTACTATTAAACCTATTTAGAGCATGAATTAATTTCATGAAAAAATACATCCCTACTGATGATATGATAACGAGATTTCTGTTAATCTAAGGAAACCACTTACCAGCTATTCTATGCAACACCAATTTTGGATAGTGCTTCTTGATTTCATTTATGGCAGATAAAATGGACATGAGTGGAGAAATAGAATAATGACATTAGATGTTGTTGTGATTGATGGATGACCAAGTGGTTTGGCTGATAACCCACTGTGATCTTATCCCATGAAGTAGTGGTAATGTGTCCTGCATC
This sequence comes from Sphenodon punctatus, assembly GCA_003113815.1. NCBI lineage: Eukaryota > Metazoa > Chordata > Lepidosauria > Sphenodontia > Sphenodontidae > Sphenodon > Sphenodon punctatus. Next base: position 717,194 of record QEPC01010852.1, read on the forward strand.
AGTGATGCTGGAATTTCTTGTGATTGCCATGCCTAGGAACTGAATACCAAGTCCTGATCCTGCCAAATTCAGTGACAAAACTCCCATTAATTTAAATGGAAACACCTTACTTATAAGTAACGAAGCAATTTTTTAAACTTTTGTAGTCTAGAAAAGTTTACACAACCTTTACTATACTATGCTCGTTTTGATTAATAAAACCCAGATTGTTAGATAACTAACCATGTATTAAAATTTTCCTCCTGTATAATGAAAGTTGTGATAGCAAGCTTTATGGGGAGGGAAAGGGGTGAGAAGTAGCACTGACTAAAACAAAAATTAAAACTCTCTAAAAGTTTTCTAAAATAGTTTTCTGGAAACTTTATACATGATGATGTGGTGGAAATATTTCACAAGTGCTTATTTGAGACTATCTGCATAACTATTTTCAAACATGATAATTGTGCTGTACCATTTCATATAATTGTCTGTTCCTGCTTATCCAAATACATACAGATACAATTGCCTAAATCTCTCTGAACTCTCAGGCCAAGATGCATAATAAATCTGGCTAAATTAACTGGAGCAGATTCTGGTATTTCGCCAGAGAAAATCCAGACTCCATTGAAGTCACTTGCATTTTAACAGCAGTAACTGAAAGGCCCAGAATTAGGAAAGGTTCATTAGAAAAATGAAGATGGCTATAGAGACACAGTTAAGTCCAGTTTGTATATTAACATATTAACGTTATAACTGAGCTGCTTTATTCAAGGCAAAATTCTCTGCTACTGAAGTCAATGCAAAGCTCCCATTGACTTTAATGGTGGTGGATTGTCTTGCCTGTGTGTAGTTCATTATAAATAGGTTCTGAGAATTTGTTCTTAAAATGATTGTCAGTAGGCTGCTGCCTAAAAAAAAATGTGTTTTAAAAAATTAATAAAATAAAATCTATTGCTGCTCCTTGCTTGGACAGTAGGTGGCTCTTGAGTGAGCTAAGAAAGAAAACTTGTTTCAGAAATCCACTTCTGTGCAGCAGTAATACATTGTTAATCAGCAGATGGTGCACTGCATATTAACAGTGGAGAGAAGCCAACTGAATCCTGTAAAATGGTGGTGTTAATGTCATAAATCAGCATTCTGTTACCTTTTAAACTTTCCAGATAGTAACAATATATATATATTTTTGCTGTCTGCTGAGTAGAATTCCTTTAGAGATGTACTATAAATCCTTAAACTAGCACAATAATCTTGTCTTAAATATCCCCTATATCTTCAATCTTCTTAGTTTAGTCCTTTTGCAGCTTGTTTTCTTGCTCTGGTGTAGCAGGTGGTTTGAAGCAGGGTTGAATATTAAGAGGGAAGCTTTAAGGGAAATGTGAAATATAAAAGGGTCCCCATTTTAACTAAGTAGTGACTTATTATGCGAGCAGCACATGAACAATGGTGTGTCATCTGAATTATTGCATTAAAAAGTAAAAATGGATAGAGAGAAAAAGGTTAAGAAAAGAGAAAATAGAATTAATTTCCTATAAAAACATGATATACAGACCTAGGAAACATGCATAACATTTCACTCTGCTTTATTGTTTGCATTGTGCTTCTTGGAAATGGAGGCAAAATAGTTCAGATATTTTTTATTGGACCAGCTTTTGTTGGTGAGAATATGCAAGCTTTCAGGCCATGCGAGGCTTTTCCTCAGGAACGTAACTCTCACAACAGAGGTTGGTCCAATAAACGAGATCTGACCTATTTTGCCTCCATTTCTTGCATTCAGGCTCAGCACAGCAACTGCTCTTTCTCACTTGTGTTTCTGGTTAATAGTGGCTGATGCATTCTCCTTTCCTTTGGGGTGTTTATGGCCTAAGAGACAAAACAGTTTCTCCTGCAATGTGCCTGCATGTTGGTCATTTGTATACTTTGGTACCACAGGTATAAATTCATGCACACTCTCTGGATTTAAGGTTTTATTGTCTGGCATGTACAAATGACTCTCACTTCTAGTATATTATTTGACAAAAAAGAGAGCAGTAAAACCACATTTATACACATGGGGGCACCAGCAGCTTAGCTGGAACAGTCTCTAGCCTCTGCCTGCTCTTATTACTGTGAAGTCAAGAATTATTTTAATTCTGAAACAATTAACTCCTTGAGATTTCTTTTCCTTTATGGAAATACTTTGCCCCCGTTCATCTCTTCTAAGCAACTTTTATACATTAATCTTTATTCCTAGATCATTTTTCAAGTGATCACATTACTAATGTAGGGCTGCTTGGCAGGTCTGAGCCTATAGTCTTCTACCCACAAAACAGATAGATATACTACAGGCAGCCAAAGTGAAAACCTTTCTAACATCTCTTCATCCTAACCTTCATCGCTATGGTAATGGGGAAGAAAGCTTTCTTCACTGCCACCACAACCATGGCACAGTCCTTCAAAACAAACAAAAGATCTATGCTGTGCTTGGCTGGCTTTGGCATGAGTCAAATGCTACTTCCACTCTAACCGCCCACACTCCTGGTTTAACCACCTCAGGTCCCCCATTTAACCTGTGCTGTTGCAGCAGTGGGAATGGATACCTAAGTGCATTTGTGTTGATGGACAAGGTCAGCATGCTATTCCACAAGTTGACCGGTTGACGGAGTAGCCATCCAGGGCAGTGGGTATATCCCCAAGAGAATGGAATCCAGTTGGCTCCATTAGTCACTGGGTGAAGTCCATCCTAATTGGTCCACTACCCCAACGACAGTAGTGTCTTAATGACACCCCCGGTAAATGGAAGCCCTGTTTCCAGGCCAGTGCAGAATATTAAATTCAATTAAGTCCAATAAATTAAATACTAGACAGACTGGTATCTCACACAGGCATTAATGAGTTTACCAATTATTCTTTGCCATTGTCTCATTAGCTCTCTCTTAGAACCACTCCTCTTTTTGCAGACCATGCAAGACCTGTCTGTTTTGTCAGGCATTCGGTGAGAGGGATGTGGGGGGGAGGGTATGTTGGGCTGTTTTAATTGAGTTTTAATGTTTGTTTTATCTTGGATTTTATATTTTATTGTAATTTGTTTGTTGTACATCACCCTGAGTCACCATATGGAGACTAGAGTGGTGTAAAAATGTTGCAATAAATAAATATTAGCTAATATGCCTCTTTCCTTACTTAGCACTTTTCATTTGTCTTTTTAAAAAAACCCCAAAAAAACCCACCACAGTGATTTTAAGTTCTAGTATATTTTATTTCAATTTATTTATTTTAAAGTATTTATATCCTGACTACGCAGCTCAGGGTGGCTCACAAATTCATAGAACATCCAGTAATAATCATCACAACAAAAAAATAAAATATAATTTAAAACAACCCAAATGGAGCAAAAAAACCAACCCAACCACCCCCTTCCCAAACTTCTACCCCCTCCCTCGCTGAAAGCCAGGAGGAACAACCAGGTTCTGCGCTGGCGTCAAAACGCAGGGAGGCCCAGGGCCAACCAGGCCTCCACCAGCAAGGAGTTCCACAACCATGGTGTGGCCACAGAGAATGCCCTCTCCATTGTGGCCCCGAAATACCCGGAGAACCTCTTGGAGGGCGCCCCCCTGGTGACCAGTCCAGAGCCTGGGGAGTGAGGCGGTCTCGCAGGTAAGCAGGATGAAAGACAGGAGGTCAGAGTTCCTCCTAATGCCAATTCAGCAGAGGCTATGTTACCAGTAGAGAAGCAGCAGCAGCAACCTTGGAAAATTTAGTTCAACAGACAAACTGAAACTCCAACTGCTTTTTGATATTAAAAAAAGACATTTAATAAAGATGTGAGAAAACTTGCACATAGGTTGTTACTGGTGCAGGGTGATTGTTCCTCTCTATCAGAAAAGAGAGTCAGTTTCGCTGAGAGCTGGTTGGGAAAATGGGTAAAAAAAACCAACAAAATTCTAATTTTCATCAATTTCCTCAATTTTCTAATCGGATCTAGCTGCAACGGTGGCAGCAGCTGAGGTAATACATGGGCCATATATGCGCCTCCAAGTGCGAGTCTCACAGAAATGAATGAGAAATACGGTCTTGTGCCAGTACTAAACAGCTTGAGGATCATGCTGTAAGAAACTGAATTATATGACTCTGTCTTCCTTTACAGGAATATATGACCAGACAGCTAACTCCTTACATGCTGCAGTTGGGGTAGAATTCAAATTTAAACTATAAAAACATAGGCTTCTACCTAAGGGGATATACATTTACAGCTTTGCTACCCTAGCCTGGAGTAGGAAATAAGATACACTTGAGTTGTTCTGATACACTCTTGACTTCTAGAGGGCCATCTACATACAATTTGGACCACAGAATGATAGATGGGAAACCCCAGTAAGCTAGTACAAGACACTGTGTTTCTTATTTTTCCAGTGCTTTGTCCAGTTCATTTTCAAATAACTCAAACCAATATTCTGCCACAGCTTTCGTTGGGAAGTTATACTAGTCTAACCGCTCTGCTAGGACAATTTTTCCTTTTACTCCATTTTCCTTAGTTTTAACTCTGTCAAGAGGGCAGCCTGATATTTGACTTTCTGGTACGACAGTACAGTATGTTATACCACTGAGTATTTTGATTTTGAAACTCTGGTGCTTGCAACCCTGATCATTCTCAAACTCAGCAAAACTACAGTGCAAGACTGAAGATGGTATTGGAGTTACTGCACACACAGGATGTATTAGGCTTGTACATTTAGAGTATTTTATTTTTACCACTCCAGCCTTGTTGGATAAACTATTCATCATGGTTTATAAGGAATGAGTTTTATAAACACGATTAAATCACTCAAGGGTACAAAAATATGGCACTAAAACAAGTGCTATTGTCCCAAAATCTTTTGGAAAGAAGGGATACAAAAATTCTAAACATCTATACTGAAAGAAAGCAATGCTGTATATTAGTAGAAAGGTTGCTTAGGCAAGAGAAATGTTGGCAGTGAGTTTTAAACCTTACCTAGACCTCTATATATAGTATACTGGAGCCTGCTAGGTACCTCTGTTTTCTTTGTGGACAGCACTTCAGTGCAAAACATCTGTGACATGTTCATGTATTTGCTAGTATCTGAAGAATGGTTCCACTGCAAGCCAACCTGCCTAAAGAGCTATACAAACGCTTACTGATCAGGAGATTCGCTGGTGTGGGAGGTATCAGCAGTGCCCTTGTCGTGGACGGATCATTATTTCCTCCAGGCCAGTATCCTGGCACATGTCAGTCCCTGGAAGGGTGCAGAACCAGGTTGGTTGGTTCGACCCAGAGACATATGGAAGCAGGGAGGTTCCGGAATACTCTGGAGGATATATCCTCTGGTTTCCATGACCGTTCGCTCAATGACCTCGTGATGCTCTGGAATTCTGTGCTGACTGAGGTCATCGACCATACAGCTCCTAGGCATCCACTCCCAAATTGCTGACATTGCAGGTACCCATGGTATACAGAGGACCTGCGGCGGATGAAGCGGGAAGGGTAGCAGTTGGAGTGACGGTGATGCCATTCTCGTACTGAAGTGGACCGACTGCGACATAGTTAGCTTACCTATGCCTTGGCTGTGCGGGCAGTAAAGAAGGATTTCTTTGCTGCCCTCGTAGCATCTATGAAGTTGCGTCCAGCTGAGCTTTTCTGGGTGGTGAGGGGGCTAGTCCGTCTAGCCTCCCTCTGCCTGGAATCAGACCCATCTGGGGCTTGCTGTGACTTGTTTGCAGACTTTTTTGTGGATACAAATCACTCAAATTCATCACCATTTCAACACCACATTTTTGACAGTAAGGGAGTCTGAGGTAATCGAAGCCCTGTTCTGTTTTATGGGATCAATCCCAGTGCGTATCATCCTCTGATGTGGAGGATGTCCTTGGGGCTCCTTGGACCACTTATTGTGAACTGGACCCATGCCCATCCTGGCTGGTCAAGGGCGGCCAGGCAGGAGATGTTAGGGCCGTTGCTGGTGGGGATAGTCAACGCCTCCCTTAGGGAGGGCACGGTGCCGAGCTGCCTCGAGGTGGTGGTGTGGCCTCTGCTCAAAAACCCATCACTTGACGATGTTCTGGCCACCTATCAGCCAGTCTCTAACCTTCCCTTTTTAGCTTCAGGGGCACAGATGCCCCTGTCAGCTTCAGGGGCATCTGGACTGGATCAGTTTCCTTGACCCCTCGCAGTCTGGCCTTCATCCAGGTTATGGTACTGAGACTGCACTTGTGGCCTTGGTTGACAACCTCTCCTGTGAGTTGGACCAGGGTCGTTCGACCCTGTTGATCCTATCAGACCTCTCGGCTGCTTTTGATACTGTTGACCACGAGTTGTTGGTGACTCACCTGCAGGACCAAGCCAAAGTGGGCAGTACCGTTCTTGAATGGTTCCACTCTTGCCTGGCCTGGAGAACTCAATGTGTGGTGCTGGGTGACTGTTCATCTTTTCCCCGGGACCTCATGTGTGGAGTCCCGCAAGGTGGCATCTTATTCCCTCTCCTGTTCAACATGTACATACAGCCTTTGGGAGAAGTCATCAGAGGGTTTGGTGTACAGTGTCATCAATATGCTGATGACACCCAACTGTACTTCTCTTTTTCAGCTGACTCAGGCCTGACAGTCTCACCCGGTGTTTGTCAGCTGTGGGGGACTGAATGAGGGCGAGCAACCTGAAGTTGAATTTTGACAAGATGGAGGTGACGCTTGTGGGGGGTGCCAGGGGAGTCGTGGCCCCCGTTGTAGATGGGATTCGCCCTCTGCTGTAGTTTTGGGGTGCTCCTGGACCCACAGCTCTGGCTGGTTGTCCAGCTGGAGCTGTGGGTGCATTTCGCCAATTACGTCTGGTGTGACGGTTTAAGTCATATGTCTCAGATGCGGACCTGGCCACTATCATCCATGCTTTCATCACCTCAGGATTAAATTACTGTAATGTGCTCTATGTGGGGCTACCCTTGGTGATGGTTCAGAAAATGTAGCTGGTGCAGAATGTGGCGGCCTGGCTCCTCAGGGTGATGGGTCGTTGAGAGCACGTTACACCAGTGCTCTGTTCTCTGCACTGGCTGCCAAGTTTTCTGGACCCAATTCAAGGTGTTGGTATTGACCTTTTAAAGCCCTAAATGGCCTGGGCCCCACCTATCTGTGGGATCGCCTCACTCCCCAGGTTCTGGATCGACCCCTGAGGTCAGCTGGGGGCACCCTCCTTGAGGTCCCCTGGATGGGGACAATGAGGAGGGCATTTTCAGTGGCCGCACCACGGCAGTGGAACTCTGTTCTGATGGAGGTCCACCTGGCCCTGGCCCTCCCCTCTTTCCGACGACATTGTAAGACCTGGCTGTTCCGCCGGGTGTTTGGTGAGAGAGATGGGTGGGGGGTTGGGTGGGTATGGGGAGGGGATACTTTTGTTTCTTATTTTTAGCTTTACTATTGGTTGTTTTAAATGTTTTTATGCTATTGTATTTTTAAATGTTGTAAGCCGCCCCAAGCTGCAAAGGCAGGAGGGAGTGCCATAAAAATAGAAAGAAAAAAAGAAAGAAACGTAGTACTTTTGAGCGTGTATAAGCAATCGATGAGGTGCTTGGCTAGTGAGGCAAAGGAACTGAGGGGTTAAGGAGAGTTTGTTAGTTGAGTTCTTGGCTACTCTATTCTGTTCTGTGTTGTGAGGGTGTGTTTGGTTGTGGTTTAGGCTGTAGGGTTTATCTGTTTTTGTTGTTTGTTTAGGGCTTTTTTCTTGTTTAGGGTTTGTCTTGTTACTTTTTTTCCAAAAGAAACAAATCACCATTTCCAGGCAGGAAAGAGTGGCAGGAACAGAGACGTATTTACTGGCCTGACCCAATATCCTGAGATGTGTGCTGTCTGCCTGGAGCCTGAATTAGAGATATTATGACGAGTCTGCAAAGGTTCCCTCCTTTGCTCGTTCATGTAGGAACAAATAATATTGCAAGGAATACCCTAAGAAGGTCAAAGCTGACTGACCCAATATCCTGAGATGTGTGCTGTCTGCCTGGAGCCTGAATTAGAGATATTATGACGAGTCTGCCAAGGTTCCCTCCTTTGCTCGTTCATGTAGGAACAAATAATATTGCAAGGAATACCCTAAGAAGGTCAAAGCTGACTGAAGCTCTAGCAAGGAGGCTGATTGTGATGAAGAGCAAGGTGATCTCCTCTGTTTTCTCAAGGTTAAGGAAGGATCAGTCCTACCATGGAGGTCAATAGATGGTTGCATGGGTGGTATCATCAGAGGGCTTTGGCTACATCAATCATGGAATGGGATTTCGAGAAGTTAGACTTCTGGGAAAAGATGGACTGCACCGTACCAAGGATGGAAAAAGAATTGTAGGTGATTAGCTTGCTAACTGTCAGAGGAAGATTTTAAACCAAGTTTGAATGGGGCTGGGGACAATGATGAACAGAACCGCACACAGGATGTTAGGATGTTAATGAAAGGTGACTTTAAATGATCATTTGGAAAGCAGGATGGCTCTTTTTAAAAAAAATAAATTGTGATCTATTTGGAACATTGCAGGAGAGTGATAGGAAACATCTTAGATGTCTCTATACTAATGCAAGGAGTCTAGGTAACAAAGTAGAAGAACTTGAACTGTTGGTAGAGGAGGTAAAACCTGATTTTATAGGGATAACTAAAACTTGGTGGAAGATTAGTCCTAACTGGAGTACAGGAGCTGAAGAAAGTGTTATTTAGGAAAGAGGAATAATTGTAAAGGGGGAGGGGTAGCATATATAAATAACATGATTTTCAGCAAAGAAATAAGGAATGGTGATCTGGAGAAAACAGAATTAGTTTGAGCAAAGATCACCTTAGGTAAAGTTGATGAAAGGGAAACTTTTCGACCAGTATTAGGGGTTTGCTATAAACTTGCAGGTTCAGATTTGAACATGGACAGAATTATTTGATATTATTAAAGAAAGAAATACTACTGATTATGGGAGACTT
>QEPC01010852.1:726198-747760 GCA_003113815.1 Sphenodon punctatus
CTGCTGCGAGGTTGTGTGTACTTCACTGTGGTTGACTGTGATCTCGTAACTTCTGAAATCACCCGTTGTTACTCTTTTTAATGTCTAGTTTATAAACAAGTCAAAATCACCTATGCTAAGAATATAGGAGAGATACCTTTTCAGTTCTCACTTAGCAGAAGAAACCTCATGCACTGTTCTCTGATAGGATAACTATATTCCAATATTTCATTCCAAGAGTAATTGTGTTGGAACATAAGACGTCCAAGATTTGCCTCAAGCCTACTTTTCCTGAGCATCCGTTTTTGTCTGACAAAGTGACTGATGTTGCTCCAGGCTAATTCCCATCCTAGATGTCCTCATCAGAACTGTAATGAGGAATGGCCTCCACAAAGTCTCACTACATTCCCATGAGGATATCGCTATACCAGGTTTAAACAGAACACTTAAAGGTACTTCCTCCTGGCACATCTAGGGAACTGTCTATGAATAGGTTAGGAGCCATCGTAGGTTAGGAGTCTTTTCCCCTCCCAGGGCCACTTTGAAAATAGTACAAGATCCGAGGGCCACATAGAAATAGGGTGCTTAAGGAGTGCACTCAGGAAGGGTCCACATCATGGATCTGTCCCTGATCCTTGTTTGCATGTCCTCATCTCTGCTCCCTTATCCTGAGCATAATTTTTCAGTGCTTAGGGATAGGAATTGGATCCACGGGCCAGGAGCTGGAAAGGGGGCCACATCATAACTAGCTGCAGGTCACATTTGGCCACCAGGCCCAAGGTTTCCCATTCCCGATCTATTACTTGAGGGTTTGAACTGAGGTTGCTAGATACATCAAACTGGTCAGTGATCTTCAGTATTGCCTTTAGGGATACAGATTTATGCCCCAGACAGGAACAGAGTAACCAGCTAGGAATAAAGCTATTAAGGCAGCCCCTAGTTCTGACGAGACTACTGGAGACAGTGTGCCATAGACTACAGCCCAGAACCAGTTTGTCTGCTGCTGTTCTCTTGTATCAGTTGATAAATTGCAAACATATCTCTGATGCTATTTAAAAAAAAAAAANAATCAAGAAATTCTAAACCCCACCCACCAACCCTATCCCAGCCTGCCAAACACCTGACCAAACAAAAAGGTCTTCCAAAATTAAGCAGGCTTGAGGGTAGGTGGATCTCCAAGGGGAGAGAGTTCCATAAGTGTGGAGCAGCCACCAATAATGCCTCTCTGCATGCCCTTGTGTGAACTTCACGGGTAGTTGGTACTCGTAAGAGGGCGCTCTCAGCCAACATCAAAGGCGGTGATTGAACATAAAAGAAGAGGTCATCTTTCAGATACTTTGGGCCCAAGCTATTTAGGGCTTTATAGACCAGCACCTTGAATTGTGCCTGGAAAGGCAGTGCAGATTCCGGCGCACCAGTGTAACGTACTCCAAGCAACCCACCCCTGACAGAAGGCGGGCCGCCACATTCTGTGCCAACTACAGTTTCTGAACAGTTATTAAGGGCAGCCCCACATACACCACATTGCAATAGTCTAGCCTCAAGGTTTTGAAGACATGGATGACTGTGGCCAAGTCCAAGTCAGAGAGAAACGGTCTCAACTCACCAGGTGAAGTTGGTGAAAAGCACTCCTGGCCACCACCACAACCTGGTCATCCAGGCACAGCAATGGCTCCAGGAGCACCCAAAGGCTGCGAACCAGAGAGACAAAAGGAGGCTGGATCCCATCACTAAGAGAGGTTGCTATGTCCGCCAGGTCACATGGCTGGCCAGCCATCACCGCCTCGGTCTTGGATTCAGCTGTAGTTGTGAGCATGAAGTGCAAGGGCATGTTTTTGCATAAGCATTTTGTAAAAAAGAAAAAATAGGCAGCAAAAATAATCATGAAAAGGGTTGCCTTGTGGTTTCTTTCCCCAATAGTGGCCCTCTTAATGTAAGACAAATACAGATTATTCAGTTTCCTGTAATACATTTCTTTTTAAGCCTCATTATTAGCATCATTAACATAAAATATGAACTTAAAAATGCAATGCAAAATTAAACAGATATTCCTCCTTATTTATCCCATGTTAAACTCATGTATTCATTAAAAAAAACACCCATTTGTGTCTGGCTAGTCTTTTGTTATGTATTCTTTTTTCTTTCATATTCTAAAAATGGCAACCAGGCACTGCAAAATGTATTACAGTCTTTTACAAGACTGTCTGTTAATTTATCTATTGTTCAGACTTGCCAAGTTTAATCTTTCCAGACCACAAGGCGTGGAGGGGATCAGTTTCTTTTTTCCAGTATGCAGCTATCACACAGCTAGCATAAATTGCTATATCAAGAATATTTTCTCCGAGTTACTAATCTCTTTTTGAGTAGTTACCCAATAGGAATACTATTGATCCTAAACAATGTCAATTACACATTTTTAACTGAAATATTAAACACTTATCATGGTAATCAGCATATGACGGTACCATTTCATTTTTCCGTGGGTTTTGCAAAAAAGATGTGTAACTCCAAAACCGAGAAGCACACCCCTTCTTTACTTGCAGCAGCCAGCTGTAAATCAGACAAGATTTAAGGAGACCTAGCTCTTTTGTCTTTCCTTGTGACATTAGCCAGTTTGGTTACATAGTCCCAAATCTAATCCAAGGGCCTAGTCCGAATAACTGGGTTTGGCACGAGGGAGATGCACAGGGGGAAGTAGTACTCCACACTCCAGTTGCTAGTTCAGTTTTGTGCTATATCCCTGTAGCTCAGAAGTTCCAGAAGCTTCTGTGATAGTAACACATCCCTTACATGAGAGAAGGCAAAAACGTGACTTCTAAGAAGGTTTCGAGGAGGTTGTACACCCCCAGAAATTTCACCAAGCTCCACCATAAGTTTTACCAAGCCTCTTTGTACCTGTATAAACCCCAGGGCCAGACTTAGGAATTTTGCACCCCTAGACCCTTCTCAGACTACTGACCCCAAGCCAAGCCCGTCCACAAGCCCCATCCACAAGCCAAGCCCCACCCCCATGCCTGTCTCTTATACACATCTAGATGTGTATAAGAGACAGCGCACACGCACACGCACACGCACACGCACAGATTGCATAAGTCTTTCCAGGGAAAACGAGGGAAAAATGGAACTACCCGTCGTCTGCCCTGTGGTAGACTGGCTGTGTACCTTATACAACCAACTAACTAGGCAGATTGTATTCAGAGTGCAATGTGCACACTGCCAAATGCAGGTTTTAGCACAAAGCTTCAGGTTATAAAGGCCAGGAGGCCAGACTCTACTCCTAGCTGACACTATAGTCATCCTGGAATTTATGCTGAGCGTTATCTTTCAACACAGCTACATATGAAGTAAGTCCTGTGAGACAGCTGATGACACGAAGAGTTACTCCAGCTGACCAAGTGAAGTAACTTTGGGTCTTTGTTCAAATGGCTTTTGTCTGTATCACAAAAATCAGTGGGTGTTTTGCCAGTCACATCAGTGAATCCAAAATCTTAAAGCACCCTGGTGTGATCTCCAATTCTTTAGAAAAAGAGACTTTCATCTAGAACAATAAAACTACTTTGAGCTGGAGCAACACATAAAAACGACATTTTTTTATTTGTCCAGCACCTATTTTTGTTCAAGCAACAATGGTAGCCAGACCCAGTAGATCAAACCCTGTGTGTTTACTCATAAAAGCTATCCCAGTTTATTATGTGGGACAATTTGCGTGAGTAGAAGAAGGGGTTTGGTACACAGAGAACTCAACTTCTTAACCTCAAGCACCACATTGCATCATCTAGATGTCTAATACTTGCTGTCCTGTTTTGACATGCCAAGGCGTATCCAGGGCAGTCTACAGCTCCATATATGGATAAAATCAGCAAGCGCCTTTTAAGGACAAATGGTCGATGTCCTATAAGCCTGGAAGGGTGCCTCCCTATTCAAATCTAGTAGCCATGGGCTTCTCCCTGACTTAAGCACCTTTTGTTTACTGATCTTACAGATGCAGAGCCTATTTACACCATCCTAAGAGGTATTATTAAATTAACATCTTGACTCACCTCATCCTTCTCCTTTGTTCACCATTACTTGGAACTATCCTGTGCTGCATGAGACTCTTAGTGTGTACAGGCTAGCTAGAAGGATCTACGTTGCTGGTTCTCCTGGTCAGGAACAGATCTGGATCCACTGTCCCGGTTCCAGTCCCTAAGCAATAAAAAGCTAGTGATCTGATCCTGAGAGTGTGGTGTCTACCTTGTTCATCATGTGTGTATTGCAGCAACCCTTAAACCACTCCAGGCAAGAGACTACAATATTGCATCTAACCTAAGGCGCAGAAAAAACTACCGTGATGACTCATTGGAGCATCAAAGCAAGAGATTCCATTACATGCTGCTTTAACTCTTCATTTTAGTTGTTTGCCCTAAACCAGCTTTTCATGCAGTTATTGATAAATGTGTTTGCTTGGCAGTGCTCGCTCTCACTGTAATCATAAGACAATGATTCATCATTTATAACGGCCACAGTTTTAGATTTATGGTCTTAATTGCTTCACTTATGCGATTCCTAAACTTCTGGCCAAAAACCTAAATATTGGAAACTCTTATTGCATTCTGAATAATCAACATCAAAGGTTGTAACATTAAAAATACCAGATGCTGAACTCCATTTACCATTTATGCCAGATAACTTTTAGTTTCCCTATTATTTGTAAGTATTTTTATAATGTCATGGTGAAGACTATCAAAACACTTCTGCACATTTTTTTTTGCCTACAACTATATTTCAAAACCTGGTACATAATAATATATTGTTGTCATCCATATGTGCTTAATGAATTGTAGGCAGATATTAATGAACGTTGTAAAAATTCCTTATCTCAAACTTTCAAAAAGTATTCAGTCAATTCATACTAATTCAGGAAAACACCAGGGGGATAAGGAGGCTAGAATGGGCATTGGTGCAGAAAAGAAAATGCCCCTGCCCGCCCCACCCTGCCTTGTCCCACCTCCCAGTGACGTGGAACACAGGTAAACCAGAGAGCATAGGTCCCCCACACTTGTGGTGCAGCTGCACCACCACCTGACCTTATTATAGCTAGCTAACCCACTTGGGAAACACTACCTATGCACATATTTAAACAAGTTGGTTTCTCCCCAAATCCCCTCTTTAAAAAAATCCGGCACTACTTGCAACTGAATGACCAAATTCAAATCTTTTCCTAGATCTTTTCTATTGCCTACAAAACACCTGACAACTTACTTCATCTAGTATCCTTCAGAAATCCACAAGTATTGTCTCAGTTATCTTATCACGTTCGATGCTACCCAGTAAAAGATTGCTATATTTAATGTAGCTGCTCTTGTTTTTATTCTGAAATGATTTTATTAGGCTAGCAGGCTGCAAGTTAGCTGTGATTTTAAAGAGATTAGACATATGGGCTGAAAAATTTTCTCTTTTTAAAAGTACCCTAAACCTCTAGCTTACCATTTAGGTAAATAGTGAGTAAAATGTATATCGATAGCCTATTGTCCACTTTTCAGTGGACAAAAATCCACATCCTCATATCTTTGTCTCACAGAAAGAGACCATTAAATGGAGCTTTTGTTATCCCTCTCAGCAGAGAGTCTAAAGACTTGAACATATACAAAGGAAATGCACTAATCTCTTAGGTTATGGCTAGGAACTACATACCTGACTCATGGTATTTTACCTCCAGTGACGTAGCAAGGTTATGATAGGCCCAGGCTCATATTCTGATTACAGGCCTCCTAAGGGCAAGAGGATGGGGGTCTTCATAAGCAGCAGTTATTTCAAGGGTGCTCCCCTGCAGCATTGGCATTCCCCTGCCAAGAGGGTGGAACCCCCCTCTGGAGTCCAGAACCTAGACTCAAATGAGCCCCCTTGCACCCCTGCTTACCTCAACCTTTCTCCTGTTCTAGAGTTTACAGACTACATGTATTTTCAATGAAGCTGACCCTAGGCTTCTTACTCTGCCTCAGCTGGGTACAGCGCAGAAGGCGTAGGCTATACTAGGTGAAACCACCAATATTAGGTTAAGGTAGGCTATCTAGATGTACAATTTTCTCCAGTGTATGTACAGTATCCTCTTCTAAAATGGACAGTCATGCTAATTTCTCCTCATATTAATAGTCAATTCCAAATCATAGCTGCATGTTAAACATTTCTATTTAACTGTGAGGGAGAAAAAATATGGATATGAGGGGAAATTAAAGTAATTTAGCGTTCAATGCTTATGTAGCTGTTACCATGGGATGTCCTGCTACTGCAGGTCAAAAAATGTACTGTATAAAGGTTAAAGTGGTGTAGGAATAATCTCACATGTCATAGTCCCTGCTGATGATTTGATGAGATAATATTCATGTCATGATCCAGAGGCTTGTTCAGGTATAACCATCTGTCACAGCTCTATTTTTACCTGAAATGAGATGCACTTGTAAAGGTTCTCAACTATGCTTCCAAGGAAATCTTTCTTTTATGCATTCTTGCCATGAAAGAGACAATTTCTGTTTGCTTTTTATTTCCAATAAAGACTTGATGCTAGTGGGATAACAGAGGACACATGAATCTGATGCTTGAGAGGGTAACTAATTATTCTTCCGTTTATGCTCTAGGTCAGAGGATTTTGTTTTATTCCTTTCATATTAAACCTTTTTTGCAGCAGAAAATATTTTCCATGTGGATCCAGCTTCTCTCCACCTATCAGACTGGCTCCTAGATTAGTGACATTTGGGTATCAAAGGAGATTAACAAACAGTTGCTGATACCCCCCCAAAAAAACCCACACTTGCATCCAGCTAGGGGCCTGGACTAGATGACTCTTTCCTTACCATCTCTAAGATTCTACGATTCTAAAACTTTCCATTAACAAGATTTATTCATAGAGAAATTTTCTTTGATAGGGTGGCACTGTCACCCTACACATTTTAAACAGGTTCATTCTCTGTGAAGTCTGAAAAACAAGAGGTGGCAATCCAGGCCTGTCAAACTATCTCCTCATAATGTGGAAAATTCAAAGAAGGTGACATTTGTGTAATAAACTTTTTGCCAATGTGATTAGCAACATGAATTTCTATCTCTGAATAAAAAACTAAGCCAGTACTATTATTTATCAACAAGAGTGGGTGGAGTAGAACTGGTGCAGGAATGAATATGTTTGCAGCAGAAGGCTCAAACCTGAGGGCATTGGGCAAAAGAAATTGCCAAGCTTGGCACAAGAATCTTGTTGAAAGCCTATATCAAGCATTTGAGAGTTTTTGATTTGCACTGACTTTTATTGTATTGCCTAATATCAGAGGAATAGGATTCTGGGAAGCTTTTCAGGGCAATATGACATATTAATGTCATTCTGTTTCAGCTAGAATCAAATTCTCTTCAAGTGCAGAAATGGAGTTAGATGAAATTTTTGGGCATCTCTGAAGGAATACCTTCCTTATTAAGGCTTACCTAAAAGGGCAATTTACTTTTGCTTACCAACAAGAGGTCTGTCTCCTTTGCCAAGGATTGTGCTTCAAGCAGTGATTCCTTTAAGTAAAGGGAAGAGAATGAGATCCTAGTACTCGTGCTTATAAGCAGTTTATAGGAATGAAAGGAATGAGGAATAAACTGTACTGAATGAAAGGAATGGGCTGGAAGCATGAAAAGCTGTGACAAAAGGTTGAAATGTCCAACTGATTTAGAGGAAAAAGGTGAGAGAGAGAAGCCTGTTCACAAGGATAAAGCGGTTGAGGAAAGCAGAGAGAGAAGACTTCTGGAAAGCCTGCACCATGGCTTTTTACTTATTTAATTTTATATCCCACCCTCTCATGAGTGCTTAGGGTGGGTTATAACATATATAAAAGAGATAAGTAAATAAAATCCTTTAAAATCCCCTACTCCCCAAGCCATAGCTTTCCCTGCCTGCCAAATGCTTGCCTAAGTTTAAAAAATAACAATTAAAATAATCTTACATGCTCAGACCCAGGCTGTGGTGAACCCCCAGGGGAAAGGAGTTCTAGAACGGTGACACAACCACGGAGAACAGCTCTCTGTGCCTGTGGAGACTGATGGCACACGCAAGAGGGTGCTCTCAGCTGATCTCCGGGGACACAGGGGAGGAAACGTTCTTTCAAAAATGTGGGACCCAGACGGTTTGTCAATAGTGGGTAGCCCAACTAAAGAAAGGATTTTTCTAAAGTTACAGGTTTGTTTTGAAGACATTTGGATGCTTTAGAAATTATAAAAATGAATGCAGTATTACTGGGAACTGTACTGTGTGTGAGCTGCCCATTTCTGACCATTCATGTTCACACTTTCTACAACTGTAATTTTTATTCCACCCTTCCCTCAAAGGCTTAGGGTGATGTACAGAAATATATAAAATACATAAAGATAAAGCATAAAAAACGTATAAAAGTAATCAAGAAATTCTAAACCCCACCCACCAACCCTATCCTAGCCTGCCAAACACCTGACCAAACAAAAAGGTCTTCCAAAATTAAGCAGGCTTGAGGGTAGGTGGATCTCCAAGGGGAGAGAGTTCCATAAGTGTGGAGCAGCCACCAATAATGCCTCTCTGCATGCCCTTGTGTGAACTTCACGGGTAGTTGGTACTCGTAAGAGGGCGCTCTCAGCCAACATCAAAGGCGGTGATTGAACATAAAAGAAGAGGTCATCTTTCAGATACTTTGGGCCCAAGCTATTTAGGGCTTTATAGACCAGCACCTTGAATTGTGCCTGGAAAGGCAGTGCAGATTCCGGCGCACCAGTGTAACGTACTCCAAGCAACCCACCCCTGACAGAAGGCGGGCCGCCACATTCTACGCCAACTACAGTTTCTGAACAGTTATTAAGGGCAGCTCCACATACACCACATTGCAATAGTCTAGCCTCAAGGTTTTGAAGACATGGATTACTGTGGCCAAGTCCAAGTCAGAGAGAAACGGTCTCAACTCACCAGGTGAAGTTGGTGAAAAGCACTCCTGGCCACCACCACAACCTGGTCATCCAGGCACAGCAATGGCTCCAGGAGCACCCAAAGGCTGCGAACCAGAGAGACAAAAGGAGGCTGGATCCCATCACTAAGAGAGGTTGCTATGTCCTCCAGGTCACATGGCTGGCCAGCCATCACCGCCTCGGTCTTGGATTCAGCTGTAGTTGTGAGCATGAAGTGCAAGGGCATGTTTTTGCATAAGCATTTTGTAAAAAAGAAAAAATAGGCAGCAAAAATAATCATGAAAAGGGTTGCCTTGTGGTTTCTTTCCCCAATAGTGGCCCTCTTAATGTAAGACAAATACAGATTATTCAGTTTCCTGTAATACATTTCTTTTTAAGCCTCATTATTAGCATCATTAACATAAAATATGAACTTAAAAATGCAATGCAAAATTAAACAGATATTCCTCCTTATTTATCCCATGTTAAACTCATGTATTCATTAAAAAAAACACCCATTTGTGTCTGGCTAGTCTTTTGTTATGTATTCTTTTTTCTTTCATATTCTAAAAATGGCAACCAGGCACTGCAAAATGTATTACAGTCTTTTACAAGACTGTCTGTTAATTTATCTATTGTTCAGACTTGCCAAGTTTAATCTTTCCAGACCACAAGGCGTGGAGGGGATCAGTTTCTTTTTTCCAGTATGCAGCTATCACACAGCTAGCATAAATTGCTATATCAAGAATATTTTCTCCGAGTTACTAATCTCTTTTTGAGTAGTTACCCAATAGGAATACTATTGATCCTAAACAATGTCAATTACACATTTTTAACTGAAATATTAAACACTTATCATGGTAATCAGCATATGACGGTACCATTTCATTTTTCCGTGGGTTTTGCAAAAAAGATGTGTAACTCCAAAACCGAGAAGCACACCCCTTCTTTACTTGCAGCAGCCAGCTGTAAATCAGACAAGATTTAAGGAGACCTAGCTCTTTTGTCTTTCCTTGTGACATTAGCCAGTTTGGTTACATAGTCCCAAATCTAATCCAAGGGCCTAGTCCGAATAACTGGGTTTGGCACGAGGGAGATGCACAGGGGGAAGTAGTACTCCACACTCCAGTTGCTAGTTCAGTTTTGTGCTATATCCCTGTAGCTCAGAAGTTCCAGAAGCTTCTGTGATAGTAACACATCCCTTACATGAGAGAAGGCAAAAACGTGACTTCTAAGAAGGTTTCGAGGAGGTTGTACACCCCCAGAAATTTCACCAAGCTCCACCATAAGTTTTACCAAGCCTCTTTGTACCTGTATAAACCCCAGGGCCAGACTTAGGAATTTTGCACCCCTAGACCCTTCTCAGATTACTGACCCCAAGCCAAGCCCGTCCACAAGCCCCATCCACAAGCCAAGCCCCACCCCCATGCTGCGTGTTCATGGTTGCAGGAGCCCCATGTGAACGACGCAGTGCACGCACCCGCAGTGAATGCGGGTGCCCACCTAATGCATCCCCATGCACCCCCACTCGTCAGCATGCACAGAGCAACCAGGGGAAACAGCGGTTGCTCCGTGGGTGCAGATGAGTGGGAGGGGGGGGTGAGTGGGGATGTGTGTGCGGACATGTGCACGCCTCACCCACACACTGGCACATCCACGAATTCCCCCACCTGGCGGAGCCATGTAAAAAGGGCCTTGGAGGAGCCACTCAAAGAAGAACAGAAGGTTGCTGCCTTTTAAATAAGGTTCTTCGAGATGGCTGTAAACAGTCTCACAACCACTGCCCTTTCAGCCCCGCATGGAATGTTTTTCTTATATTCTAGAAAAGGTTGGAAGGAACTGTCATTCTGAGGGGGGAAAGTGCTTTTTATACTAGAGGAGCTCAAGACCATCATGTGGTCTATCTGAATAGGGTGAGCACGCACAACCCAGTTGTGAGAATGTTCGGCGCCATCTCGAAGAACCTTCTCTAGAAGGCAACAACCGTCTGATCACTCACATGGGGAGGAGTTGTTTGTAAACAAACAGCTTTATCTCCCAGTCCAATCAGTGTCCTGCTGTTGCTGCTGCTGCACTACTAGTGGGCAGCGAGGAGGCAAGTGAGGGATGGGGACCCAAGCAGCAGGGTTTGGCTGTGGGCAGCAGCCTCCAGCCATGCAGGGAGGGGGAAAAAACCAAGCAGGTGGTGCAGACGACAATTGCCACCCTCCCCCCCTGAAAATGCCGCCCTAGGCCTAGGGGGCCTGCCCCTAAGTCTGGGCCTGATAAACCCTGTATCCCCAAGGCCTCCTGCTCTCTTATAGGACCCCTTCCTAAAGTTCTGGAATTGCTACTGAAAGGAAGACAGAGGCTGGCATTGCACATAATGCCAGGACATTCCATCCCATAGCTGGTATTGCATGACCACCATCATTTGGTGCAAACTTAAGAGCTATCAGGTAGCCACTTACGTTCAAGTGGCTACTTGATAGCTGATGGGATGGAGGACAGTTTCCACCATTCCTGGGAACGGTAAGGGAGCTCTTTATCCCTGCTCTACTGTGTTGTGTTCTACCAGACCACACACTGTGACCAGATATGACAACTGCTCCCTGCCACTTGCCTGATTTCAACTACACCCACAAACAGTGCAGGTGTTAGCGAAAAGCAAGCCAATAGCAGACATGGTGGCTATGCATCAGGTCATATATAGATGTAATGATCCGTTATGCTATACGTTTCCCAATTGATGCAGTCGCAAGAGTTACATTTGATAACATCCAGATAGAACATTATAGCAGTCCTGCCTGTCCTTTCCAAACCTCATTTTCCTTCTAGTTCAGTCAGTACATTGCAGGACTGGGTGAGAGATAGGATTTGCTCTATAGAGGCCACTCCTGTGATGTAAATCATTTATTTCTAGACACTCCCCTGCTAAATGACGCTCGGAGCACTTTACAACATAGAAATTTTGATTTATATCCCCACCCTATCCCCCAAATGGGTCAGGGCAGCTTACTTTTTAAAAAAATAATAATTTAAAAGCACACACACGCATACACACACACACAGAAACTCAGCATTACTACAAATACATCCTGCATCTCCCAAACCCCACCAACGCATCCCTCCCATTCCCATTTCTCCAACTCTCACTTGGCGGAATTTCCTCCCCCAGCCTAGCCCCACTGCAGGGGCCATGACTAAACTGAGGAGCTGCTTAACCTGCCCCCACCCAGCCTCCATCTTTCACCCACGAGAGTCTGCCTAAACTACCCCACATAGTCATCCTTCCCACTCTTCCTGCCCAGAACAGATCCCCATAAAAATACAATGCAAAAAGGGACTATAATGGGGGGGAGGGCAGGGAAGCTGAAAGTAGCAGGAATGAGATTCTTCAGGGCAGCACAGCTTCATGGCCATGAACAGCCCAAGAATGGTCACCGCCCTTTGGCCACCACCTGCTCTTATGAGGGCTGTACCTGAGGGGAAATCAGATGGCACCAATCCTCCACCAGGAGAAGCAGCCCACAGTCAAACCACTTCCCACCCTGACATACCCATTGAGGGTATGTTTTAGATACCCTCAGTTCAAAGGAATAGTGGATGCTCAGCTCATCACCGGAAAGTACTTCACAGGATCAGATCCTTGTGGAATGTGCCATATTTTTCAAATTCACCAATCTTCAAATTCTAGAACCTTATCTGTCCTCTGCTACTAATTACACTTAAACGGTAGTTATGGTACTCAAATATTCCCAGACTAAACAAAATCTGATCTTGTTGAGCAGAAACTGTTGAATTGTGAGGATTTTCTCTTCTCAGTAGAATAGTTAGCTTTAGTGCAATTATTTTTTATCCTACAAACGTCGCCACCTGTCCCTCGCTCCCTTTACACACACACACCTATAGGAAATAATCTGGTTGTTTTTAAGGTAAAATTGGAGTCCCCCACCCCCAAGTGAGTTTGCACAAATTATCGTAGCCAGGAATGCCTCTCTTTGGCACACTTCAGATGAAATAGTTGAGGTTAAGCAAGAGATATGCATTGTGAATTTGAGGCTTAATGAACATGAGAAGTACAAAATAGACCGTGTTGGCAGATGTCATCTTAACCTTCTACGATGTTTGCTTTTCACAAATCAAGGCTGGGCAGAGGATACAAATGTTTTGCAAATTTGTCTTGCCCATAGACTTACAATTTCTATTACGTTACGTCAGTTGTTTATAACTGAATTAATGTCATTATTTATACAGAGTTTTGTCTTTTAAAATATAATTCTTTTCCTACCTTTTTCTTTTCTTTTTCAGATTCCCCCTTTTCCCCTACAGTATAATTGCAATTGAAAGAAAATCTGCTCAGCATGTGTCTGATATTCCAGACCTTATTGGAGTTCACTACATCTATGAAATATTGCAATATGTAGAAACACTTATACAAACTGTGGTCATAGCCTTTTTTTTTTTTTTTTTTTTAATAAAACATAACTTTTCTTTCTGCCAAGACATTTTTGGCAGTTTTTAAAAGGTTCACTCTATTAAAAATGTTATAGACCAAATGATTTTTAGAAACTTTATTGGGGGCGCTACTTAAACCGAGGAAGGGTTGGGCACCCCCAGGAATTTTTGCAAAATTTCTTTGCATAGAAAATATAGTTAAGCCCAATTACTCTAGAATAGATCAGTGGAAGCCAGTGAGACTACATGGGAGTAATTGTTTTGTCTGTAGCCCAATTATCTCTAATAAAATGCAACAATTAGAATACAGAAACCAGTAGGGATTAGCAATTTCAAAAAGATGATAGAAAAGCTGCAGCATGTACAAAGAAGTCAAAATAGGAAAAATTATGTCAAAGAAGAAGCAGAAAGCTACAAGACTGGTAATCCTTGTACTACTTTCCTCAGTGAAGCACTCATGACCTGCACACAATTAAAAGCATTGTACAATTTAAACTACCTTATATTCCTGTTTTTTATAATTGTTGATGACACTGACTATCCCTGAAGAATTGCAAAAGATTTTATTAATAGCTTCAGTAATCCAAATGTTTCCTTGTGGTTTATCTTTCCAACAACATGACATTCTCCTCCATACTTGTTTCCAAAATGTTCATATGCTAATATTTAAATGACTAAAAGCCTTGCCTCAAAAGAGAGTTACCAAATTTGATCCATACTTGTGCTTCTTCCCCCCCCTCCTTTTTTTTTCTTTTCAGAATAAGAATTTACTCTTTGAGAAAATGAAGGGAGGACCGAAAAGAAAGAGAAGGGTAATTTCCAGAACACAACTTGTTTTCATTTGAATTCCTTGTTCCTCTGTAGGGTTGATGAAGAATGTCAAGTAAAATCGCATCGTTGGAATGAATAGGCCTAGTACTCAGAATAGCTATTTGAAACCAGAGATTTTTTGTGATAAGCTGCAGTACCTGTTTCCTGTGTGTCTTAAAGTTTTATTAGTCTATTACAAGACAGTTGCACTGTATTCAAGTACAAGATTTTAATATAAAAGCTAAGAATTATATTCACAGGCCTTGTAAATAAATACCTTTTTATTTTGCAGAGATTATTGTGTATGGTAATTGTGCTACTTTCTCATTTAAAGTGATTTTTTTTTAAAAAAAAATCCAGATATATAGAACATTCCTCTACTAACTATTGGAGGTCCACTAGATTGCTAGCAGCCAAATTTTACTCTCTACTGCATGCATTATGCAGTATGGATAATATGCTATATGCCTGTAGCTGAGAATAGAAACTGTCAGTTGCATTTGGCCCCATAACTACTGTAGTTTATACAATGAAATTACTTCTGATCTACCCAAGTGTAAGTGAAGTCAAGCCCATTATTTCTATGTAAAACTGTATCACAAATGATGTTAACAGATGAAAGATTAGCCAACTGAAATCCAGGGTCACACTGTGGAGCCCACAAACAGCTGCCACTCATAGGTTCCATCCCTTCCCACCACGCTCTGCCCCCCACCCCACCCTCCACCACCAAGATGCGGTTGATTCTAGGACGATTCTAGGTGCTCCACTCGGGACTCTATGGTCCTGGTGGACCTGCACATTCTGCTTATTTAGTTTCTAGTTTATTTTATCTGTGTTTTACTTTGTTTTACTTTGTTTTGTTATGCTAGTATGTTTTGTTTTTCTATCTTTATATTAGTTTGGTAAATTTACTGCAAATTGATTGCTTTTTATTGTTATAATGGCTTGTGATCCCGCACAGGAATTAGCGTGCGTAGGAATGCGTTATTCCACTTTTCTCTCACAAGAACATCTGTGATTGTAAGAGCTACATCGCGGGACCCATTCATGTGCAAGTGTTCTGGGAGAAAAGCAGAATGGCACATTCCTATATGCACTAATTCCCATGAGAATAGAGCCAGGATTACCCTCACAGAAGTTTCCCCCCGCTCCTGGGTAATGCGAGAAAACGGCCATAGTTCCTCATTGGTTCTGTAACAGCCAAATTCCACAACATTAATGTTGCACAGAAATATTTAAATACAAATAAATTGTTTACTAATGTATTTAATAGATATATTTAACACAATAAACATGTACATTTTAAAGTACAAATATGAATGCCACTCCTGGTTCACTAATTCACTCACTGATGAACAGACCTTAGTACCAGAGTCCAAGTAAAGGGTGCAAGGACATGGGCATGATTTACCATAACCTGCCAGATCAAGGGGATGCATGCACCCTTCACCAGGAAAAAGAAATTCAAGCTAAATTGTGGATGTTTGAGTTATTTATATAATATAATATTATATATATTACATATTATATAATGTATATAATACATGACTCACTGTGGGCAGTGTTATCCCACTTTGGGGAGCATTACCCCACACTGAGCAACCTTATCTCTTGATACAGCAGATTGTATGGTGGATGGCTGCCAGATGTTTGGCTAACTCCACCCCGAGGTGGACTGCTGGCAATACGTTCACCAGAGAAAGCCAGTGACACATTGGAGGTTATTGTTGCCCAACCAGGTCAAGGTTGCCCAATGTGGGATAACGGGCCACCTTCTGTGTAGCTGGGCCTGTAAAGCCCCACCTTGCGGCCGGGTCTCCAACACCATAGACTGGCAGGTGCACGTCGCCATTCCCATGTGTCCACATCATGGCCAGGTGATGGTGGGTGGGGCCAGGTGCCCACATGTATGGACAGCCCCAGGGTATGGTGGGACCTGTGACAGTGGCCCACCCACTCAGTTGCCTGACGGTGGAGCAGATAGTGACTGTGCCAACCCAAAATGTGGTGGCAGTGTTTGCCCTCCTCAGGGTGTGTGGGGAATCGGGACCTGCCCTGTCTCATTTGACATTACCCAAAGAGGATGTTTTTACCTATGCATTTATACAGCATCCAGATCACACAAGCTTTACCTGAGCCAATCAGAAGCTGTGTTAATTGACCTTTTAAAATATTAACTGTCATTCAATGGGAACAGTTACTTTTGCATTTTTTGAGAAGATGAAATAGCCCCAATAGAATGAGCTTTAACGCTTAAAAAAAGTCAAACACTTGTTCAGTGCCAGGCACACTCCTGGTGATATACAACTAATAATAATCAGTACTTCCCTCAGTAAGCTTTAATGAAAGATTCCTTCCAAAGATTTGTAAAGCTGCAATGTGGAACTCTATTCACACGTTTGCTAAGCATTACGGATTTATTCCCCTGATCCTGCAAACACGGATGCATTTAAGAAATCCTTTGCGATTATTGGAATTACCTAGGTTTTGTTTACAGAGTTGCATTGTATATTCCCACTCTGGTTTGGTAGAGCTAGGGTTCTCATTTTCCACTGAATCTAAATTGCAATGGACTGGAATTACAGTGAGAAGTATGCTGGGAATATTCACATGTGGACAGCAAACCTTCTGAGAGCAGGGATTTGATTAACTTAACTCCCACAGGCTGGGGACCATTGAGAAGACAGCCTATTGAACTATATTTGCCAATAGCATAAATGAAAATTGCTTGATAGTTACTCCACAATCTGCTTTCACGTGGTGAACCAATACTATTTGAAATAATATTTTTCAGAGTGTGAACCCTTATCTTCAAGGACAGAGACTGGACAATGTTGTAGCAAAGAAGTCTGTTCCACATTTTTCAGATGAAGAGAAAGGAACCGAATAAGTACTACAAAAATGAATGATGAAAACCCGGGCCATCCACTGCTAGATCACAATATTGCTTATATATAAATCAACTATTAGAATCTTGTGAATGGCAGCATGTTTATTATTTATCTAATTGTAGATGAAAACCAGCTGTATTTATATTATGTTCTCCTACGTAATGAGAAATACAGTTCTGCTTTCTGTTAAATTATGATAATAGTACCTTCTTGCTGTTTTTGCTTTAGTTCCGAGAAACCTTTAAAAATTAGTCTTTTAAATAGCTGATGTGAGTTAACTGGCATTAAAGAGCAGCTTGTAAAGAGGAAGAGGATATAAGTTGCCTGGTTAATTTCCAGTGTTTATTCATATTTTGCCATGTTTGATATGTGAGAATGATAGTTCCATCAAGTTTTGTTCACAAATGTTCTTGCCTAACAGTGACTAACTAAAGTAATGCTAAATATCATCTTATCCAGACATTTTTATCATTTGGCGTATTTTAATAAACATTGCCAGCAATCTACTGTGTTTGCCTAGACAGGAAAACATATTTCCCGAAGTATTGGGCAAGATAATCTGCCTCATTTGCTACAGTCTAGAGAGAGGATGTGGTTGCCGTGTTGGTCCCAAAAGCAATAGACAGAGAAAAAGTAGTTCAGATGATCTCTTTTATGGAACCAACTTCTGCTAAGGAGGATACACAAGCTTTTGAGTCATGCAAAAAGAGCCCAGTGTGGCTTGAAAGTTTGCATATCCTTTCAACAGAAGTTGGTCCTATAAAAGATAACTGAATTACTTCGCCTCCATCATTTACCATAGCGATAATTAAAAATTAGTGTTAATTAAGCATCTCCCTCTTAGGCATTCATAGCAAGAAAACCTATTTGCCTTATGGATAAAAAGAAGCTCCTTCTGGAGCTTGTAGATGCTCCAAAACAACCCTCAAAAAACAAAACAAGCAAAAAAACAGGTCCGTGCTCTGTCTCTTTGGACAAAGCTAGAGAAGGCCACACAGGACAAGGACACTTCAACCTTTGGGGGCTTTGTAGCCCATGTTTTAAAAAGGAGCAGAAAGGGCTTAGTATCTACTATTCCTGAAAATACCTGTGTCAGCCTCTTTAGTTCGTTGCTCTACTCCCAGGATAATAAATAACTCTAGAAATCGGTTTTCCTTTCAACCCTTTGTATCCCTGACTCCTTAGAGGACTGGAGAGGAGTTTCAGTGGAGGAAGTCAAAAACTTAATTCTGGTATAAGAATCAATAAAGCCCTCCAGAAGTCTTCCTCCTTTTTATTCCTCCAGAAGTCTTTCGGAGGGCTCCGGCATGGTGGGTCCCACTGCTAGCAAGCCTCCTTACACTTATTGATTGATTGATTGAATTTCTATGCCGCCCTTCCCACAAGACTCAGGGCGACTCACAATCAGCAAAAGAAACCACAACAAACCCACCAACCGTTAAAAACGTTAAAATTCATACCAAAAACACCCTCCCCTCAAACCCCATTGTCTCAACTCTTCAGACAACTTTCCAGGGAGCTGGGCATTATTAATCCCATTTTTAAGAAATGAATTTGGATTGTCCACATTTCCTATCATCTTATTTCCTTGATTAATGTAATGACTAAAATTTACTCGAGGCATCAATTGAATAAACTTCTAGACCAGGTCCAGATCGATGTTCCAGACAGAACAAACAATGGTCTCACTTCCTGGTATCCGACAGACTTGTTTTTATTGGGAACCAAACAACATCAAACAATTAATGCAGTTTCTAGGTTTGCTTTCTTATCCAACAAAATCAGACTCAATCTTGGGTTTTAAACACTGTTAGAAGATAATTTTAATTGTTTACCTAAGATGATTAATTTTAATTATGCTAATCAATTTTAACCATGTTAATTGCTAAATTTGAATTGCTATTTCTAAGGTTTCCTTGCACTTTTATGAGCCTGTAATGTTTATGTATTCTCATTTTTAAATTTATGATAGCGCAAAGCCAATAAACCTTGCCTGCCTACCTTGAGTCACGCAAGAAGAGCCCTGCGTGGCCCTGCATATCCTTGTCAACAGAAGCTGGTCCCATAAAAGAAAACATCTGAACTACTTTGCTGCTATCCTTTACCACAGTCATTGTGGCAGGGTCAGACTCATCTGGGATAAATAAATTCTGGCAGGATTAGGACCCAACAGTCATTCACTCGGGAATTAAGTCAAACAGTCCTTTAATTACCCACACAGTCAGCTGTACACAAAAGGGGTTACCTTCTGCCCTGGCATGCACCTTTCTAAGGCCAAGAGCCCTCATGCACTCTCCAATGCCATCATTCTCTGGGGCAAGTACACTCCGTAGCCCAGCAGAACCCTCAGCTCAGACAAACCCTCTGTGCCTGCTCCTGAGACCGAGCTCTCCCCCATCTCCTACCTTGTCCTAGGCTTCTCACTGAGCCAGAGGCTCCGCCCCCTCCTGCCTCTTTACAGTCTCCTTTTCTCGAGGCAGAGTTCCACCTAGCGCCTGCCTAAGCTGCCTCTGTTAGCTGTCTCGCTTTGCTCTTTCAGCTTTCCTCTCTAACTGAGTCTTTTCCTGGCTCTTCTCCCTGGGCTGGCTCTGCCACACCCTATGCAGCCAATTACACCAGAAATGAGAGTAGAGACGAGCCTGAAGAGAAGACACAGAGGAGATATGATAGAGGTTTATAAAACCTTGCGTGGAGTGGAATGAGTAGACGGAATGTTTATTTACCCTCTCAAGTAGTACTAGAACTAGGGGACATTCCATGAAACTAACTGGTGGCAGATTTAAAACAAAAAGTCTTTTTTCACTCAGCCACAGTTAATTTGTTGCCAGAGGAGGATGTCAGGGCCATTGGTATAGCTGTGTTTAAAGAAGGACTGGATACGTTCTTGGAGAACAGGTCCATTAGATGGGAACTTCTTACTGTCGGGAGGTGGGAGTGATCAGCAGGGAATGGATTGCCCATTATGGGTATTTTCAGATGTTACGAGATCAGTCAACCACAGTGAACCACGGTTAATCCCGCGGCGGGGCCAAAGCACCCAGAATGTCTGTTTCGTGGGCGCCAGATGTTCACCACAGTCAATCCCCACCAGGGGTCAAAATTAACCATGCTTCCAGACCTCTGGCCCGGACCATCTCCGAAAGCATGGTCAAAGCAATTCCCACCAGGAAACAAAAAAAGTAATGTCTGAACGGCAACCACCCGCCGGAATCAAGCAGAACGATTCCCAGCCGGGGACAAAGCATGCAGCGTTGCTGCCAGGCAATGAGCAACAACACGGGCCGGGGAGGGAGATTTAAAGGGCACCCGGCAGCAGGGGGACGTGGTGGGATGGAGCGAGGCAGAAGGGAGAGGAGAGTGGAGGGCAAGGGAGAAGGAGGAGGCGGTGGTCATGCTGAACATGGAGGCAGTGGGGGGACAGCAGCAGCCGGGACGGGCCGCCCCGGTGCCTTCTGGGTGCTTAAACCATGGCCCAGGATCGGCATAATGTCTGGGCCATCGTCTGCTGGTCCAATTCCCTACCGTAGTCCTGCTCCCGTCACATCTGTTTTGGGCCTTTCTTGTTCATGGGGAGTGGTTAGCCGGCTCGCCACCACTGGGAATCCACTGTGGTGAATCAGGCGCCCGTAACGTCTGAAATCACCCTATGACTGCTGATACTTCTCCCATGCGACTGAACTTGGCCACTGTCAGAGACAGGATGCTTGGCTTGATGGACCATTGGTCTGACTCAATATGGCTGTTCTTACGATGCACTTTCTTCAGCCCTAAGATGCACCTCCTTAAAGGGCCACTACCCCCCAGGGACTTTGCCCTGTCACAGTGATAACTCTAAAATGGTGTTAATTAAGCATCTCAGCTCTCTCAGGAATTCATAATCACTTTGAACTACCTACTGGTACAACTCTGGTCTGTGACTTCTAAAATCCAGTACGGGGGTGGGTAGTTTTTTTTTGCTTTGCAAAAGAAGTACCTTATATTTAAAGCTATATCCATCATGGTCCCACAGAGCGCCTCTAATGAGAATTTATTCATTTATTTAGAAACTGAATACCCCACCCTCTCTTGCCACTTGCAATTCAAGGCGGCTTACAATAAAAAGGTATAAAATACAGAATACATAAAAACACAAACCAACTTAAATAGGGACATAGCACATTAAAACCTCATAAAACCCAAAAACCCCTCCCCTCCCCTCCCCTCCTCCAACTCCTCCAAATGCCTAGTGCAGCATCCAAGTCTTCCACTGCTGCAGGGGCGGCTGGTGGGTTTTGAGTTTGGAGGGGTAGTAAGGCTGGCCAGCGAGCCGGTGGGCGGAGCCAGAGGGACAGTAGGCAGAGCCAGGGGGATGGTAGGCCAGTGGCATGGCATAACGCAGCAGCAAGGAGTTCCCATGGTTAACATCAGATGGAAGAAAACACAATCTACATGCACATCAAGCTTAAAATAAATAATGTATAAACCCCAAACACAGGGAAACACTGGCAAAACACTGACAAAACACAGCAGCAAGGAGTTCCCAGGGTTAA
>QEPC01010852.1:760322-849368 GCA_003113815.1 Sphenodon punctatus
CTCCTCCTCTGTCCCCCCCACTCTCCCTCGTCTCCCCTGCTCCCCTAACCGCCTTCGCTTCTTCTCCATTGCTGCCCCCCATGCCTGGAACTCCCTCCCTGCCCACATCCGCCTTGCCCCCTCCCTCTGCACCTTCAAATTCCTCCTCAAAACCCACCTGTTCCTCACTGCCTTTTCCGATGCCTGTTAGAACTTTCCTTTCAATTTTTACTGTCTGCCCTCCCCGCAGACTGCTGTCTAACTGTAACTAAGCCAAGCACGTGCACCTGAGACCTCGCATCCGCTTGAATGTTATTTATCCCTTGTCTCTCCCTATGTCCCCTCTCCTTGTCTCCCCCTCCATGTCTATTAGATTGTAAGCTGTAGGTAGGGACCATGTGATTCTTATTGTTCTGTAAAGCGCCAGGTACACAGCTGGTGTTACGCAAATGCTTATAATAAAATAATAATAATAATAATATTCTTAATCTGTGCCCACAGAAAATGCAGTTTGTAGTTCTTTATTCTCCCCCCTTCCCCCATGCCCATTGTTACCCCAACTGAAGCCCGAACAGCCACATGAATATTTTTACCCCAGATATAGTAACACAAATAAGTACCCATAAACGTACATCACAGCTTAGAAGAGGAAAGAAACATAGGGTGTTAAACAAAACATTAGCCCACAACCGGTGAGTGTCCACTTGTCTGTTTATTAGACGTTCGCCCCCACTAGCCACAGGGTCTCCACCCACTGGACCCACAGCCCCCACTCACAGTGGGGTCTCAGAGATTGTGGAGTCCACCGTGTGGGCTAACGCGCACCCATGTTTACGTGTCCACCAATTAGTTTGCATGCAGTGCCTCCATGTGTACAAGTCCATCAGAACCATAGAGTCATGGGCAAAAATCCTAGAGTATCTGAGGAGTGACTGCTTCCTGTCCCTTTCTCCGCTCTCTCACTGGTGCCACAAGTGGGGGTGGCCCACAAGCACATGAAATACACGCAAAGAGCTGCCCATTTATTAGGCTGCACAAGCTAAACAAGTTTGTGGGGGTAGCACAGACCAAGCCCGGACTGCAGTAGGCTATTGTCTCATTTGTTACCACACATAGTCCATGGTGCATGATTCAGGGGTCATTTTTACACAGCCCCTGCAGGATGGGTGTCCGTGGTTGCACCGGTGTGTGCACGGTGAGTGGGCGGGGTGTTCATATAGGTGCACACGCATTCCCAGGCATCCCCCAGGCATCAACTTGCACGGAGCAACCTCCGTTTTTGCCGGTTGCTCTGTGCATGTTGATGAGTGGGGATGTGTATTAGATGGGAGTGCTCACGCATGGCCACTCATTGCACATGCCCACGCCATGTCCTTCACATGGGGCTCTCCCACTCAGGAACACCCAGATCTGGGTGTTCATGAGTGGGTGCATCTCATGTGAAAAAGGCCAGGAAGTCAAATCTGGAAAAAGGTCAAAGAAAGTAAGTACAAGAGCAGCTCAGATAGTGACTGTAAAGGACTGGGATGCTTATGAGTCTGTTTACCTCAAATCAGGTGTCCTTACAAACACTTTCTAAGAAGTGAGCTAATCCTTATGGCAAATAAACACATTTCTCCAAAGGGGCCTTTGCGATTGCAGCTTTATGAAACACTACCACAAACTGATTATGTGACCATTGTGAAGATAATTCGGAGAGCAGAGGAGATATACCTTGGGGGGGGGGGGTTCATTATATTGACAAGCCTCTCTAAAAGTCACTTGTGTGCTACCTGAATATCCAAAGTGGTACAGAACGCAGGTAAGCCCTCCTGCTATGGCATGAACAGCAGCAGGCTTCACCCTGCACCTACTGCTCAGAGGTGTAGCCTGGCAAATAGAAATGTTTTTATTTGGAGATGTGTGCTTATTTGCTACAGGGGTTCACTAACCTACTAGGTGTCTGTGTGAACATTTATGGTAAACTGTCCTCCAGCCACTCTCATAATTATCCCAGAGTCCTTTGCAATCACTATCTGAGCTTTCCTTCTTTCTTTGACCATCTGCCAGATGTACTTCCAGAATCATGCACCATAGGCTATGTTCTCTTTATGCTTGTAAGCTGTGATGCAAGTTTATGATGTAAGGCTGTGATTCTACACTTGGAGGGGGAAATGTAATTTCACTGGTAGCTAATGTTCCACATCAACCAA
The DNA here is from genome assembly GCA_003113815.1 of Sphenodon punctatus. Lineage (NCBI taxonomy): Eukaryota > Metazoa > Chordata > Lepidosauria > Sphenodontia > Sphenodontidae > Sphenodon > Sphenodon punctatus. Next base: position 762,494 of record QEPC01010852.1, read on the forward strand.
ATAAATTACTTATTTTACTACAAAATATTTCTGAAGGAGACAAAATGTATCCATTAACCTCCAGCAGCTTGCCCTGCTGTTGCCGCCAGACAACCAAGTTCTACCCACAACATTAAGTCTCATATTGCCAAGAGGGTTAAAGGTGTTCTGTGTTGCTGTTAGCAAAAATAGTTCTACAGGCTTGGCCAGTTTTACTGTATACAGTAAAGCCCATTTAATGACTTACCTGATAAAAAAAAGTCAACCACATAATGACTCATTTTCCATACTTGTTTGGACCCTTTTGTGGTAAATTCTTGGCTTATAAGTAGGGGAAAGGAGGAGGATTGTTTAACAGTCATAAATCCCATGTCAAATTCCTCAAAGCACTGCAGTTCAGTCATCTTCAGAGGGTAAAACAAATGAGATGCTGGCCTGTGTTGGCCTGCTGAGACCCAGGACCCACCTGCCCATGTAGTCCCAGGCCACCAGTTGTGGTCGCACTACTGTCCTGGGGTGGGTAGGCATCTGGCCCGGGAGGCATCCTGAGGAAAATCTCTGAGCCCCAGGCCAAGGTCCTCCCATGTGGGCCAACATGGGCCAGCACATTTGTTCAGCCCCACCCTCTCCACTGCAGGGTGGAGGCTGCCATGGCTATGCTTCATGGTGGGGGGTGGGATGCTAGGAGCAGGGTAGGGGTAGGGCCACCCCACATTTTTTTGCGGTCCTTGCCCAACCAGGGTTGTGCAAGCAGTGGGACGGCTCTCCTGGCAGCAGGAATGTTTGTTTCATGCTGCTCACAGACCCGGAGAGTGGCAGTCATAGGTTTCCACCCTGGGCCAGGGACCCCCCTCACTGCCTGCACGTTTGGTTTCACTGAGAGAAATACTACATTATTATGTGATAGTTAGATCCCAGGTCCATAAAAATTAGAGTAATGATCCCTCCTGGTAACTGTTCACTGTTTCAGAAGGGCCTGTGAATCTTAACCTTTGTCAGTGATAGTTCTGCTTGGTAAAGGAAACACAAATTCTAGGGTGTGACTCCTTGGGTTTGTCTTGTTACTATTGTGACTGAGGACTGCCTTGTCACAAAAGGTTAAACCTCGCTTTAAAGAAAAGAAGCCATGGCATTCTGCTGATTCAGTTTAGCAGACTTGACTGTACTTGAAATTGAGAAATCTCAAGAATACTATTGAAAAAAACGTTACCATGTGGCTTTTATATTCTTGGTACAGGATTAACAATTCTGGCCATAACTCTCAAATTGCTTACTCTGAAGTAGTCCCACTGAAGTCTATGGAACTACTCTGAAGGAACTGATGTGAGAACTGCCGCTTCCATCTTCCGTTCTATCCTGCATATGCATCACGGTTAGGTCTCCAGCTTGGGTGGTAGTGGGAATTTTTTCATCAGTGCCACCACCTGGCTAGTCTTAGTAGGAATCTTTCTTCTATGTCTCTCTCCCTTCTTCCATCTGTGACCGCACCTATCCAACTTCCCGATTGGCACCCAGCCTTATATAAAGCTTGCTGGGAACAGGAGGAAGTTGGTGGAACATCTGTTGTTGTGTCTTACTCTGCTTTTCTGTATCAGGTTGTGTCTTTCCTTGTAGTAGTTTGTTGATTGTGTCTTTGCCTCTGCCTCACTTCCCTCCGATCCTTTGTGTGTCCTTGCTGTTAGATCTTTGTCATTATTTGTTACCCTCTCCTGCACCTTGATTCTGACCACCTGCGTGTTTGTTATTCTTGTTACATCTGCCCCTTATCTCCTGTAATGTGCTGCTTATAATCCTGCTTTTCCTCTCTCTCTCTCTCTCTCTCGCTCTTTGTCCCCAGGTTTGTCTTAGCTCCCCACTCCTGTATGCTTGTCATATGTGTTGCTTGTCTGTGTTGGGGTGTCTTTTTCTCTTAGCATTGTCTTATCTTTTTTTTTGCTCTAGTCATAGATGTCCTTTAGTATTTCTCTTCAGATGTGTCTTGACTGTGTGCTGTCTCAGTTGTGAATCTTTGCTTGGTCTCTCTCCCCTTAGCCTTCCTTGCTGTAGTCTTGTTTCTCCCCTTTGTTCCCCAATCCTTGTCTGGTCTCATTCCTTCCCTTATCCCCAATCATTGTTTAGTCTTGCTTCTCCCTGTAACTGCGCACCATTCTGTGGTCTTATGTCTCTTCTTTGTACCCCAAACACTGGGCACTTTTACATGAGCGGGTCGTCGTGGCACGACTCGCTCGCGCAATATTTCAAAATCCCACAAGGCGGGATTAGACGAGAAGGAAGTCTGGGATCATGCATGTTGAAGGCGGTTGCACATTGTTTTCAGACCATGAATTAAATACCTCACAATCAAGGTATTTAATTCGCGGTCTGAAACCAATGCGTGACCGTCTTCAACACGCATGATCTCGGACTTCCATCTCATCTAATCCCGCCTTGTGGGATTTTGAAATATCATGCGAGCGGGTCATGCCACAATGACCCACTCGTGTAAAAGCGCCCTCTGTCTGGCCTTGTTCATTCCCTCTAGCCCTCAACTAGTTTATGGTCTCTCTCCTTCCCTCAGTCTTCTGTACCCTTCCTGGATCCCTACTCCTACCCCTCATCTTGATGGGTGTTTCTACACACACTTTTCTCCTACATGTTTGCTGTTACAACCTCAGCTTTTTGGGTGTTTAAATCACTCACCCAGATCTTAAACCTCTGGTTCTTTGAACTTCTGCATCAAACTTCTCCCAGAACTTTTGTGTGTTAAATGTTCTTCTGGTAAACTGCTTTGCTCCAGGCAGCTGTGGTCACTTAGCTTCCATGGCCGCTCCTCAGGTCTACAGCTGTGGCTACTTTAGGCTGCCTCAGGTCAGTGTTTGTATGAAGAATGCATCCAGGAACTTCCTCAAGGTTGTGTGTGAGTGTGAGAGAGCGAGAGAGAAGAATGCATCCAGAACTTACTTGTGGACTTGTAAACCCAGAAGACTGAAAGACCAGTACTTTAAGGTGTGTGTAAAAATGCCCAATGATGAGCCACATTCTCTCTGAGGTCAGAAAATATGGCCTTCTATGCTGAGTCTTGCTCTCCTCCAGAGTGGAGAACAGCTGAGAGAGATCGTTCCTTTCTTTTTTTTTTACCCCCTCTTGCCCATAATTCTGTATTCTCCTAGCTAAAACCTTTTTCTTCTACCTCCATTCCTTGTTCTGAATACCCTCCCCCTGACAATATGTGGAATGGAATTGGGAAAATGACTAGCAATCCAAATGGAACTGCAATTACAAATGAGAAGATCTAGATGTCCTTCCCCCTAGATATGGCATATTGCTACTCTTTTGGGGTCACCCAGGAAAATGTCATATCAATTGTGAATGTCCAGTTAACTGGAAAACCAAGTGCTTTCAATTAATTGTATCTTTGTGGTTTTCCTAAAATGGCAGAACTGCTTTGCGAGATCTGATCACAAAATGATATTTAACAGAATGTGTACTGACATTTTTCAGATCAGTCATTTATATCAGGAGCATTAATGCAGCTCTTCATATTGCTATGGTTTCGTATTTTAGCTCTTCAGGATTAAAGCCTTTAAATTGCTAAGTATTTTGCCAATTGCAAGTGTCTTAATTAGCTCTTTAAAGTGGTTTCAGATATGGATTGCATAAAAGAAATTGTACAAAAAGTATATTGTATTGCAATGAAAGCTTTCTCTGGTTAAAGTATTAAAAAGCCTACTATACCATTTAAAGTGATCTCTTATGCACTTAATATCTACAGCATGGAATTTCCCTGTATTCATCAATCATGTTTATATACAAAATGCAGTTTATTTGAAGCTTGTTGTTTTAAGATTATGGTATATTTCTAAACAGATCAATAATAATAAATAGAGATGTTAATGCACAACATTCACTGGAATTATTATTCTTAGGTGATGAATCTGAGGAACTATCACAATTGGAAATAACACTAGAAGAGGTTTTAGAGCAAACTGAGGAGCTAACCAGTTACAAGTCACCTGGAGTAGATGATCTTCACTCAAGAGTCCTGAAGGAACTCCAATATGAGATAGCAGAATCGCTATTAGTAATCACTAAATTCAGGCTCTGTACCTGATGATTAGAAGATAGCAGATATAATGCAATTTTTTTTTAAAAAAGTCCCAGAGGTGACCCTGGAACCTACAGACCTGTGAACCTGATGTCAATGCTGGGTAAATTAGTAGAAATCATTATAAAGAATAAAATTAGGCATAATAATTGGAAAGAACCATCATTGTCTTGCAAAGAGAAACCATGCCTTAGCAATCTACTGGGATTTTTTTGAGATTGTCAACAAGCACATGGATGTAGTTAATCTGGTCACTGTATTATATTTGTAGTGATTTCCAGAAAGCATTTGATAAGGTTGCTCATCAAAGACTTTTGAGAAAACTATGTAGTACTAGTCATGGAGAGGAAAGGTCATTTCATGGATTGGTAAATCCCTAAAAGATAGGGAGAAGGAGTAGGAATAAATGCTTACTTTTCACAATGGAGAAATGTAAACAGCAGGGTTTTTTCAAGGGATCTGTATTGGGACTGGTGTGGTTTAATGTTCATTAGTGGTCTAGAAAAGGAAGTGAAGAGCAAGGTGGCCAGACGTGCAGATGACACAAAATTATTCAAGATAGTTAGGTCCTGAGCACACTGTGAAGAATTGCAGAAGGATCTTGCATGCCTTGAAGACTGAGAAACAAAATGGCAGTAGAAATTCAATGTTGATAAATGCAAAGTGATTGATAGGAAAAACTAAATTATACATACACAATAGGTGCTAATATACATGCAGCCAGCATACTGGCTACACATCCCAGGGAGGGGGCACCCCTGGCCACGTCAGGGAACTGAACAAACATTCCTGTAGATTGGCTGGGGAGGGAGGGCCGGAAGAGCCCAGTTGTCTCTGTCCCTGCCATGACAGGTAGCCATGGCTTCCAATAATGGGCAGCCATGGTAGCTGGCCTTGGCGGCCCCCACACTGGGGCTGGGATGGTGGCATGAACAAAGGCATTCACCCACCTGGGCAGCCCATGGGCCTGGTTCCTTCTGAGCCCATGATTCCTGGACAACTGCCTACCTGGTCAGGGACTGTATCAGGCCTACATCTGGCAGCCACTAACAGATGCACAGCTAAGGCTTTTGCCCCAGCGGGGTTACAGCAGGCAGTCATGTTTATTAACACCCAATGTTGGGTTCCAAATTAGGCGTTACCACTCAGGAAAAAGGCTCTTGGAGTCATTGTGGGTAATTAATTGAAAACCATCAGCTCAATGTGCAACAGAGGTCAAAAAGGCAAACATAGAGTATGAGAATGATAAGGAAAGAAATAGAAAATATGTCACCATGAAAATACATGGTGTACCAACACCTTGAATATTGTATGCTGGTTCTGGTCTCCCTATTTCAAAACATTTCCAGTAGAAATGGAAACAGTGCAGAGAAGGGCAAGATGGATGAAAAATGTTTCATACAAGGAGAGACTGAATAGGTTAGGGCTCTTGATTTTAGAGCAGACGCAGCTAAGGAGAATGGGGTGGATGGGGGTGGGGGTGGGGAGGAGAATATGATAGCAGTTTACAAAAATCATGAGTAAATAAAGAAGTAAATATGGAGCTGTTACTTAACTTAGCCCTTCTCATAATTCTAGAACTTGGGGTCACCCAATGAAATTAACTAGAAGCAGATTTATAGCAAATCAAAGGAAGTATTTTTTTTAATTCAACATACAATTAACCTGTACAACTTGTTACCAGAGGGCTCTAGTTTCCAAAAAGGACTAGATAGATTTTTAGACGCTAGGCCCATAAATGGCTGTTAGTCAGGTGATGAGCCTTCCAACTGTGGGGGGCTGGAAGCGAACAGTGGGGAACAGATCAGTCCAGTAGGATCGGTTGCACGCTCTTCTAAAGCAACTGAAGTTGGCCGCTGTTGGAAACAGACCGCTAGGCTAGCTGGGCCATTCGTCTGTCCTGTAATGGTACTTTTATGTTCTTATAAAAGCAAAGTTCTTTGCCTAATGGTCAATGGGATGTTTCAAATTAGAACATACTGATGTGCTAGACTGTTGTTGAAACATTTGTATTTAAATAAACAAAATTCCCTTTCACAATCTTAATCAGCATTTGATAGAAGACTTGTAGATAAATTGTAGGTCTAGCTCTTGTTAGAATTGCCTGATTTATGGGCTGGATTCTGATCTACTTCATGGTGGTGAAAATGGTATCATTTTGATTGTTTCAATGAGGTTACCCATTTGCAGCATCACAACATCATAGAGCAGCAAGAGCCCGCTCCCCACATGGCCCTCCGGTGTGTAAGCACAGCTACCACACTGTGGGGCCTGCGCAGGGAGCTGGGTTCAAGAGTAGCCCCCCCCCTCATGAGGAAGCCAGGCAGATGGGCTGGGCTGCGGGGTCGTCCAAACAAGCAGGTGTCTGGTCCTGCCCTGACTCTCTCCCCTAGTTGGACTGAGATTCTGCTCTTGGCTCCGACGTGGCCTTGCATGATGGTGCTCAAGGTCCTGCAGCTGTGCTCCCTGTGTGGTGGGGCATGCACAGCTCCTCCACATGAGCAGCTCCGCTTTGGGTGATCTTACTCCAGCTGGCATAAGGCTGTTCCGTGACGCATCCTGATCCTCAGAATTTTTCTGAGGACGTGTCACACAGTAGCCAGCTGCTCCTCCCACCCTGGGGCGGGGGAAACATCTGGCAGGTACTGGCCACATGATGCACTGTAGGGATGGGCGAACAGAACTGAGTTTGGAAATTTGGTTCAATTCAGTTCGGAAATTCGGTTCAGTTCGGAAGTTCGGTTCAGTCGACCGAACTATTCGAGTTCGGTCCAAACTCCGAACTTCTGAACAAAGTTCAGAAATTTAAACCCCATTGAACTAAATGGAATATTATCTTTTAGGGATGGGCAAACAGACCCGAGTTCGGAAATTCGGTTCGGTTCGAAAATCAAGTTTGGTTCGGAAGTTCGGTTCGGTCAACCGAACTGGTCGAGTTCAGTTCAAACTCCGAACTTCCGAACCGCGTTCGCCCATCCCTAAATGCACTGCATCATGTGGCCCAACTGACCAGGGAAAGATAAGTCTACCAAAGGCATGGTAGCCTCCCCTGCCTGTCTCATCTGACTGCACCCACTGTGGAACATTTAGACAAACAACTTAAACTTCAAATTGTCTACGAACTTCTCAAATTAAAGTGTTTATATAGTGGGAATAAGAGAGACCAGAAAGGCAGGTGCAACCTCCACGTTTAAAATTTTATACAAAATGCTGCAAGGCAAATCTACACCTTTTGGATTTAACAAAGTTTTAGTTTTAGCAAAGATTAGAAAGAAAATGCTATACTCTAACTAGTTGCTGCAGCAGAGCTGCACTTGAAACTCTCTGCTTCTAATCTCTGACTGAAAAGGTGGGAAAAGACAGCATTCAAGGACTCATCACAGTGGATCTAGACAACATAATTTTGAAGCACCTCCTTAAACTGGACACAGGAAGGAGAGGCATAAAGGAGAACTGAAATAATTTATATTTGAAAACTACGCAAGATCCCAAATCCTTTAGAGTATATACACAACTAAATTTGTGTATACAAATAAATACAGAAGTAAAGATTTGTTCCTTATTTTGTACCCAGCAAGATCCATGGTCATGGTTTCTCCATGAACGTGTCTACATATTTTAGATGTAGGGTTTTTTCTAGCAAGAAAAATTCCTCAAGTAGGTAGGCTGACTAAGGGTGCAATTCTCCACCCAATGATGTCAATGGCAAAACTCCCATTGATTTTAATGGTGGAGGAAGGTTATTTTTAGGCAAGGTTATTGAACGGATAGAGGCTCAGCAGCTCCAGGGGGGCATCTTGATCGCGTCGGTTATCTTGATCCTTCGCAGTCTGGCTTCCATCCGGGTCATGGCACTAAGACAGGACTTGTGGCCTTGGTGGATGATCTTTGCCAAGAAAAGGACAGGGGTTGATCAACCCTATTGGTCCTTTTAGATCTGTCGGCAGCATTTGATACCGTTGACCACGAGATGTTGGTGACACACCTGCGGGACAGTGCAGGGGTGGGCGGGATCATTCTTGAATGGTTCCGCTCATTCCTGACCAGAAGAACTCAGTGGGTGGTACTCGGTGATTATTTTTCATCTTACCGAGACCTCCTGTGTGGGGTCCCACAGGGTTCGGTTTTGTCCCCTCTCCTGTTCAACGTATATATGCAGCCACTTGGCAAGGTGATCAGAGAGTTTGGGATGAGGTGTCATCAGTATGTGGATGACACCCAACTGTATCTCTCATTTTCGACCGAACCAGGCCCGGCTGTCCCAGTGCTTAAACCCAGTCTGGCAGCTGTGGGGGACTGGATGAGGGCTAACCGACTGCGACTCAGTCCTCACAAGATGGAGGTGATGCTAGTGGGTAGGTCAGTGGAGTCAGATGGAGTCTGCCCTCCGCTGACGTCCCAGGTGCGGATCCTGGGGGTGCGCCTTGATGTGCAGCTCCGCCTGGATCTCCAGGTGGAGACTGTGGCGAGGAGTGCCTTCCGCCAGTTATATCTGGTGCGGTGGCTTCAGCCACTGGTTTCGGCTCCCGACCTGGCCATGATCATCCATGCTTTTATTATCTTTTGGTTACACTACTGCAACACGCTCTACATGGGGCTACCTATGGTGATGGCTCAGAAGCTGCAGCTGGTGCAGAATGCGGCGGCCCGGCTCCTGGTGGGATTGGGCCACTGGGAGACATTACACCAGTGCTCCGATCTCTGCACTGGCTGTCAATAATCTTCCGGGCCCAATTCAAAGCGTTGGTTTTAACCTATAAAGCCTTACACGGCCTGGACCCTGCCTATTTGTGAGACCGCCTCACTCCCCAGGCTCCAGATCGACCCCTGCAGTCATCCGGGGGTGCCTTGTTGGAGGTCCCCCAGGTTTCCCAGGGGGCCACGCAGAATAGGGCGTTCTCGGTGGCTGCGCCACACTTCTGGAATTCCCTCCCAGTGGGGGCACGGTTGGCCCCGGACCTTCTGGCCTTTCACAGGAACTGCAAAACCTGGGTGTTCCATCCGGCATTTGGTGAGAGAGAGGGATAGGGCTTGGTGGGGTTGGAGAGGGTGGAGGGGGGGTTGTTTGTGTTTTATGATTAATTTTGTTTTATGTTTTATAGTGTTTAAAATTGTTTTATATTATATTTATATTATGTTGTTAGCTGCTCTGGGCTGCCTGCGGCAGGAAAGAGTGGGATACAAATTCCATAAATAAATAAATAAATAAATAAATAAGGATATGTCCTATCTGTTTCAAACTTTTTAACCAATTGAGCTTAACCCTATGCTTTGATCGGTGGTTAGCTAAATCAAATTTAAAGTTATCCTCTACATACTAGGATTTCATCTTAAGTTGGATAACTGGAATTTTTAAAAAAACACATTTTTCCCATTACTCCAGACAAACCTTATGACTAGGATTCTTGCCAACCATATCTCACAATCCGTACTGTACATTAAAGGATGAGAGCTTACAATTCACCCTTTACAAAGTAGTCATCTATCATTTCTATGTCTACATACACATTGTACCAACTGCATGAGATCTCAGACCTTTTAAAAGCTGAACCATTGCTGTCCCCTTTAAACTGAAACATTTCTGTCCCCTTCACAAGGAAGAAAACTCTTTTAATCAAAGAGGGAAAGACCCAGAGGAGATTGTCTATTTTCTTCAGTAGGAAACAATTGCAGTTGCCTCCCTCAAACCCCTGATCTTACTGAATGCCAGTTTCTATGTGCATGCATTTAGAAATACACCAGCTTTCTTTAGATCCAGAGTGAATCAACCCATGGCATGAATAATAGAATCCAACCCACTGAACAAACTGTGCTTATGCTTCCAACCATGGACAGTGAAGGCAAATTTTAAATGGGAACTGCTTTGTAGCAGAAGAGACGACTTGGGAGCAGGGGCGTAGCTAGCTTGGAACAGGCCCTGGTACAAAGATGGAAACGGGCCCCCTGACCGCTCTCCCAGCAGCAGCAGGGGTCCTCAGATTGGTGGGCCCCAAATCAACTACACCACCTGTTCCTATTATAGCTACACCTTTGGCTCAAAGTGCATACGCTCCCGTCGAGATTACTATTTCTTATGCTTTTAGGAATATGACTGGCTAGCTAGGGCCTGCATTCACTGCGTTCCCCCATTGATACCTATGGGGGAAATGCAGTGAACATGGGTCCCTGGTTACAGCTTGAAAACAAGCATTCCAAATGGAGTTGTTTCTGTCTGGGACAGTGAAAGAGTTAAGTAAATCATTCTCCACATAAACATGTACAGTACCAGGTCTCCCACATTCAAGCTTTCTGCCATGAGTTGACGGATGAGGTTGAATTCCTGTGCATCATCCTAATTCACCATGCAAAAGAAATATGTATATCTGATCATGTTTGCTTTATTTATGATGCTAACTGCCTTCCAGTGACTATGGGATTCCTGACAATCGGAATATCTGCTAGCCATGTGTTGAACACATGGGAGCATTACAAATCTTAAATGACTGTAAATGCCATGGCGGTGGCATCAGCAATTGGAGCAGACGAAATTTTGAAAAGTCTGCCTGGCTAGCAAGGTCTATATTTTCTTTTTCATTTTCAGGGGAAAGATTAGAATAACCCCCCCCAAATTTCCCCCCCAATCACAAAGAGACTAATGAGTTTCATATAAACGCATGGAAGAGTACTCTTGCTGGAAGCCATGGATATTGTCTTCTACATTTGATTGTGATATTTCTTCATCCTCTTATTGTCTCCAAGAAAAACAGTCAGTGGCTAATTTTCCTTGCAAAATGACTGAGTATTTATTGGTCAAAGGAGAAAGCACAAAGCAGAAAAATAACATGCTGTTTTGATTCTGTTTCTGGCCTTCCCTGACTGGTATCACACTAAATCTTGGCTTTAAACACAGTGTCTACCTTCAGATTAGACAAATAATTATAACTAGATCATATTTTGAAGACTGGCTCTAGGCTCTTCATGTCCTTCTCTTTGGTCTGTTCCTACAGTTGAATCCAATCAGGGGAGGAGAAGCCTGCTGCTGTAGTAAAGGATGGCTTGTAGTAAAGGAGGTCTCTGGCCATTTTAGACAGACCCGCTTTCTCCTTAATGAAAGCCAAATAAACCATCCTTTCATTCCCAATGCTAAAATGGCCAATATCGACCTTTTCCTGGCCTTTCACATTTTGGGATACATGCTCCTACTGGGAACATTTCCCAGGACTCTGCCCCCTCTTTGAATTTAAGCCCTGGAGTAGGGTGGTGATTCATGGATGGATGTAGTCTTGATTAAAGATTCTGTACTCCTAAACAGTGTACAGGGTCCTCCAAACAGAGGACCCTCCTAAACAGAGTACAGGGTCTCCTAAATAGAGTCTGCCCTCCCATAGGGGGAAGTTGTGGAATAAACAGAATAAACATGTCACTTATGTCTGTTAAATGGCAACACCTATCTCCAGATGACTCATACAATTTCTTACTCCTAGACAGTTTTCACTTGGGTAATTATTCTGTGATCACTTGCAAAATGGACTGTTCCCATAAAAGAAGCATCCCACACTTGGGGGTCACTTTTAGTCATATTGTTTACCCACTATAGATGGTATGCTGCATGTATCTTAGTGTTGGAGAAGGTACCCAAGTGGCCTGAACCAATAACTAGCCCCTAAGGGGAGAGACAATGGAACTGAACACAAGGGGAGTGCCAATACAATATTTATTGTCTGAGGGGTGATATCAGCTCCAGACTGACACAGGCCCCAGAAGACCCAAAGTACCTTACAGGCCAAAGAGAGAGTCTGAAGTGCATCCCTCCCTTACATTATAATGAGGCTACAGTGTTTCACACAGATAACTACCTTCTTAACCAGCAAGCACTTGACTTTACTAATTGGGGCCAGGTGCAGAATCTGCTCATTACATCACCTTCCAGGACCAGCACTGAAGGAGACTATCTGCCCTGTGCTTCCCTGGTCTTATCTTTGAGTAAGTAGTCAAGGACAGGTCTCTGTTAATGAAAGGCCTCTTCTCACTATTCAGCCTCAGCTGGTCGGGTTTCCATGGTAACCTCATGTGCAGGGCCTCTCCTCAGCAAGCCAGGAAGTTTGCTTGAATCTCAGAAAGTTGGTCAAGCCAGGGGATGTGGTGAAAGGAAGGACCTGACAAAAGGAAGGACTTTGGCCTTCAGTTGGCCTTTCATACTTTGTCAGAAACATCCCAGTGACCATTTAATTAATTAATAATAATTATTATTAGCAAGCATTTATATAGCACCAGTAACGTACCTGGCGCTTTACAAATGAATTGAATAGACACGGTCCCTGCCCTACGGCTTACAATCTGAGAGATTGGGGGGGAGACAAAGGAAGGGGAACAGAGGGAGAGACAAGGAGTGTAACATTCACGAGGATGCGAGGTCTCAGGTTCATGCGCTTGGCTTGGTTACATCAACAATGATGGCTGGTTGGTCCATGTGGTGAGGATATGAGTACACAGACCTCAGGTAACAGATTGTACTGGACGGAGGGTATCAGCAGGACTTAGGTGAGGGGAGCGAGGAGTCGGGGAGGGCAGAGTGGAAGAGGTGGGTCTTGAGGAGGGATTTGAAGGTATGAAGGGAGGGGGCGAGTTGGATGTGGGCAGAGAGGGAGTTCCAGGCATGGGGGGCAGCTAGGGAGAAGGGAGATGGTTGTTAGGGGAGCAGGGGAGGTGAGGGAGGACGAGAGAGGGGACAGAGGAGGAGTGGAGTTCACGGACTGGAGTACGGAGGGAAATTAGCGCAGAGAGGTAGAGGGGAGCAAGGTTGTGAAGAGCTTTATAGGTGAAGACTAAGGAGCTTGTGCAGGATTCGTTCAGGAAGGGAGAGCCCGTGAAGAGAGGAGAGGAGGGGCTGCACATGGTCGAAGTGACGGGTGAGATGGATGACCCTGGCAGCTAGGGATGGGACTATTGGTATGGGATTAATCCGATAATGCCGATAATTGGCAATATCGACTTAATCCGATAATACCAATAATATCGGTATTGGCATATTGTTTTTTTAACATAGCTGATTTTTTTTATCTTTAATATTGCGGACATTTAAAAAATGGCTGCAGTGTTAAAGATCTGAAAAATCGGCAATGTTAAAAAGCTGATATGCCGATACCGATAAATCCAATATCAGATTAATCCAATACCGATAAAACCAGTAACCAATAATTTGTCAACAGTCCCATCCCTACTGGCAGCAGAGTTTTGAACAGAGATAAGGGGAGAGCGGGGGAGGCCAGTGAGAAGGAGGTTACAGTAATCGAGGCGAGAGATGACCAGGGCATAAACAAGGGTTTGGGCAGAGGAGACAGAGAGAAAAGGGCTAATCTTAGCAATGTTATGCAGGGAGAAGCGACAGGATTTGGCAGCAGAGTCAATGTAGGGTTTAAAAGAAAGAGGTGAGTCAAAGATGAAGCCTAAGCTTGGGGGATGGGGAGGATGGTGATCCCATTGATGAGGATCGACAGGGAAGAGGGAGAGGAAGGATGAGGGGGAAAGATAAGGAGTTCAGTTTTAGCCATGTTGAGTTTGAGTTGACGTTGAGACATCCAGGTAGAGATGTCAGAGAGACAGGTGGTGAGGCGAACTTGGATAAATGGAGAGAGAGAGTGGAGCGATAATGATTCCATACGATTCCTATGACACATAGTTTCCAACATTTCAAGCAACAAGAGTGGCAAGCCCCACCCCTCAACTCCTTTAAGCACTCACTTATACATTCCCAATGCATAAAGAACATAAACTCTTCAGCTTATCGTTCCACTTAGTTTTTTGTCATTCCATCCTCTCCATTGTCATCTCAAGTGCATTTTCCAGCAGGCAACCAGAAAAGAGGTCTCTGAAGATTAAATTCCGGGCTGTTTGTCTCTCTCTCTCCTGAAAGTGGGACTTTGACCCCTAGAAGAGGGACAATGGGATTTAGCACCCAAAAGAACTGCCGCTCCTAAATAGGGACTGTTGGGAGGTATGCAGTACCTCTGGCTTCCTCAGAGTCAAACCCATAACCAAATTCCAGAAAAACCTCTGGCCTACTTTGAGCCAGATGCCATAGACACCCAAACTCCATTTGCAATTAGACATCAGTAGTACCCAGATGTCAGGTTCCAAGAAATACACCAACCAGACCCTCACCCTCAAGAGATGTCAGACACTCTCTCTTTTCCCACCCAGTTCCCAAACCTCAGCCTCTCATAGAGATCCCTGCCTCCAGGCGAATTCCCAGACCCCAGCCTCCCATAGAGACCCATGTTCTCAAGTGAGTCCCCAGGTTCTTTGCCTGACAGAGGTACCCTTACCCTCCTGCTGTGCACCAACCACCAGATGCCCAGGCAGCCACCAGTCCCTAGAGCTAGACAGACTCCAGCTTTCCTCACCGATACCATCCACCCCAGCACTCCTGGATATCACAACATCAACCCCATCCCAACAGCACCCACCGACTCATTTACAGCAGCCACCTCTTGCTATCACCAGGCAGAACCCCATGTACCCCAAATCCCTCTTAGCTCAAATCCACCAATCCAAATACCTCCAGAATCTACCCCCCTAACCCACAAATCCCAAATACCTGGCAGCATCCTCCCATATACCACCACCCACCCTACCTGAAACAGATTTCTAGATGACTGAATAGCTGTGGCCTACCCATGCCACTGCTTGGGCCAGGACATCACTATTATTAACATTGGGTAAAAATAGAAGTGCTGGTGGAAAGGCGCCTCAGGAAGCTGCAGCTGACACTTCTGGCGTTGGGGAGGGGCCCCAAATAAATGTATGGGCGTGCTTTGGCCTAGAGTGGCCCACATGGGTGGCCCTTGCCCTGGGATGTGCCTCCATGATTTTCCAGAGGGCACATCCTGGGCCAGCTGAGGGAGTCCTGGGCCAACATCTAGCAGTGCAGGAACAGATGAGTGAGCGAGTTTTGTGCCACAGTGGACCACCGCCAGTAAGTTTTTACCCAGTATCATTATTTCTTATATAGCATCAGCAAGGTACCTGGCACTGAACAATTATTAATGAGAAAAAGGTGCCTACCCTGAGGGGCTTATAATCTAGGAAAAACAAGGGAAGGGAGAGGAGAACACAGTCATGAAGTTGAGACATCACAGATGCATGTACTTAACTTAGTTACCATGGAAAGGAGATGGAGAACCCTCAGTGAAGGATGTAAGAGGTGGTATCAGTGGCGAGTCTATGAGGATGAGGAGCTAGGGAAAGCTGACGGAAGAGGTAGGTTTTCAGGATGGATTTGAAGGTTGGGAGGGAAGGAAGCAGCATAGGGGCAACAATGGAGAAGGGATGAAGACCTTTTGAAGATCAGAGGAGTTGTGAGCAGGCAAGAGTGGGGGCAAAGGAGAAGCAAAAAGCTCCCGGGTGGAAATGTAGTATGAAACAACTGCGGAAAGATAGGCGGGAGCAAAGCCATGAAGAACCTTGGCAGTGAAGAAAAGGGTGGTGTTGAGAAAATCATTTTTATTTCAGTGAAAATGATGTAATTAAATATGAGCTGCTACATACACAACTGCACATAACTGGCAGCTATGACAGAGAGGATAAGTGCCTCGATGAAAACTGCACAGCTAATGGGTGGTACAGTAGGTATTGGTACTCCTGTTCATGGATTCCCATGTTCAACAATCCAATACGCAAACCTCTGTGTTTAGATTTGTTTGTTTATGATTTTCTCAGGAAATAAATAGGGCTCCGTTGACCACTATTTAGAAGGATTTCACATTTAATAGGATCTGAATAATTTTTTGTTTGAATAAATGACTTTTAGTTTATTCCACTACCCTAAAATAGGGATTATAATGGTCAAAATGAAAGGAATAATCATGTAAACACTTGCCATCAGCTGTAAATTTATTTGTATAAGCAGACCTACTAATGTCAATGGAACTACACCCAACAGTAAGATAGTAAGTGATTGCAGCAACAAGTACCAGTTAATCTTTTGGAGAGAGCTTTAAGCGTTGCAGGAAAGAATCAATAGGTATTGTCCCCAACAAAATATTTTGAGCTAGATCATGTATTTCAGACGTACCCTTGTGAGCTGGAGAGAAGAATATTCAGGGAGAGGGGAATCATTCTTTTGTTTTATTTTATTATTTCAAGTAGCTCCCACCAATAAACCAGCTACCTTGCAAAGCAGGCATAGTTGCTGTGCCAAATGGCTTACACTATAATAGGATAAACTCCTGAGTGCCAGAAAACAGCCCCAAACCTTTTGGTAAGACCATACAGGCAGTCAGGCACAAAGTAGCTACAAAAGTTGTCCCTCCGCCCCCCCCCCCCCTTTTATATACGATGATGGATTTCACGGAGTCTGACTCCAAAGGCTCCCTGCCTTTACTTTTGCTGTAATATTTTTTAAAAGGGGAAACATTTCCCCCATAAATTTACAAGATCGTTTTGACACTGACAAATAATAATATGTTTATTATGTTTTTATTATTATTTATTTTATTTGATTAAATACTTGCTGGGTTCCTAGTTCCATCTGGTTCAAAACCTAAGAACTCTTGCTGCAGTCTGATCTGAAGTGTGATTGATTTCGTCACTTGCAGTTTGACTTCTTCTCTTACGTCTTTAAAGCATTAAGGCTTCCTGAAGAAAAAAATGTTTATACTTCTAGAATTTTTAAAAGTGCATCTAAAAAGCCCAAAGTGTTTGGTCCTTGATTCATTGCAAACGTCTACAGGATGGTTGCTAAACTGTTTACAGAAACTCACTTTAGCATCAAGTGAATTTACACATTTTTAATTATACGTAGTTTGTGTAATTCCATTACGTGAGATTGCGGATAAAAGCAGCTGATAAAAAATTAATGGGCAACATGATTGTTTGTGGAAAAGAAAATGTCAGCTCTATCCTGATTTTAAGCAGTTCCCCAAAACGGGAAGAATAATTTCTGTTGTGGCTATGGTTGGGGAATGAAATGCAAGAATTGAAGAATGCTAATTGCAATTCAAGATACTGTAGTAAGGGGAAAGATCAAGGAGTAAACTTCCCATCATCCTTAGCTAAACTGGGACAAAAAAGGAGACTTCTTGACAGGAAAGTGTAAGAAGTAAAACAGAACAGTTGGAAATATAAAGACAAAAGTTTTGGCCCCAGACTTGTCTGTACAGTTTCCCAGAAATGGAAACGCTTTTGGCAATTTTTAGAGAGGAGATTTTTGGTAACAATACAAGTCAAAGGTAGAAATTGCTTTTATTTTAGTATCTCATCTTTTTACTTTTAACATATTGTAATTCAAATCTTTATTCTCAGCAGTAACATCCACAGCATAGTTAATATTTCTTTTACAGGGGGCAATAGGAGAACATCGAAAATGTATTGTCCTGAGCTTGACCTTCATTTGAAAAAATGCACATGTGTGTTTATGTATTCCAAGTACTCTCTCTGAAAGTAGAACAAAAGTACCTGTGTAACAATCTGCAGGATTGAGACATGAGATCCCCATTGCAAAAGCATGTAAGTATATGCTTACAGCCCCCTCCTTTCAGTACAACCTTTAAGCATAAATCAGTAGTCTGCTGAGTTCGGTCCTTAGTTACGAGGCTGTTTGCAGCACGTGCTTGCTTTTAAATGTTTATTGATCTTAATATTTGATCTTATTTAGCAGCTCTAATTGTGGAAGTTTGGCTTATTAGTTTTAAATTTTTCTTTTATGTTTATGAACTACCCAAATATGAAAATTCAAAAACACTTTACAATGCATGAATCCATCAAGCCTGCATACCAAACACTGTCAGCTGTGTAGGTGTTACTAGCTCAGCTGTGTTCTACAGATGGAGAAACTGCAGCACAGGTAGGTTAAATCTGCATTGCAAGTGAAAAGGAAAATTATTCCCCCACCCCATTCTTTCATATTCATAATTTTTAAAGACCTGGAAAAATGAGGTGGTGGTGAAGCAGGGTGGGGTAGCAAGTCTGCTTTTGTGTTTTTGCCTTATGGATAATGTTGTCTTTTTGCATTGTTCTCCTTGAACTACACAGAGTGAAGTGGGTCTGACAGCATTAACTCAGTGGGAAGAAATGCTAAACCTTTAACAAAAAGCTCTTTTCTTTCTGCAGTTTGTTAGCCACCTGAGTAGTTTTCAACAGCTGAGTGGTTTTAAATAGTCTTAATAAAGATATCCCCCCTCCTCCTTTCTGTTGAGGAGATTTCAGATTATTAGTACCTGTGATGCCACTGTCTAGAACTTCAATATTCTAAAGAAAGTTCCAGGGAAGAGACAAGTAGACGAGACCTGGACTTTTAGTCTAAAACAGTAAAAGGGTAGGTCGGTGGGAGGGGGACATTTAAAAAAAAAAAAAAAAGTAATAAAGCTAAAGGAAGAGAAACCCAATAGTGTTTTATTTTTTTCTTTCCTGTCCACTTTAATTGACATCTGTAAGTCACATGAGTAAGTGGAAGAGCTAGTAATAGAACTAAGGTTTCCTTCATTCCCAATGTATCTTTAATCATTTATTTATAAAAACGTGATACCCCACCCCTCCCGACACAGCAGCTCATGATCATTAAATAAACATCTGCTGTAAATGTTTAAAAATGCCTAAATTATTTTTGTTTGGTTGAGAAAATGCTGTGTATAAGCAAAGGGTCCTATGTTATAGTAACATTGAAAGGAAGGAGGTTAACATAGATCATACCACTCAGCAGTCCTTAAATAAGTGACTTAGCATTAACACCCTTTCCTTGTTTACAGGGATCAATTACCAGTGGGTGTAATTTACTCAGCAGCGTGTACTCCTGTTTAGTCAGGGGTAACCACTTCCATTTTTCTTTAAACAAAAGCAGAGTATTATTATTAGTAGTAATCCTATAACCCACAATAACGATAATAAAAATAATAAATTAATATTATTATTTTTAATTTATATAGTGCAAGTAATATGCCTGGCACTGATCGTTGATAAGGAGCAGGTCATTCCCCTGGGGATTTACAATCTAGGATAGAGAAGGGAGAGGGGAACATAGAATTATAGAGTTGGAGGTGACTGTGGGGGTCATCTAGTCCAACCCCCGTTTGGATGCAGGATGACTACAGCTATAACATACCCAGCAAATTTAGCAAATGGTTGTCTAGCCTCTTTTTTAAAATCTTCAGCAATGGAGGGCCTACAACCTTCCTAAGCAACTAGTTCCATTGCCTCACACTTCTTACTGTAAGGAAGTTTTTTCTGGTATTTATTAACTGAAATCTATCCTCCTGTAACTTGAGCCCATTATTTCTCGTCCGGCCCGCTATCGTGATTCAGAAGACTGCTATCTTGTCTCTCCTTAATCTCCTTTTGTCTAGGCTAAGCATATCCAGTTCATTCAACTGTTCCTTCCTCATAAGATTTGCTTTCCAGACTGTTTATCATCTTTGTTGGGCCTTTTGGCCTTCTCTGCACCTGCTCCAATTTGTCAATGTTCTCCTTAAAATAAAGGACGTTGAGTGAAAACAAACAAGACAACAGCCCACGAGTCACCTTCTCATCAGTTTGGTGACCACCAGATGTTTGGTCACTTCCGTCTCGGGGCTGGCAGACAGACAGGCAGGCGGCGGCGGCTGCTACTGGATGCATTGTGCAGAGAAGGTCGGTGCTACGGTGCAGGCTAAAGCTCACCCAGCCAGGTTAATGTGTGCCTCCTGTCTGTTAGGCCCCGCCCAGCCCGCCAAACACCTAATGGAGGGGAGGGGCTGGAGAACCATGCTCACCTGGCCCAGGTGAGCATGCTAAACAGCTGATGAAGGCGGTGGAGAAGCATACCAAACACCTGATCGAGGGATGGAGGAGCCCTACTTTGAAAATTAGTACAAGCTCCAGGCACCACACAGAAGTCAGGGGTGGAGATGCTTGATGGATCGGATGCCCTCAGGAGGAGGAGGATCCAGAACATGGATCTGTGCCATGGATCTGCCCACTACCCTTGTGTGCATGTCCTTTCTGCTCCCTTACCCTGAACTCAGTCAGTTCACCGGTATAGGAACTGCGTCCAGGGCCCACAGGAACCGGAAAGGGGCCAAATAAAAAACAGCTGAAGGCAGCATTTGACCCCAATGTGAATATGATTTACTTAATAAATATGCTTGACACAAGAATGAAAGTGCCCTGGTGTATATTCACATGGGCAAAAACTAAATGTATATTTGCAAAAACTAAATGTGATTAGGCCCTTGTTGTGGCGGGCCCCTCAGTCTGGAGCTCACCTCTACAGACATTCATTTCAGTTTCTTCCTCCTCACCTTTAAAAAGCACCTGCACTTTTCTGTTCTCCATGTACTTTCAGAGGAGTCACTGCTGGTTCCCTTCAATGTAATGTTTCCTCCCACTTTACCGTCTCCTATTAAACTGTTTTAAATGGATTTTATATGGATTTTAAGTTTCATAGTGTTTTGTTGTATTTTGTATTAATGCTGTAAAGTTGTCCAAGTGATGTTTCATGGGGCATCCTATAAAAATAAAATGTATTATTAATATTAATAATTAGGCTAGGAACAGGCTACCGGACTGCCTCAAGGAGGCGGTGGTGCGGCCCCTGCTCAAACAAACATCATTCGAAGTTGATTCCCTTCCCAGTTACCGACTTCTCTAACCTTCCCTTTTTAGGGAAGGTTATTGAATGGGTGATGGCCCAGCAGCTCCAGGGCTGATGACACTCAGCTTTACCTCTCTTTTTCGACGAACCCAGGTCCTGCAGTCTCGGTGCTTTCCCAGTGCTTGCTAGCAGTGAGTGACTGGATGAGGAAGAGCAGACTGAAGCTGAATCCTGATAAGACGGAGGTGATGTTGGTGGGTAGGGCAGCGGAGGTGATAGCTCCCCTTGTGGAGGAGATCCACCCTCTGCTGGCCCTGCAGGTGCAGAGTTTGGGGTTCTGTTGGACCCTGGCTTCCGCCTGAATTGTCAAAAGGAGTCTTCCATCAATTACATATTGTGCGGAGGATCCAGCCATATGTTTCAAGCTCTGACCTGGCCACCCTCATCCATGTGTTCATCACCTGAAGGCTGGATTACTGCAACACGCTCTATGTGGGGCTACCCTTCGTGCTGACTCGGAGACTGCAGCTAGTGCAGACTGCAGTGGCCCGTCTCCTGAAGGGGACGGGCCGTAGGTAGCACATTACACCTGTGCTTTGGGCTCTGAACTGGCTGCCTATAGCGTTCCAGGTCTGATTCAAGGTGCTGGCTTTGACCTTTAAAGCCCTACATGGTCTGGGCCCCTCCTATCTGAAAGACCACCTCTCTCCCCGGGCTGTGGGGCAACCTCTGTGGTCTGCCAGGAGCGTCGTCCTGGAGGTCCCCCAGGTGAACTGCGGGGCCACGATGGAGAGGGCGTTCTTGGTGGCCACACCATCACGGCTGTAGAACTCCCTCCCAGAGGAAGCTTGCCTAGTTCCCAGCCTGTTGGTCTTTCGTTGGACCTGTAAGACCTGGCTGTTTGTCCGGGCCGTTGGGGGAGGGGGGGGAATGAGGGGGGTTGTTCTGGGGGGGGGGGTTTGCCAGTGACTTGATTTTACCTCTGTTTACTGTTTTATTGTTTTAGTAACCCCTTCCTGTATTTTAAATTATTTTTACATTTTTGTCCCAAAGTGGTCCCGAGTTGCTGGAAGGAGCAGGGTAGAAGTTTTTAAAATAAATATGCACACAACGACTACCAGACCATTGCACACAGAATAGCTAGTGCACATGTACAGACTGGTTGCCCTTTTGGTAGTGCCATTTTGGAAACGGTTGTGCATGCACAGAACCGCCCCAGTGGCCATTTTGCACATGCACAGGGTTTTTTCCAAATTTTATTTTTAAAATGAAAATGGATGGAAGCAAACAACAATCATTTGTTTATTCATCCATTTTCATAACATTAGTTACCAAAATAAATGGGGCTCCATTCCTTTTTGGTAACTAAAAAAAAAAGAAAACAAATTGCAGACTCCTAATAAACATGTTTTGTTCACACCCATCATTTACCCTGTGGTAAACTGTTCTGGAGCAAAGCCCTGTGCAGCAGGACATCCCCCCCACCCCCATCCAACTTCTGTCTAACCCACTCACACATTTTACCTGTCGCCCCTCTCCTTCTGCCTGCATCCCACACTTAAACCCACTGAGAAACTGATTGCTCCCTCCCAGTCCTGAGCCTTTCCCCAACCAAATCTGCTCCTCTCAGGGCACTGCAAACCCCAGCACTGGCCAGGAAGAGGAAGCTGGGGCTTAATAACTTCGTTCTCCAGTGCCCCTCCTGAGACAGATTCTAGAAGGTCTTGTCCCAGTTGGTGTACTACATGCCAAGAGAGAGAATTCTCTCATCTTTGGTCCTTTGGGTCAAGCTCCAGGTGATTGTCACTGTTTCCAGTTATCTTGGGCTCTGGTGGAAAAAGTCCAGGATTCCGAAGGTGTGTTTCTGTTTAGGATAATCTGAGTATTTGAGATCAGCTGCTGTCTCAAACTTCTCTTTTATTAGTAGGCTAAAAGACCAACTGGAACTTAAGAGACTGCTCCTGCTCTTAGCCAGTCTTCTCCCCAGCAGCTATCTACCTTTTTTTATTAAAAAGTCTAGGCAAAAGTCATGATAGTTTTGTTGCTACTAGGCTATGCCAGAGCTTAGGGGATTGCTACTGATTTTGACTGTGAGGGAAAGGGCAAGTTTAGACAAGAGAATACTATCCTTTAAGTGCACAGAGGATGTGATCCTGCACCCCTTAGGGACACAAAATCTCCCTGGCCTTCAGTAGGAACAAGACCCAGGACAATTCTGTGTAAAAACTGCCAGTTGACCTTTACTTTGAACTTCCTGCATCTCAATGCAATCGGTAAGAGGATAAATGTGAAGGAATTGTCCTGTTGGATGGATTCCAAAGGGACCAAATCCACTCACACTCCTTTGCGCTCCAAAAAGGTAGCGGTTACATTTCTCCAGAGAGGTAGCTGCTAGGGGAAAATGCTGGTTAACTTTAATCTCATTCTCACATGGGGGCCGTTTGTGTTTTGTTTCTCCCCTTCTCCCAGAGCATTTGCACAGCAATAAGCAAGGCTCTGTAGCTGAGAGCTCAGCTCCCCCAGCATCAGGGACCCCAGGAGCTGCAAGAGGTCGGTGCCATGTGTCTTCCAAGACCAAACCCTTTCCCTGAGCTAGCATCAGCTCGTGCAGATGTGCCTCATGAGTCAGTTTGAAGCCCTTTGCCACCAAGACTCTTGTCAAAGCTGCAGGACTCCAGGGCTCTTTGCCACTGCAGACAAACCTCAAGGACTGCAAGGCGGTGAGGTGGGATTTTGCTGGATCCCCCGGCCAGGCTAGAGCAGGCTGGCTGAGCAAGTACCAGCAAATGGCCTTGTGGTGAATAGATCTAGACAGCGGTAAGGATCTGCTGCTCCGCACAAGACTGGGACTGGAAAATTGCTTCCCATGTAGTCATTGGCGCAAGCCAGTATGAATGGAAGGAAGGGGGGTACTGAGGGTGGGCGGATAGATAGGAAGGGGTGGGGATTTAATATTTAACTCTTCTTGAATATCGGTCTGTAATGGGGTGGAAAATGTGATTTTCTGTGCATTCCAGGAACAATTCCTCGGGGATGACCTTTAGCACCAAGTCTTGCGAAGGGGGAAAGTAGCCGAGTGTTTATCTGGAGATGGCTGGAAGCTTTCCCTGGTGGAAGTTGATGGAAGCGTTAAGGGGGCGGATAACACGCTCTGGGGAGGCTCCTGGCCAATGATCTGGAGGGGCTTGGAGAGCAGATCTCAGCTGGCAGACATTTAAATGGGAGACAGCCCGGCGCTGCCGCAATTTGGAGCCAGGATCCGAGGCTCCTTCTCTATGGACTCGCTGGCAGCTCTAGGCTCCCAGTTCAGCCGGCCAGCTCAGTGAGGCGCTCGGGACAGGCCAATCTGCGTGCAGCCGGACAAGCCCCAGAGCAAAAGAACCACCCGGGAAGGGAGCGCGAAAGCCGGACCAGGTGAGACCAGCGTAGGAGGGGGCACACGGCCAGACCCGTTGGTTCTGACATCCCCGGGCGCTGTCACCGGGGAGTCGGGGACACACACGACTGCCCAGTCTGTGCAGCCTCGCCCGGTGCTTTGGGGTAAAAGGAGTCTCCCGTCGATCTCTCTCTGCGGGATCAAGGCTCTAATTAGCGACTCTGCTTTGCCAAATCCTAGAGCCCTTTGATTCTTCAGCCAACCCCTCCGCCCCCCAGCAGACAGAGAGGTGTTCCCACTGGCAGCGCTGGGGATCAGGGAGCGGGGCTAGTTATCTCCCTTCTCCCAGGCAAACCCACCGATTGCAGTGCACTGCAAAAGCCCAGTTAGGCAATCTGCCTCCTCCCCAACTCCAGCATGATTCCCAGCAAATTGGAGCCGGCGCCTACCAGGCATCCAGCCCAGCAAAATCCCAGCTAGCATCTGCGGGGACTGAGCGAGGGAACGAGGCTGCAGCCTTGTCAGGTAGCTCCGCTGTCCGGGCGAGCGGGTCTGGAGGGAGGCAACTTATCTTTCTAGACCGCTCCCCTGGTCAGGAGGAATCCGGGGGTGGCTGATCCGGCTGCGCGGCCGAATAGCCGCGCAGCGACCTTGGAGCTGATCGTCGGAGCGGGCTGCCGAGAGCTAGCCAGCTCCCTATCCCATCGGACTGGAGCTCTGTCCCGTCCTGGACCAGGCGCCTGCCCCGCTCGCTGTTCCGCCCCTAGGCTTGGGGTCAGTCCACGCAAGGCAGCGAGCAAGCGAGCGCGGACCAGCAGTTGCACCCGATCGGCCAGACTGGAATGGTAGGGGAACTGTAGACTCGCTGCCCGGTGGTTACGCTTCGGCTTGTACTGTCTGCTCGAATCCAGCTTTTCCCGAGCTCCCAGCGGCCGCGGTTGTTACGCTTTTCTCTACGCACCAGGGCAGGTTTCAGCGCCCGGGATCTGCAGCTTCCGCGCACGCTGCTGAGAGCTTCCCCTCGGCCATGGGAGAGTCCTGTCCAAGCCGAGCAGCCCTGATCCTGTGCTCCCTCCCACTCCGCTAAGGAAAGAACTGCATGGGCAGCGGCTAGCTCTGCCATCCCGGCCGAGCGGGGGTCTAGGCGCGCAGGTCGCCAATGTAGCCGCCGGGCCCCTTTTGGACCTGAGCGGCGCTGCTTTCCCAGCGGGCTCAGACAGCTTTTAAAAAGTTTGAACTCCAGCCCTGTAGCGCGCCGGGCAGCCACCTGCCGAGAACGCAGCGCATCCCACGGGGTCAGCTCTTCTCCGGACCGAGACTGAGAAAAGGCTATTAGGATGTGCTCGGTTTGCAGGATGAACCGTAGCATTGACTAGTTGTCGGGGGCAAAGCTCTTTCTCGGCATCGGTGGCCAAAGGAGGGTCAGACCAGGCAGTCGGCGTGTTTAGGCGCTAGTTATGATTCTCGAGGCAACTTTTTCCTAGGGAGGTTAGAGAAGAGATCCATTTTTACACAGTAGTTTGTGACATGAAAAAAAATCTGTCAGACGAGACGTGATATTCAGCGGGTTTCCTTCCTCCTGTCCCCAAACGACCTTTTGGATTTGATGTAATCGGTGACTGCTGGCAATATTGTAAAATGGGATGCATTCGCACCCTGACCATAGTTAGTTTGTTGGGGGGGGGGGGGGGGGGTCCTGTACAGGGCTCCTGGGTTATTTGGGAGCTGCAGGCTGCACTGGGGGGGGGGGGGGGGAGAGGAGTGGGTAAAGTGGCTAATGAGGGGAGTCCCTTGCCTCTGTACATTTCTATTCTTTTATAAAAAAGGTAAAGAGTAACAATCAGCTTTGCTTTTCAAAGAGGAACTTTAATAGGAATGAAAGACATGCCGAGAGGTTTCCATAACAGATCACTTCGCATGCGACAATAGATGAAATACCGAAAAAAGAAATCTCTGACTTTTCTTTGCTGCACTGAAAGTATCGCCAGCATGGCCCCAATGCACGTATTCTTCCGAGAAGAGGGAGGCGGCTGTAATTAGGTTTTCACTGAGGACTTGTTTCCACAGGTGGGGGGGGGGGGGGGGGGAGGAGAGTGGAGGAGGTAGGTCTGAATGCGCCATGGTCCGTGTGCGCTGCGGGGGGACTAGGATAGCTGCCACACAGCAAGCAGTGGAAGGTTTCAAATACCTTGCTGTCCCTTATCAGATTTGGCTGACAGACTTTTTTCGGGGGGGGGGTAATTCCGTCCTAGCTCACTTCAGCACAAGAACTGAGGTTAAAAAGGTTAAGGTACTTGTTTCCCCAAACAAATAGGGGTAAAGTGGGGAGGAAGGTGTCTACTCCTGGAGTTTGTTAATCTGTACTGGAGAGAGGGAATTATCTTGAACAGTTTAGTCCTTTCCTACCCCAGAAAGCAGCACCACCATTGTATAAGGCAGGGCTTGTTATGTCTCGGCTTGTTATTCCTGCCCCTTCCCGGTTCCCGATCGGGGAAAGGGAAGAACTCTTTAACCCTTGAGTCTCCCTGCTAGTGGGAACAGAGGCAAAAGGAGGTAGTTATTTCAAAGTAACCCTTCTAAGTAACCACTCTTGTTCATGCGAGAGCACAGTCAGCGTCAATCAGTCAGCATGTGTGCACTATTGTAGAGTTAGCTTTCTGTTGAATAACACACAGCAGAAGTTTCTTCAAAACAGGACTTTACTAAGAACTCAGAAGACATGCTTCCATACTGTACAGACTGCATGGGACAAGATGGAGGACAGAGAGAAGAGAGGAGACAAGGAGAAAAAAACCCTGTTTCATCCCCTGACCCTCCCCCTACTGGACAAGTCCCATATTAAGCTTGCAGGCTGCACATTCCAACACCCCTTCTCAACAGTAATCAAACCCACTAGGTTCATTCTTCTTAATAGCTTGCGATGGCGTTCCCCTGCTAGTGGCTTCATGAACACATCCGCTGTCATATCCTCTATAGGACAGTATTGCAGATCTATCTCCTTGTTCTTGTGAGTCTTTCAGGAAATGGTATTTTACATCAATGTGCTTGGTTCTGGGGTTGATTCTTTCTGTTTGTGCCAGCGCTATACATCCTTGGTTGTCTTCCAGGATCGGCGTGGGTCTGTCCAATTTTTGCCCCAGATCATTCAGAAGCTGTTGCAACCAGATAACTTCTTGGCTGGCATGTGCCACTGTCACATACTCTGCCTCAGTCGAGGAACGTGTCACAGAGGCTTGTTTCCTACTGCACCAGCTGATGGGTCCTCCACCAAGCAAAAATAGGTACCCACTGGTAGATTTTCAGTCCGAATGGTCTCCAGCCCAATCTGCATCCATGTACCCTATCAAGTCTGACACGGAAGTTGCTGGGAGCCGTAGCTTGAGGTGCACAGTCCCTTTCAGGTACTGTAAGACCCTCTTCACTGCGTTCCAATCCCTTTGGGTTGGGGCTGAGACTTGTCTACGCAGTATACCTATTGCCACCGCAATGTCAGGCCTTGTGATTGTGGCAATGTACAAGAGCTTTTCTATCGCCTTTCTGTATTGCTTATTGTTTGGCAGCAATAAGCTCGGTTCTTTGATCTCCTTTGGGGAGCTGGTTTCCATAGGAGTATTTGTTGCCTTCGGACCCCCCATGCTGAAACTTTATCATCTCTTCTATTGCCTGTCTTTGGTTGAGAAGATAGCTTCCGTCATCTTCTCTTTCAATTTGTATTCCAAGGTAGTGCGTTATGTTACCCAGGTCCTTAGTTTCAAAGTCCTGATTTAGAGCTCTCATTGTTTCGCACTCGTCCCCTTCTTGCTCAAAGATATAATAGGTCATCAACATAAATGAATACAAAGATCCACCTGCCCCTTAGTCTCTTTGTGTATAAGCAGGGATCTGCTTTGCTCCTGGTAAAATTTTCCCTCATGAGCACGTTGTTTATTTTAGTGTTCCACGCTCTGGTGGCCTGCTTAAGCCCATATATGCTTTTGTGCAGTTTGCATACAAGATCCGGCCTTTCAACATCTGCAAACCCCAGTGGTTGGTCCATGTAAAAATAACTTCCTTCAACTCATCATTTAGGAACGCTGTTTTCACGTTCATATGCTTGACTTGCATTCCTCTTCCAGTAGCTATACTTAACAATGTTCTGATTGTAGTGTGCTTAACTATAGGTGCAAATGTTTCATTGTAGTCTTCTCTGTACTTTTGGGAGTATCCTTTCGCGACAAGTTGGGCCTTGTACCGTTCAATATTTCCCTGCGCATTGTACTTTATATTAAATGTCCATTTGCAACCTATAGTCTTTCTCCCTGCGGGCAGTGGAGTAAGTGTCCACGTCGCATTGTCCTGCATGGGCTTTACTTCTTCTTCAGCTGCTCTTACCCATTTTTCTGCTTCCCCTTCTGACATCTGCAAGAGGTCCTCCCAGGATTCTGGCTCTGACAATTTACTGGTGCTGACTTTGTAGGACAGACGAATGGGGGAAATGCCTTTGTTAGACCTTGTCGACTGCCTTGGTTCAGCATCAGCTGCCTGCTGTGTCTGTTCCTGTACTTCTGTTACCTTTGTGCCGATTTCGACTATTTGTTCAGAGGATTGCTCCCTTTCAGTGGTTTCATTCGTGGTTGATTGTTCTCCTTCGCCTGGACCTTGGAGAGTCATCACACTGTTGCTTGAGTTTTCCACAAAGGTCACACTGTTACTAATGGTTATTCTGTTTGTGCATGGATCCAGGATCCTGTAGCCTTTGGAATGCTCACTGTATCCTATGAGGATGCCTTCCACTGCTCTGTTTTGCAGCTTGGCATGTTTCTCTTCTGGGATATATACATAAGTCTTACTTCCAAATACTCTGATGTGGCCCACACTAGGTTTTTTGACCATGCCACAGTTCATATGGAGTTTTCCTCACTGTTCTAGAATACAGCCGATTTTGTAGGTAGGTAGCAGCAACTGCTGCTTCGCCCCAGTATCTTTCTGGTAGTCCAGAGTCTGTTAACATGCATCTAACTATTTCGGTTAGTGTTTTGTTTTTCCAATAAGCTGTTCCATTCTGCTCGGGTGTATATGGCACTGTCTTTTGGTGCTCAATTCCATGGAGTCTCAGGAAGTCCTCTACTTCCTTTCCTGTGAACTCACCTCCATTGTCAGTCCGCAGTGTTTTTGGTCTGCGCTGGAACTTGTTGCTCGTGATGGTCACATAGTCCTGAAGTTTGTCGAATGCTTCATCTTTACTCTTCAGGACGTACGTGATCGTGTACCTTGAATAGTTGTCAATCAAAGTTACCATATACTGGTTGCCTCCTGGTGTGGGAACCTTCATTGGGCCGCAGACATCGCTGTGTACAAGATCAAGCAGTTTCGTGGCTCTATTCTGACTCTTCTTAGGAAGTGTAGCCCTCGTGGCTTTGGCTTTGATGCAAGAGTCGCATTTCATGATCATGGGACATGTTGATACCTTAAGGTCTTTTGTGAACAGCCTGTGCATTTCCTTGATGCTGTCTGGGTGTCTGTGTCCCATACGTCTATGCCACAGATGAATGCAGTCATAGTGTGGCTTGTGCGCAGTGAGCTTTGCCTGTTCTTTCGCTGTGCTCAGATGGTACAGGTGCTCATCTGCAGTGGCTCTGGCCAGTACTTTTGTGCCACTTTGAATTGTGCATTTATCTCCCTGGAAATGGATGGTGAGCCCCCTCGCTGCCAGGTGCCTCATGGACAGGAGTCCCCCTTCTAAGTTGGGGACATATAGCACATCTTTCATGGGGATGGTCAGTGTGCCTCCCTGTGACTGGCTGCAATACAGGAATCCTTGTCCAATTCCTTCCGTGTTGATGCTTCTCCCATTTGCAAGGTAGATCCTTTCTTTACTGCTCAGATCCAGCCCTGTGAAGAATCCTTTATCGCTAGTCATGTGGCTCGTTACCCGAGAGTCTACACACCAATTTTGGGATGAGCCGTCTTGTTTTGCTCTGAAGCACCCACTCCATTGTTGAGCGAATGTGTTGCTGTTTGTGACTTTAGCTCTCTGCTTAGGTGTTTGTGGAGACAGTTTCTGCTGTTCTGCTTTCCATATAAAGCAGTCTTTCTTTAAATGCCCCTCCTTTTTGCATCTGAAGCACACTCTGCTTTCCCTCTTAGGAGCTTTGTCTGAGGTTTTCAGTGCATTCTCATTACCCTGCTTTAGATCATTCTGCAGGTTCTCCTTTCTGCTCTGGAATTCATCTGCAAGTCTACCTTTAACCAATTCCAGCTTCAGTTCAGCCTCTGGCCATGTCTCCAGGGCACTGGAGGGCACTTTCCAGGGCATTGATGAGGGCACTGTAAGATTCAGGCAGGCTGCAAAGGCATAGGGCTATCAGATGGCTGTCCTTTATATCTTCTCCAATGCTACGTAGCTGTGCCACTACTTTCAACATGGCATTTATATGCTCCTGCATTTCACTTTCTTTGTCAAGCCTCATTTTGTATAGTTTCCTCAGTAGAAACAGTTTTCTATTCAGGCTAGTTCTCTCATGCAAATTTTGCAATGCAACCACATGCCTCTTGCTGTGGTCTCACTTCTGATATGGATTAGCTGGTCGTCTTCTACCAATAAACTTATTGTAGCCTTGCTAAGCTGTCCTTTTTATCCCATTCCTCGTGATTTGCTGCTGGTCTGTTTGTGGTAATCACCTCCCATAAATCATCTTTAGACAGCAGCATTTCCACCTTAAACTTCCACAACTGGTAGTTTATATTGTTCATCTTTCCTTCTGAAAGTCTGAGCTCTGAGCTGTTTGCCATTCTTGCTTTCCTCCCTTTCCCCGTCTGGGATTTAGGCCTTCTTACTCAGAGTCAGTAGGCCTCTGTGTCTGGGAGTTTTCTTTCACAGTCTGCACTCCTTCTGGGCTGCTTCTAGTCTTCAAAATTGCCTTGAAGATGTCCTGGGCCCATAACCTATTGTAGAGTTAGCTTTATGTTGAATAACACACAGCAGAAGTTTCTTCAAAACAGAACTTTATGGAAGCATGTCTTCTGAGTTCTTAGTAGTGTACAGACTGCATGGGACAAGATGGAGGACAGAGAGGAGGAGACAAGGAGTCAAAAAAACAAACTGTTTCATCCCCTGACCCTCCCCCTACTGGACAAGTCCCATATTAAGCTTGCAGGGCTTGCAATGGGCTTTTACTTGTGACTGTTGCACAATCCAACATGCACAAGCACATCTGCCCAGCCTTAATGTCACAGCTGCAGGACTCCGGAGCTTGCACTGCGGCTGCCTGACAGGCTCAGCTCAACTGGAGAGGGGAAGGAGCATCCACTTACAACCCAACCGCTTCAGCACCACTTCCATCCTCTTCCTATCCCTCCTCACCCCAGCTCTGACACATGCCCGCTCTCCTCCAGCCCTCAGTGTAGGAGAATCCCCTCCCCCCAGAGAAAGCATAGCAGAGGAGTGGGAGGAATGACACTGGCCTTAGGTGGCTGGGCTGGGGGTTGCTGTGCTGTGTAGGTGTGCAGTTGGCCTGGGGGAGGGATGAAGAGAGGTAGGTAGGTTAGGAGTAGCGTGAATGCTACCCCGTCATATGTGGGCACCACATTCTTTAAGCCAACCACAGATTTTGGAGACTAGGTACTGTGGAGGTAGATTCTTCTAGCTAGTCTTCATGAATAGTCAGAGAATCTGATGCAGTGACTAGAAGTTCTGGCGGGACATCAGTGGTTTTCCTATGGAGAATGCCCCAAATTGGGAAGGAAACAGCGCACTGGGGATGCCTCTTGTAATATCCCAATCTTGTTCCGCATCTGAAAACTCTTCTCTCTAGTCGTAACACCCACTGCAGGGAGTGTAAACTAACAGATTTGCTTACCGATGGGATAGGATTATTCTGAGTGAATCCTATTTTGTTAACTATGTCTGACTTTGCAGATAAACCGCAGCTAGGTTTTTAAACACTATCTCCGCACACTACAGAGTACTTGAGATCTATAAAGAAATCATTTGCTCCGCAGTTATTTGCAAGTGCTGCCTATTGGAATTTTTCTGTTTGTTTTAGTTTTGTTATATAGTCTGTGAGCCACTCAGCATTCTCGAGGTTTTAAGTAACAGCAAGCTTATTTCCTCTGGCTTTTCCATTTTGATAACGACCCAAAGAGCAATAGTTGGTTTTCTCTTTGCTTCTTGCTGTCAGATACAAGGAAGTCTCACACACGCGCGTACACACACACACACACACACACACACACACACTTGGAGCACGTGCAGAGGATAAAAAGCATCTCGGTCTAAATCTTCTAGATGAACTTCCCTCCCCCCAAATCTAGAGCTAAAACTCCAGCTGTGCTAGGGCATTTGTGTTTTTCTCTGCTAGGCAAGCCACAATTGAATAGTGGCTTTGCTTGGCAGGGCATGGAGGAGGGGGTTATTGTTACTCCAGCACAATGATATCAGCACTTCATGGGATTGGACCAAATCTTTGTAGCCACTTAGGGGAGTACTCTTGTCAAAAGGGGGGGGGGGGCATTTTTGTATAGCTGTACTCAACATGATAAATTACCATTTAGTTATGCTACTATGAGGAAATGGTTAATGGGCTAAGTGTGGGATCTACTCCAATCCACCACTGATTTAAATAGGAGCAGTGTTAGACCAAGGATGAGCATCCTACCTACATTCGTTAACACCCTTCACTTTCATTATAAATGTTTAACGTATATTACCATTCTGCAGGTTAGTTTTCCTAAAACCATATCTCACAAATCTTGGATCATACAAAATGTGTCTTTCTGTGGCTCTTGCCTCTCCTCTGCTTTTCTTGTCTATGGCACTTTGATAATCCATAGGCTTGAAGGTTTAAACAATACATACATAAGTATAGTCTTTCATCCTAGGGATAGGAGAGGCTGTAGTAATCTTGTTTTTGTATAATAGACAAGGGTTTGTGATTGTCTCCATGGATATTATATGGAGAACAGTTGTTTGAATTGCATCTTGTACAGCTTACATTCTGAGTATCCTTGGAAACACATCAATCCCGAGTCTAGAATTTACCATAATATATATCCTATTTCAACAACATTAAACTAATTTATTTAAATTTCTATCCATATCCCACCAAAAGCAGGGCATAATAATGTTCTATAATGAACTAAAACACTTTAAAAATACAATAAAATAATGGTAAAACATTAGTAGAAAAACAAGTTTTCATAGTGAAAGAGAATGAAAGAATATGAAGCCTAATAAATAGTAGAACCCAGTCCTGCTTTACTTAAAGACTGTGTCAAAAACTCTGCTGCTTCTGTCAGGCAGGCTTGGATCCTGAAAGATGGACAACAGGACTTTGAATCGGAGACTTCAGTTTTTCTGCTGTAGTTAAAACCATTCATACACCATATTAAAGGGATGGGGTTTTATGACCATGGAAGCCAAAGGAAGTCTTCCAGTGGGGCCTTTGTACTCCGTTAAGGAGATTTTAATGTCATTTTTGAGATTGGCACTGCTCTCTAATAGCCTGAGTGTCACACAATTTGTTTACTAGCTTTCTGTAAAGTTTTCATAGTTTATTTGGAAACCTGATTTAGCATGGCAAACTTTCTGTTTTTATTATCCAGGAAAGGATTTGTATTACCTGTTTTAAGCTACAACACAAACAATTTGGCCCTTTCTTGCAACTTAATACAATACTCATTATTAGCATAGCACCAGCAATGTGCCTGATACTGAATTACTTTAACAATTATTAAAGACAGGTCTCTGTCCTGGGGAGGCCTACAATCTAGGATGAAAAAGGAAGGGGAGACAAGGGAGAAGGGAACATACTCCTTATTTTGCAATGATGTAATTTAAAACTTTGATACAAAAACAATCTCCACACTAATTTTACTATTGGTGTAATAAACCCCAGTGCAACTTTTAATATGCATGCAGTTAAATCTCTATAAAACTGTTAATATCAGTATATTTTGCTCAGTGCTGACTGGCCAGAATCACACTACAGGTGTTTTTAAATGAGGCAGGCAGGTGAGGGTGGGGACGGTGGCATGATCAGTGCCAGGGGAGGGTATGTGGGCACCATGCGTGGGGGAGAACTTCACACAAGCAGCCCCATGCACAGCTGCCCTATTGACACACCGCCCACCCTGTCTGTGCACAGAACACTCCAGCTTTTTGCCAAAAGCCCCATGCGTGTGTGCGCGCGCGGGGGGGAGGAGCATGCATCGCCCCCCACGACATTCAGACAAAACAGACCCCACGCAGGGACAGAAGATCCTTGCATGGGTCAGTCTCATTTAAAAACACCCTACCTCCCAGGCATAGATGACCTACATCACCTATGCCACTGTCAACTATGCCACTAACTGTCAGCACAGGAGTTAGGAGTGGGCAGGATTTCTATCTGGGGGGGCACATGCCCCCCATGCCCTTCTACGAGTCACCTATGCTCCCAAGGCAACTCAGGACTTTGGGCTTTATAAGCACCGTCTCTTCCACAAACATGTTGAAAGAGAGGGCTGGGCACCAGTAACTGCACTAACTTATTTTATGTAAAAATGCTTTAATGTGACCAAGTTCTGCATTTAGAGGGACATAGGTCTATGGGTCAGGGGTCATTATGAGCAGGAACTGCCACGGTCAGCCAAACTCATGGTCCATGTAGTCCAGTGTCCTGTCTCTGTGCTTACATTAGTGTTGTTTTTTTTAATCAAGCTACAAAGCATGCAAGAACAAGACAATCCTAGAGGAAACCATCACCACCCGGTCAGTGGCAGATAAAAACTGAATTGTTTATACATAACTAAACAAATGTCTGATGCTTTTAGGGGCTCTCAGGAGCAAACAGTTATTTTGGAGGCATTACTCTAGAGTAACTACTTCCCACTGCCTGCACTCCTATAAATAGGGGAAGCCATTGGTTAAATAACTCTTCACCTCCTCTGATCTTCCTGCTGAGGAGCTTACAGGGAATGGTTAGCAGGGTGGAGCTGGAATAACAAGCTGTCAGGCTGACATGCTGTGAGAGTAATACAAAAAAGAGGAAGTGGTGAGGTTTTCTGGGGCAGCAGAGGACCATGAGGTGGGGGTAATTACCTCCATCCAATACCGTTAAACAAACTCACCAGAATAGGAGCCTCCAGTAAATAGTTCCCCTTTAGTCACACCTTGAGCGTAACCACAAGCCCCGTGCACAGCCATGTGCACATCCAGGTGCACAGATGCATGGTTTACATGCACGCTGCAGGTCCCGTGCCTGGGGTGCAAGCAGCTTGTGCACACGTGCAGCATGAGCTGCGCATGCCAATCCACAGGGCATGGAATTGGCCCCAGTGATTCCCCCGCTTGTAGGAACACAGGAGAGGTTAATGTGAGGCACCTGCCTCCACAAAGTACTTGTGAGAACAAGTCCTTAGAAAAGCAGCATTTCATTGCCTCTCTCAAGCAATGATGATTCCACCCCCACCCCTCAAGTACTAATACGAGTAAACACGCACTTCCAAAATATTATCTATGTACATATACCTAAGAAATTGGATTGGTCTTGGATGTAATCATTCTGGTTCCCAGATAAAATAATCAGAATTGTACAACCAGACTTAAAAAAAATATTTTTAAGACAAAACAAGGGAGTTACATTTTAAGAGAAACATGAAGTTCTAGCATAAACTGATAAAAGCCAGGAAGTGCGAAATGTGAAACGATACTTGAAATTGTACAGTTGTAATTGCCTGACTTGTGTTGCTGTGTCACAATGTTACCATTATTTAAGTTGCATGCTTTGTAGAATATTTCATAGGCAAGCCTTCTAACATTATCATTAGGAGCTGAATTGTGTATAGTGTTGTGTTTGTTTTGTATCAGCCTGTTTATGTAGGAAGCTCCATTCAAACACATGCTCTCACTGATGCACAAAAATCAGTTCATTTACAGGAACGTATTTAATACATTTAGTTTTTATCTGTACCAAGGTCTACAGTCTCTAGGCACATCAACTCTGTAAAAGTGCATAAATTATTAGAAGCTGCACACAAATCTGTAAACTATATTGATACAGACCTATAACACCCCTCTGGCCCAGTCAACATCTCAAAATGAGACCTAACTCATTTCTTTAATTGAGGTGTTAGTGAAATTCAACAATACACATTTCGTGTGTGCCAGGAAAGTGCTAATAACAAATGTGTATTTTGTAACTGACACCCAACTGGGTGTCTTTCTCTGTAATCTTATGTAGCATAGATATCAGTTTATAGCTGAAATGATTAAACACAAGAATGTGTCCTTTTTCCTGATGCAAACATGGGAATACTCAAGATGTGGGCAGCAGGTACTCTTTTCCCACCATGAACTACAAGAAAAAAGGAATTGGGCAAGTGAAGGTGGAAAGCCTATCTGATTCAGCAATCAGGAGATGTTAGATGGAAAGGTGACCTTTTGCGGGTGGTGAAAGGGATGGGATGTAGCAATGTAAGAGGGAGATGGGAAATGTCAACCATGACCCTATTATGTCCTCATATTCTGCACATGTCCATTTCAGAGATAGCGGACCCCCTTTAATGTAGTGAGTGAGAAGAACAGTGCATAGAAAAACATAATTTGAAATAGAGGCTGACTTGCTTCACCTTATGGCTTCATATCCCCTTCTATAGTTGCTTTTCTTCCTAAACTCATCTACACCAACTCACCTTCCATTACATGAAGTTCCAATTTAAAAGCAGTCTGTAAAGGACAGACATGGGGTCAAAATAGACAAGAAGGTGGCCCGCGTTTTCACACTTTGGCCTGTGAACCACCGTGTTGAGGACCTGCCAGATGTTTGCCCTGGATTGCTCAGATGGCTAGCCTCCACCTGATCTGGCCAAAGTGGGCCACGTCAGGGCTGCACATTTGCTTTCCGGCCAAACCTGACAGCTGCACGTTCTCCCACCCCTGGGCTGTGTGGCCAGCAGCCTGGACGTTTGTTCTGTACCCTGGGCCAAACTGTGTCCACCACAGCTGCCTGCTCTGGGTCAGGCAGGGACCAGACGGCTGTCAGGTTTGTTTGTACCCCATGGTTGGTTACACATTGGTAAGTGGCATAAATATTTGCAAATGCTTAGTTTTCCTCGCTTAGCACCAGTGCAAATCAGTACTCATTCTGCAATGTCAATGGGGTTTCCTGTATGTAAGTATGTCATGAGATTAGTTGGGTTCCTTGAGCTGCTACAATGGACATTACAGGGGATGGCAGAAAAGGGGATGGTACATAAAATACGACTTGTCTCTGGATGTGAACTGCTGGATGCAAGTCCATTTAATGATGTCTCTGCTGTTAAAGCAGTGTTATTGGGAATAGTCATGCTGTTACAGGATATTTGTAGCTATCAATTGAAATTTACAATTGTGGTCTGTTCCCATCCTCTCTCTCTTAGGATGGTGCGTGCAGTCTATGTTGTTGGTGTTCTGCTGCTTGTGTTTGGATTCTTGCTACCCACAGCAGAGGGGAGAAAGAGGAACCGTGGATCTCAAGGAGCCATCCCTCCTCCTGACAAGGATCAGCCCAATGATTCGGAGCAGACACAGAAGCAGCCAGGCTCCCGGCACCGAGAGCGGGGGAAGGGCACTCCCATGCCTGCTGAAGAAGTGCTGGAATCTAGCCAAGAGGCACTACATGTCACCGAGCGCAGGTACATAAAGCGGGACTGGTGCAAAACGCAACCACTTAAGCAAACCATTCACGAAGAAGGCTGCAACAGTCGCACTATTATCAACAGATTCTGCTATGGCCAGTGCAATTCTTTCTATATTCCAAGGCATGTCCACAAAGAGGAAGGCTCTTTCGAATCCTGCTCTTTCTGCAAGCCTAAGAAATTCACCACAATGACAGTCACACTGAACTGTCCAGAGCTCCAGCCTCCTCGAAAGAAGAAAAGGATCACACGTGTCAAGGAATGCCGGTGTATATCCATAGACTTGGACTAGACTGATGATACTACATCATTGCCACTTTGAGAGTGGGTGCCATAGCTACTATACCTTCTGGGCTGGACACAAACTAAGTTGAATAACTTAAAGCATGACATAGGAGTGTATGTGAGCATGGATATATACCTAAGTACATGACTAACACTCTGGGAGTTAACATTTTCATTCATGTGTGAACTATCACTAAACATTTGCCAAGTCATTGAGCTCTAACAGTCTGACTGTACACTGGGACTAAAGCAGCTGTGATTTTTGTTAATTCTTCACCAGAAACCATGCCATTAACTTTCACGGATGCATTTAGTTATACTGCCAATCATATGCACTGGGGATTTCTCTGATCTTAGATTGTTTCGAACACTAATATTAAATAGGGGAAACCTGTTTCTTCATTAAGA
Source organism: Sphenodon punctatus (assembly GCA_003113815.1). Classification (NCBI taxonomy): domain Eukaryota; kingdom Metazoa; phylum Chordata; class Lepidosauria; order Sphenodontia; family Sphenodontidae; genus Sphenodon; species Sphenodon punctatus. Next base: position 800,804 of record QEPC01010852.1, read on the forward strand.
GTTTATTAGTGCAGTTAGGAAAAGGAGAGACAGGGAAAGTAGGGACAAAGGATGTAGGTGGAGAAGAAATACAAAGCTAGAAAGATGATGGAAATTTAGAAGGAAGGGAAAGGTGTGAGAGAATCAGAGTAAGACAAAGCAATAAGAAGCGATGTTTTCCTTCTGATAGGTTTGCTTTGATATGGCTAAAGCAACTGTATGTGACATGCAGAGAAACTATGAACAAGGCTACATATACATTTTTAAATCAAGAAGGGTGCCAGATTCTCTTGATTTGGTGATATTCTTCCAGTTCAGTTATCAGTTGCTTTAGATATCTGTGTACATGCATGTACCTATCAACATGTGAATGTATATGCACACATACCAAGGAAGCTGCATACTGGTATGCGTACTTTATCATGCACACATACAAAATCTCAATCCAGTATAAAATGGTGTCTCCAAATGCAATAACCATGCAAAAGACATGAGATTCATAACTAGAAAACAGAGCATTGTTGTGGTTTTCTAGCCCTGCCATAGGCATGCAGTTTGCTGGGAAAAGCAATGCAGAGTCTTGCCAGCAAAATGCATACCACAGATTTGCATTTGGACTAAGTAAAGAGAGTTCCCCATAGAGTTAGGGCCAAAATACTCCCTTCTTGTGGAAAACCCCATGTGAGGGAAAATTGACCCTAGGACACCATGTGGTCGACCTATCTACATTCTTATCCTCTGGATCAAGAGTGCCTCAAAGCAGGAGCACAGACGCCATCAGGAGCACAGTATCTTCTAGGAAAATCATATTTCCATCTACATAGATCCCAGGACATTTGCCCAGAGAGAGAGCTCCTCCAAACTGCTCCCCTATCTTTATTTTCTTCTAGGTTCCACAGGAGCCATGCTTCTTATTGTTCCCCAGTCATATCCCCCAGGATATGAAGTGGAAAGTAATACTGCTTCAAACACAGGGCTTAATTTGCAGTGGTTGGTGGGGTTTGCCAGGGCTTAGTCCCGGTAATTAAATTCAAGGGGGGGTCTGAGCCCAGGAAATGTTCCCAGTAGGACTGTGTACCTGAAATGTGAAAGGCCACGAGAAGACCAATAGTGGCCATTTCAGAAAGTGTTAATAAACGTGGAGCCGGTGTTTGGGCTACACGTTTGGGGGGGGGGGGCGGGAAAGACACCTCCGACTGTGTCAGGTCAGGGAACTGAATAAATGTTCCTCCCAATCAACTTGGACAGGGGAGGTGGGGGGGCGGAAGAGACACAAGTCTGGCTGGCCCGGCCCCTCCCTGCTCCCCTGCCATGATGGGCAGCCATGGTGGCCCCCACAACGGGGCTGGGATGGCAGCATGATCAAATGCGCTCACCCAGTATGGCCCGACTGGGCGGCTCTTGAACCCAGACTGTAGGCCTGGTTCCTTCCAGGCCCATGATTCCTGGGCAGCCACCTACCCCGATGGGGGTAGGAAGTGGGCCCATATCTGGAGGCCCAATAACAGATGCACGCCAAGGGTCTTGCCCAATGGGCCATAGCAGGCAGCGTCACATATATTAACACCCAGAGTTGGAAATGAAAGCCAGACAAAATCTGGATGGCTTATTTGTCTTCCATTAGTGACTTACCTGCCCCACCCCCTTCACTGGCCGTCATCTAGATTAAATCATGAGAACTCCTGTTTTATTATCAGCTAGATGGGGGTGTTACTAGATGGAGAATAAGGTTCATTTCCAAGCTCTGAGCTGAGAGGTGTAGCTTCTGGGGCAGTCTTGGATCCTGGCATTCCCCCCCCCCCCTTCAAATTAAGCACTGTTCAAACAGTGTGAGTTTCCATAGCATTTGCTAGCAAGCTAAAGAAGGGAGCAGACCATGGAAAATGTCTGCCTTTTTGCTCAAGCAGAACTCTTGCTGAGCATGCAAACAGTGTTTCATATGGATCTCCCACTGGTAGCAGGGTGACTAAATCAAATTCAAAGAGTTCAAGCCAGCCAGGCTCCTGGGGTTTGTCTAGTATGCAGCTTGACACTGAGTTGCTTTTCCTCTTGTTCTATATGCACTGGTCACAAGTGGCCAGTGTTTGCTTCTTTACCCCCTACGGCTGCATTCACACAAGTCTCTTCTTCTGCCTTTACCTTTTGTTGCAGGAGTTTGCATTTTAATTCCCAACCCTCTACTTGAAAATTCCCTATTTGCTTCAAAATTTAATGCAGGCACTGCCCCCAATAGGTGTCCCATTATTATGTGGTTTTTAAAAAATTATTTTTCTCCTCAACAATGCATTGTCCCCCAAGGGGGAAATCACCTCTGTTCCCCTCCTGCAACAATTAAGGCTGATTGATATGCAAATTAATCACTTTACACAATACAGGAATGTGGAAGATGGATTTAGCACAAGTGTCAAACCTTACTTCTCCAACTTGGCTTTTTGGTGCCCAACTCCTATTACACCTGGTGCATCCTGTAACAAAAACCCTGCACATGTTCACAAATAAGGAGGGGTGAGGTTTTCTCCCACACTAAGCATCTTGTGTGAATGCAGCCTAAATCTCACAAGAGTGAAGTATCTAGCCCTAACCTCAGTGGGCCATGCTTTAATTACCCTAAGATATGCCTGTCTATCTAGACTTTGAGAGAGACAATTCTCTTTTATGCCAAAAGAATAGAAAACCCAACAGTTTTGGCATAATTACAGACACATTATACATGCAGTCATTTATTTAAAACCCACAGTTATAAAATATCATTGAACATATCTTACATTTCTGCATACAATATATTTTTGCTGCAAGGTCTACAACAATGTCTCTGCAACAGAAAGAGATTGCAAATCACTGATGTTATTAAAGTGTACACACTACGCCTGGCATCTTTCTGACACTTACATTTCTTCTGGGATAGTTGACTTACAGGAGGTAATTTCCACTGTGTGGAATGTGAATAGTTAAACAGAAAGATATGGATATTTAATATTATTAATGCAAAGCCTTTTCCATTGATATTATATGCGGTGTTTTCCTTTAAATGACTTCTTCCAACTAGGGATTTAGGTGAAAACGAAAAGCCATTCTGAAGCCTTGCTGAAAACTTTCTACTAGCTATTGTTTCTGTTCAGTGAATAGATGGATGAACCACTATGTTTCTTCCCTACATACTGTACACAGCAAGCCAAATTGGAGATATTTTGGGCTCCTTTATTTAACATTCTTTAAAGGTTAACATTTCTGAAACAAGATTTGTAAAGAATTTAAGATGTACATAAAGAAACGGTCAGCTACCTATGCAAAGTTCACAAAGGGAGCCCCTTTTGGCATAAATAAATAAATAAATAAATAATGTAAATTTGATACAAAAAGCTTGTATAAATCAATAGTTATTGCTTTAGAGTAAAAGGTTCTGCTGACTTGCAATCATACAGGATATTTAATATCAACCACACTATGTATTTAAATGCCTGCTTCATTCTAAAAACAACTAACTTAAGGCTGCTGTGTTTTATGGTTGGTCTCCGAAAGCAAAACTTGGTTTAAAAATGGAGTTCTAACTATTTTGTAACTAAATGGAATTGTTCACCCTTCCCTACATTTTGTATGTCATTTTAATTACTAGTAACAAATAAATATAACATTACTTCAGCCATTTTCTGGTTTTTATTCCATTCTTCCAGCTCTTTTTTGGCCTGCTGTACTTTACTCTGACTTCTGTGGGTTCTTCTAATTATAAAAGGGTTTAAATTAGGATGGCGGGGTTGGGTGGGAAGAGGGGAATTGCTGGGGAAGCTGTGCTCCACCCACTTGTGTGCTTATTGGCACTTCCTCCATCTCTCCCAGGTACATGATGGCTCTAGGAGCTGGAGGCAGCTGCCGAAGGGCAGAACCTAAGGGCACTGCCTATTGTGGGGCAGTTTGGCATTAAGGCATGGGCTAGACATTTCAGAACACTTCAGGTGCACTGGAGACTACTTGCTTCTGTTCATGCTTTTAAGGGATGGGGAGGACATGTGGAAGGATGGATGTCTCTGGACCTTCTGTGGGGAGGTATTAGGTTTTGGTGGGAAGAGGGGTGGGTTATACTCTGACCTCTGTGAGGGGAAGGGACAGGGGGTTAAGGGTTATGCCTTGACCCCTCTGTGAAGGAGGGGTTGGGGGCCAGAGGAGTTAGGCTTATGCCTAGCCCCTCTGTGAGAGGGAGGAAGGCACAATCATAATTTTAATTGGGTTTTTAAATTTGTGTAATTTTGAATTAGATTTAGAGGAGTTGGCTCTCCAGCTCAGGAGGAGCCATGTAGGCAATTAACTGCCCCACCCACATCAAAGTCACTTTAGTTCTAGACCCTGGAGGGGTGCAACACTCACCCTTTTTTAGAGGTATCAGTAATATTGTCCAAATAGCAATCAATCCCTTGACAGGGCTGTCAGCCAAACAATACTCAAAAATATTTAATTTATTCACAACAAGGGCTTTAACACCCTCCCAGTCTCCTCATCACCCCTTATAGCTGGGTCCATTCCACCAGGTTGTGGGACTTCTCCCATAAGTGGGTCCCCAAACATAAAATACAACAAAATCCTTCCCTACTAGTGTAAACCCTATACTTCAATGTAAGCCCCAATAATATCTAAAATCTACTCCAAGTTGCTATTGGAGAGGCTTCAGTCTTGGGTGGTGGAAGAGGCATCCTTGAATCTGAACAAGCTGGCTTTACTCCAAACAAAAGTACATTGGACCAATTTGCTATACACTGGCCCACTTGGTAGAGAAATGTAACAACAAGAAAATGAAAATGTACGTCGCATTTATAGATTTTTCCTCTGCTTTCGACTTAATTAATAGGGAGTTGCTTTGGGGGAAATTGAAGGATCTGCATATTGATTTAAGATTGCTGTCGTTAATTAGATCCCTTTACATGAGAACAGGGTTGCAGGTTAGGTTCAATAGAAAAGGGGCTCTGACAGATGTTATTCCTACAACTAGAGGGGTCCGTCAGAGCTGCCTCCTTGTGCCTCTGCTGTTAAACATCTATGAATGAGCTGATCTTAAAATATAGGGATATGGGGAGGTATATGGCCCCCAAAGTGGAAGAGATGAGAGTATCATTTCTGATGTACGCAGATGATACCATGTTTTTATCTACCTCTGTACTTGGGTTAAGGAGATTGCTAAATGATTTTGGGGCAGAATGCATTAAACAGGATCTTGAAATTAACTATAAAAAAACAAAAGTTTTGATATTTGGGAAAAGGTTTAAGAAGGAGAGATGGATGACTGATAATATTAAAGTTGAGCAAGTCAAGATGTTTAATTACTTAGGGATTGTCTTCTCATATAATAGCTCATGGGTGCCACATTTGAGTGCGTTGAAGCAAAGCCTGTTGTCTACCATGGGGGCTATCTATAAATTCTTTAAGACAAGTGGGGGACAACAAATCTCCCCAGCAAGCAAGGTCTTTGAAGCCAAGATAATAGCTAAGGCAAGATATGGGGCTATATTATGGGGCCACCTTCCACTGACAAAAAAAAACATTAGAACCAATACTAAGTAGATTTTTGAAAAAATTGCTTCAGCTTCCACTGGCAACATCATCGGCGATATTAAGGCAGGAAACTGGTGTTAGATTGATTGAAGCACACCTATTAAAGCACACCTATTAGAGACGTTAACAGTTGCTACCATAAAGATTGGGGGATACCAGGATGGCAACCTTGCTAAATATTGCCTGAGGGAAAAGGTGGACACGGAAAATAGTAAAGGCTTGTGGTGACGAGGAGTCAAAAGAATTTTTGATGATCTGGGCCTGTCCTTTGCATTTCTACAAGTCTTCCCCTTCAAAAAGGCAAGAGATATGTTAAGGACTAGAATTGAGGATCTTGATAGACATATACCCAGATCCTCAGCACGGAAAGTGAAAGCGGCCCCGTGGTATGACCTGCTGATACCAAAGAAGGGAGACTGTGAATATATTAAAAGTGACATACCCCCGCAGAAAAAGAGAGCCTTTCTAGCTCTACGACTACAGCTTATGCCAACAGCGGTGCTGGAGGGGGGATACCGAGGTGTCCCCTACCAGGATAGGGTTTGTGCCTGTTGTAACACAGGAATAGAGGATCTCCCCCATTAGCTTTTCTCTTGCCCGCAATATGTAAGCCTGCGCGAAAGGCTGTTTGGGAAAATTAATGTTCCAAACAATGCCTCGACAGCAAGGAAAATAATCATCTTACTGTCTGATAGTAATAGCAAGATTACTCATATGGTAGCTTATATCGGGTACCAAATGGAGAGAGAGAGGAGAAAGGCCAGAGCACAGAGGGGTAGTAGAGAAGATCTAAATGTCAGCTGATGCCTGTGAAGATGTGTATAATCAGAAGGTCAGTCTCCTTTTATAAATGATGGCAAGGGTGTACATGATTGATGGTATCTGAAGAGATAGATAAGTAAATAGAATGTATCAGGGAAGCGAGGAGAATTTTGGCCACCTGACTTGTGATATAAGTTGTTAAAACAATCTGTTTGTCTGTTTAGTTTAATTATGTATCAGATATTTGTAAAATCTCTTTTGATGAATTTTATTTATTGTTTTGTCATGACTAAGGCCAGTACAAATAAATTTACTTTCTTACTTACTTCAATGTAAGCCCATAGCCATAGGCAACTCAAAGACTAGGTCCCAGGCTCTGGATGCTTCTTGGCCTCCTTAATTTATATAGTCTTTGGAGAGTCTCTCAATTAACCAGAGCCCTGAGCTCTTGTATAGTCCATAAACAAGGAAGAGTCTCACCTTGCACTCCCACGTTGTCTGCGGAAATCACGACATGTAGACTTTCTGGTCCAGGGAGGTTTGGAATTGGCAGCATGTCTTCTGCACGCTCCCTGCAGGCTGGCTTGGCTCACCAGCCTTGCTCCTCATGGTGTCAAGCTGCCTGTTTTTATGCTCCTTTCCTTTACTGGCATTGGCTGGAGCAGACACATAACTCTCCTCAGCCCTCTCCACCTGTGAGTATGTGCCTGGAGGCTAATTAGCTAGCTACAGATTTGAGTGCCCAGCTGCATTAAATTACAGCTGCAGGAGCATCAGCTAGCTGGCATCTTACTTGCAGCTTTTAGCCTAGCTCTAGTGGATGCTATCTGTTTCTAGACATCCACTCTATTACAGTATTTCTATGTGATGATTGCCCCCCCCCGCCCCCCCCGCCCCCGTTTTGTAGCCTCTCTGAGTTTCTTGGGAGAAGGGTGGGATATAAATCAATAATAATAATACTAATTCATAATTAATAATAAATTATTGGTAATGAAACACACAGAGAGACTAGGAGAACCACCATTGTTCTCCATTGCAATTTCAATAAATTCTTCATTTATCACTTCCCCTCACCCCTCACTGATTTACAGAAGGGAAATTTCAACTCTTGCTCTCATTTTCCCCTTAAACTTTGTTGTGAAAATACTGCAGATTCAATGTCAGAACCTGAAGGCCTGAATCCCAAGTGTGTTTCTCCAGGTTTATGCAATTGTAACTATTATTAAGTATTTATATAGCATCAGCAATGTATCTGGTACTGTACAATCATTAATCAGAGACAGGTCTCTGTGCTGGGGGTTTATAATCTAGGATAGGGGAGGGCAAGAGACAGAGGAGGGTTGGAATATAGTGAGAAACAAGTGGTGGAATTAAATTGCACAATAACCACCCATGCGTGGTTTACTGCAGATCCAGTCTGGATGTGTACCCAATCTGGTGCCTCACACAGCGTCCTGCCACAGCAGGGGGAGAGCCTAAAGGGGGAAGATGCCATGCATGCTAATACATGCCCACGTGTTGGCATACGGGTCAACGCATGCCCATATTGTCTGTGAGTGAGGGCTCTGCGCACCGGCAGCAAGTCCCGCTCACCTCCTTCCCAGACATGAGAAAAGGGAACCCTGAATGAGAGTAGAAGAATAAAATAAATGAAAGGATAGTATTGATTTCATCCAGAATCTGTTAAAAGTGCTAGAAATTCTTTATTAAACTTACGATGAAGAATACTAAAGCCATAAGTAGGGACATGCAGCAAGGAAAACAGGGACAGATTCAAAAGGATTCAGTTCAAAAAGAAAAATGTAACACTTGGGAAAGCGGTCGGTCTCAGAGCCGCAGAGACTGGTCTTGATCATTTTTCCACAGATCAAGGTACAGCACAGATAGCAGCAGTGCAGGTACTACTTTACTTCACCAACCTGGCAAACTGCTTCAACCCCAAACACACTGGCGTGTGAGGGAGCAGTCCCTCCACAATGCCTGTTCAGTACTTCAAGTTTCTCTGTTAAGAGCATTCAATTCTTCAACTGAGGATGGTAGCCTCTGTGGATGATAATAGACATGAGAGGGGCCTGTTATGCCTCGTCTGGGCCAGAGACTCACTGCCATGTCTGTTACCAGCTACCAGATGTAGACCTGCTGCTGCCCCGGCCCAGTTTGGTGGCTGGCCCAGATGGCGTCCCCCGGAAGATCCTGGGCCTTCAGTCTGGGCCAACGGCTGCCCAGGTGGGCATTAGGGGGCCATAGTGTCTGTTTGTGGCCCCATCCCCCACAGGGATTGGGGGCCACCATCATGGTGGGGGACATACCAGTTGTCTCTGCAGTAAAAGGAGAGCAAACTGTACCCCTAAAGGGGATAAAGTAACAGATTCATGAGGAAAAATGGAAAGTTTTGTACCCCTGCTGGAACGGCATAGCTCTGCCCTGTTGAGCCTAAATAATATAGCTTGCTGAACCCCCTAGAGTGTAAGGAGCCTTGGAGACACAAGCCAGAGGCAGAGAACTAGGACTAAATCCCAAGTCTCCTGAAACCTATTCCACAGCACTCACACACAAAAATGAAGCCAAACTTTCTAGATAGGTTGACTAGCATTTTTCACTCCTGAAAGGCCCCCTTTGCTCAATATTGAAATACAGCTGGCACTTTGCACCATTTGCAGTATGTAAACGTTGGTGCACAGCCTCTTCTGTTATAACTCCATTGAAGTAGAGAATTACATTCAATCAATAAGATAAATTTCTCTGTAAAGAGAATTGGGGGATGGGGAGAAAGAATCCTGATGGGAATTTAAGCATTTCCTTATTCAGGGGTTTGAATTGCATGTGAAGCAGCTATTACTAAATATAAGAGTGGTGGCTGTTGCAGCAGTTGCCAATAGCCATTCTCCATTTTGGAAGCTTCTGTTCTGGACTGCAAGAAACGACGAGGTACAGATGACATCAGGCTCTGGTTGCTGTTGTGTTAGTATGATGCAACGTTTCAATAAAAATAAGGTGTGTTAAGGCATGGAGTATTTTGGTTTACTAACACCACCACTGCTAGGGAATTAAAACTAAGTGCCTTTGAAAATAAATGCCCCAGGGAATGATTCAGTATAATATGGAATGAACTTGTAACAATGGTCTAGATTAACCAAAGTTCAACTAGCTCTTTTCTTTAAAATTATTCAGAACTAGTAAAAGTGTTTGGACATGTATTACGAATAGAATATGTGTTAAGAATTATGTCTGCTACATTCAGGCATGCCCAGGGTAGCAGAGAAACATTCAGACTGGTCTACTTGTAAGAATTCCTCCATTATACAATACTTGGAGACTGCAATCCTCAAATCATTTACTTTGGAGTAGTTCATCTTCTATCGATGTGACTATTCTGATGTGAGTAGTTTGAAGACTGTAGCCAGACAGGGGAAACAGGAGACTTAACATCACAGAAGACATGTGAACAGTGTGACTTAGGGTAGGCAGGGATGGGATAGCCTTGTTATTGTACTATGTATTATTTCTTTACTGAAGAGAAAGATGTAGATGACGCTGTGTAGATGGGACTCTCTGATGACTACAAGTTGCTGGAGTCTAGGTTAGTTAGTTAGTTAAGTTTATTAGGCTTAGCTTTCGTTGTTGCCAAAAAACAGATACATAACAAAAGTATAAAATGACCAACACTAGGTTACATTAAAACATAATCATGGAAATATGAAAAAAAACAACACCAAAACCAGAAGGATTCTTCACATACACTAAATAAAAAAATCACAATTAAAATAATGAAGGCAAAGCAAGTCATTGATTCTTACAAGCTCCTATTAAATAAGTTCTATGATATATAAATAATAATCAATCACAATTACTCTCAATCAAGGATAAACAAGAACCTTAGCGCAACTAACTTATAGCGCTATCTCCAGCTCTAATTATACTTTTAGTTTGGAAAGGAGCTGGATAAAGGTGGCAACAGCCTTAAGTTCTCCTGTTTCTGTAAGATTAAAAATTTTGATCAATTTGGCCGAAGTCACAGAAAATTGCATACCCTCAAGAAGTGGTGAGATCCAAGTCTCTCTGTGTATGGAATACAAAGGGCAAGTAAAAAGAACATGTTCAGTGGTCTCAACCACTCTATCGGGACATGAACAAAGGTGTAAATCTTTTGGAATACATTGATAACGTCCTTGAGTCATGGTCGTTTTAATCAGGTGGAGCCTCAAGAGTGTAAAATTTCTTCTCAATATTGGGGAATCTAATCTATCTAAATAAGGCTCCAACTGGAATATTGTTTTTGCTTGAGAAAGAGCAGGAGCTACCTTCCATGTTGATAATATGGCCAGATCTTCCTGCTTACCTATATCAAAAGCTCTATTCTTAAGTGACAATTTTTGTTGAGGTGGAGTCATTTCCCACAATGCAGCTACGGTAAACCCCATATGGGAGAGATACTTAAATAAGGAGCTAATCCAGGAATATGTAATTGACGCAGTACTGGTCAATTTTTCCAGAAAACATTGATATGGTAGTGAGGTAACATCCTGATGGACAGTACGTACCCAAAATTTAGCGAAAGCCAGGTTCCTCAAACTGCCTATAGAATGGATTCCTGTCTTCGCTCTCACTACAGCACCTGGAACGGACTGGGGGACTCCTAGTAGCTTTCGAAGGAAGTTATTTTGGACAATCTGCTGGAGTAGAGGTATCAGTTGAACGTGGTTAACAGAAAAGTTCAGTATCACATTTCTTTACTCAATCAAATCCTGAGAAAAAAATCCATAATAAATAGAAATGACAATGTATAACCTACTGTGGTAGCGTGGATTCATGTTGGAACTTGGGGCCTTTTCATACGGGCGACATGTGCGGTGGGAGGGTGCCTGTGCAAATTCTGAGGCAGGTGCGGGGGTGTGTGTGGACACCCGTAGGAACAGTGCCTGCGGTGGGTGGGGTTGCATGCACACTCATGTGCTCCACCCATCTCCACCCATTACCCACACTTGGAGCAATGGGCTCCAATACCAGTTGCTCCATGCATGGAGATAGGTGGAGGTGGGTGGAGATGGGTGTGCACAGATAGGAATGAGCGCACATCCACCTCCCCTCACTGCGGGCACACACCCATTCCCCCAACCCACCATGACCCGTTTGAAAAGGGCCTTCATCATGGATATTATCATTGGCATTTCAACTATAATGAACTCTGTTTGCTGTCTGGGAATGTCTGGTGACTTTGATAACATGCCCCATATACAGTGTGCGGTTTGTGGCTGCCTGGATTCTTATTCTAGCTTTTGTTGAGGGAATGCAGAGGGAGGGAGGAGTAATGCATTTTTAACTGGTATTTGATTGCTCTTCAATTATTTTCCTATATTATTGGAATTAAAATTCATAACCTGCCTCTTTTAAGTGATTGTGAGAAAAGATGTGAAGAATAAACCATTGAGTGAGTGACATAAAAGGAAAATTCTTGGGTTCACATTAAAATAAGAAAGCCCAAGTCATAATAAGCCATAGCTTCTTTATCTTGCTGCAATACAGATGTAACTTGCATAGTTAGGGAATGAATCGGGTAGAGAATTTAGACTGACTCCTAATAAAACCTTCTGCAGAGACAATACTGCATGGCCATATTTGTGAGTCTTTTTAAAAGCATACATTTGGAAACAGCTCTACACTGAGCATTAAATGAAGACGAAGATTACAATCACATCTCTGTATTTATTATCTCTTTCTCTTTACCTATAGCACCACAAAGGCAACAATTTGAAAAGAATTAGTGTGTCTTGTTTTTCAAAATGAGTTTAATTTAATCTGGAACTACATATATTAAATAGATTAATCATTATCGCCTGGACCATTCTGGGGCAGAGGTAAGTTTGGGTGAAAACAGACATGCACATAACTCCACTTTACCACCACTAACATTTCTTATATATGTTGCAGGGCTGTATTAGTGCCACCCTGCAACATGCATGAGAAACGTTAAAGTGGAGTTAAAGAGGAGTTAAGGTGCATGTCTGTTTTCACCCTTTGTCTCTGGTGTCTTAACAGTGTTTCCATACATTAACTTGTTTGGATTTATTTGATATTTAACCTTAAATGTGAATTCACTGGACTTTTAATGACTGATGTAGGGATAATTAGACAAATGATCCATTTAATCAGGGGTGTGCAGAAGGTACCTTATTTGTTTTCATTTTTGTTTCTGAAACCCCGTTTGTTTTTGTGGGTTTTTGAAAAGGACTACTGTTTTTATTTTTTTCATTTTATTTTAAAAAATCACTGTGCATTGTGCAAAATGGCTACCAGGGCCATTCTGAGCATGCACGCCCTTTCCAAAATGGCATCTGTTTTGCGTATGCACAGTGATTTTTTTTTTTTTAAAAAATTTTTTAATGAAAGAAAAAAGGTAAAAACAAAATCAAATGAATGTCATTTGCTTATTCATTCATTTTTGTTATGTTAGTTACAAAAATAACGGGGCTCTGTTCATTTTTGTAATTAATCCCTCAAAGACTAATGGACCAACTGGTTTCCAGAACACTCTGGGGGATTTACCTACAGACCTTGACAGTTACTCTGCTGATGGCCTGGCTGCCTTGTGGAATGACAGGTTGACCATAGCCATCGACACGGTTGCAACCCAGACGTCTATTTCCTCTGCTGCAGCAGCACAGGCCCCCCTGGTATACAGAGGAACAGAGGCAGCTGAAGTGGGAGGATAGGCGGTTAGAGTGCAGGTGGCGCTCGACTTGTGCTGAAGTCGAGCAGTTGTGGAATAAATCATTTTTAAAGGATTATGACATGCCTGTGATGGTGGCAAAGAAAGCTTTCTCCTCTGCTATTATAGCATCTGCAACGTCCCGTCCGGTGAAGCTGTCTGGGTGGTGAGGGGCCTGGTTAATCCAGTCTGCCTCCACCCAGAAATGCAGTCAACTAATGCCCACTGTGACATTTTAAATAATTACTTTGAAGATAAAATCACTCATATTCACCACGATTTGGGTGCTGCCATTTTACCTCCAGAATCAGAGTTTGAGGTTTTGGAAGCTCAGTCTTACTCTTGTCCTGTTCATTTTGATCAGTTTCAAATCGTTATCACCCACCAATGTGGGGGAGGTGCTTGGGGTGGTGAGGGCAACCAGTTGTGAACTAGATCACTGGCCGCCCTGGCTGGTGAAAGCCCGCAGAGCGACACTGGGGCTGTTGCTAGCTGGGTTTGTCAATGCCTCCCTTCGGGAGGGTTGGGTGTCAGACATTCTAAAAACTAGTTTTCCAGTCCCCGAAGCCATCTTTGGTTTCTGATTCCCCGGCCAGCTATTGGCCTGTCTCTAACCTTCCCTTTTTAGGGAAGGTTATTGAACCAGGGGTGGTTGCTTGATAGATCCAGGCTCATCTTGATATCATAGGATTCCTGGACCCATTTAGTTTGGGGGTCTGTCCTGGGTATGGCACCGAAACTGTACTTGTGGCCTTGGTCAATGACCCACACCTGGAGATCGACAAGGGAAATTCTTCCCTGTTGATCTTGTTAGATCTTTTTGTGGCCTTTGATATGGATGATCATGAGGTGTTATTGACTGGACTGCAGGACCTGGTAGGGGTTTGCAGCACCGTTGGTTCTGCTCCTTCCTGTCAGGGAGGTCCCAAGTTCCAGAGAGTGGTGATGGGCGATTGTTGTCTTCTTGGGACCTCCGCAGGGTTCCATTCTGTCTCCCCTCTTGTTCTTGGGTATATGAGGCTGCTGGGCGAGGTCATTCGGAGGTTTGGGGTGAAGTGTCATCAATATGCTGATAACACACAGCTCTACCTCTCTTTTTCATCTGACCCAGGCCCTGCAGTCTTGATGCTTACCCAATGCCTGACTGTTGTTGGGGACTGGATGAAGGCAAGCTGACTGAAGCTGAATCCAGACAAAACTGAGGTGATGATGATTGGCAGGCCCTTATTGATGGAGTCTGGCCCTCTGTGGTCAATCAGGTTTGCAGCCTTGGCGTGCTTCTGGACCCCTCACTGTGCCTGAATTGTCAGGTTGTGGCAGTGGCCAGGAGTGTTTTTCACCAACTCCATCTGGCAAGGAGGCTGAGGCCTTTTCTTTCTGATTTGGATCTGGCCACTTTCATCCATGCTTTCATCACCTCGAGGCTGGATTACTGCAATGCGCTTTACGTGGGGCTTCCCTTGATGACTGTTAGGAAGCTGCAGTTGGTGCAGCATGTGGCAGCTCACCTCCTCTTTGCGGTGAGGCACGGGGAACACATTACACTGGTGCACTCTGTAGTCTACACTGGTTTCTTATACTTTTCCAGACACAATTCAAGGTGCTGGTTTTGACCTTTAAAGCCCTAAAGAGACTGGGCCCCACATATCTGAGAGACCACCTGTCCTTCCATGTCCCATTACAGCCCCTGTTATCATCCGGGAACATCTCCCTGTGGGTACCGTCTGTTAGTCTTGTTCATATGACAAGGGCTTACAGGGAGGTGTTCTTGGTTGCTGCCCCAATGTTATGGAACTCCTTTTACCTGGAGGTTCATTTGAGCCTGAGCAGTAGGGGTGGGAATATCAGTATCAGATTAATCTGATAACCTGATAATTGGGTGTATCAGATTAATCCGATAATCACCGGTATCGGCATACTGTTTTTTTTAACATTGGCCACTTTACTGGTTTCTTAACATTGCGGCCATTGAAATAAATGGCTGCAGTGTAAAAAAATCCGGTAAAGCGGCCAATGTTAAAAAAACAGTATGCCAATACTGGTAAATCCGATACTGGGGAGATCCGATACTGGTAAATCTGGTATCCAGTATTCTCCCTGGTGTCCCACTCCTACTGAGCATCTTCCAGAGGCGGTGTAAAACCTTTTTGTTTGTAAAGGTGTTTGGTGGGCAGGAATAGTGGATGGGAGGTTGGTGGGGGGCTTTGGGGTAGGATAGTGAGAGGGGTGGATGTGGTAAATGGGTAGGTGGTGTTGGGTGGGTTTGTGGGGGACTGCAGGGAGGGTTGGGGGTTGTTTTTGTCTTTTATTGTTTTTATGGACTTTAAAATATGCTTTTATATGTGTTCTATATGTTTTTTGGTAAGCTGTCCTGAGCCTTTTTAGGGAAGGGTGGGATAAAAGTTTAAATAAATAAATAAACAAACAAACAAACTGAAATTGCACACCTCTAATTATAATACTTATATGTGCGCATAACTAGGTGTTTTTTGTCTGTGTTTGTATATAGAAGTAAGTCTTTATTAGAAAAAATCCCTTGATATATTCATAAATGGCATAAACATCTGAGACTTATGAAAGAGATTTGAGATTAGACAGAGATTTGACAGGATTAAAACATTTTTTAATGAATGATCAAGTCGACATGTAACAAAGTTCTCGCGATTGGAAAGTTTATACTAATTTTTAGTCTTGTGTTGCTGTTAAACTTGATATACATTTTTGAATAACTGAAATAAGCATGAAAGCTGAAGAATAACTAATCTCCTTCTTGGGATCTGAAGGACCTTGGAGGTTCCTCAAGCAAAAGATGCCAGGGATAAATGTATAGTTCCACCCAAGTTGCTGTGTCAGGAGGGGTGGGGTATCAGGTTTTTATAAATAAATAAATACATAAATAAATGTTATTGTTTAATTTGTTTAAAATCCAAACGTACGAGAAGGTTGGACTTTGATTGCAAAACTAGATCTGTCAAAGAAAAGGAAAAATATGGGAAACAACCTTCCGAATGGATCTGAAACACGATGGTAGGTAATCTGATCTAATTTTTGCAGAAAGGCAAATGCCAGATGTTTTCTCCACTTTGATCTTAATAACACTTTAGGCAGCAGACAATAAGATTGGTTTAAAATTTATTGTCTCTTTGATTTCTGCATTCTAACACTTTTAAAATTCTTTACACAAGACAGATCTATATATAAGCAACTCGGGTGGCATCAAAAGTGTCAAATACTTAAGACCCTTATGAAAAGCTCCGTGTGGAACTCCATCCTCATTGCTGCGCATTGTGGCTAAATCAGAGCTTGCGTAAGCAATATTCAGTTTTCTCTTTATAATAAAGTTCCTTTTATACTGCTTATGAACCTCTTTGCAGCATCTGTGGCACAGCTCCTTATAAAGCTTTCATCTTTCATAAACATTAGACTCTAAGATAATATATTGAAACAGCATTAAGGAACAGGCGTTGAAAGGCAAAGTAATTAATTTCCTCGTGTTTGCTGGATAATCTACAGTAGTTATTATAAGGTTCTCCTTAACATGGCTTTACCATTTCTGTGTTCTTAGTCTTTTTAAAAAGAAGTCATGATATTGAGCTTTAAATTACAGCAACAAAGATGATAAACTTTTCAAAATGTAAGACATATGAGGAAACCCTTGAAGAAGAAAGATACGTTAAGCCGAGAGAAAAGAAAATTAAGGGGAGACATAACAGTTTTCAAATATTTAACAGGCTGTAATAAAGCAGGTGGAGGACAATTATTTTCCACAGAGACTGAAGAAAGGGTGAGAGGGAATGTGTTTAAATTGCAGGACAGCATCTTTAGGGTAAATGTCAGTAAGAAATTCCTAACTACAAGAACTATTGGGGAATGAAACAAGTTGTGAGGGGAGGTTGTGGAATCACCTTCACTGGGTAAGAAGAGGCTTGGTAATCACTTGGTGGGAATGAGCAAGACTTAGACCACATTCACACCTTCAGTGATGGGCCAGTAAATACATATTTTCGCTCTGGGAGAGAATCCGGAAGCCATAATATGCGCAGGGTTTGGCTGGTTTGAAAGCTCCCCTGTGAAAGCTTTGCCAGCAAACACCCAGAAAAATGCAGAGCAGGGAAATCCAGCTCTGTACTCTTCCAGGTGTTTACTGGCAAAGTCGTGCAGGGGGGCTTTAGCACTGACCAAACCTATGCATATTTTGGCTTTCAGATTCTCTCCTGGAGCCAAAATATGTGTGGACTGGCCTGTCACTGAAGGTGTGAATGTGATCCTAGATCTGAAACCAGCAGCTGCAAAATTGGGTATACCCATCAAATTTCCAGTACTGAACTAGAAAATATCAGATACCAATCAATCAACATCCTATTTTGACCTGATTCGAGGACCAGATGTCCTGGAATGTCCCAGAATGTTCTGGAAAGTCAACTTCTGGACTTAATTTGTCGAGTTCCAGTCCCAATTTTTAAGTTTCTTGTCTTGATTTACTGATTGGTAACTGGAAACAAATTTTAAAAAAATGATACTGGAAACTGGGTAGCTCATTGAGTACACGATGTGGTACTAAAAAATGTGGATATTTCCCACAGGTAGCAAATGACTTCCTGTTTCAGCTCTCGTTGGGCCTAGTTAATTCTCCTGAAATGCAGGGGACTGGATTTGATGATCCTGGTGCTCTCTTCCAGCCCTGCAATTCTATGACCTGTGGCAAGGGTTACACATACACATAGTTAATTTGGCCTGTAGTTTAGAAATGCTCTAGAAGAACTCACTGAAGCTAAGTTCTCATGAAGCACCAATTACAAGAAACACATTTTGTGCCCCCAGTTGGCAAGGAGGCCCTATCCTATCCTGGAGACCTGGTTAATCTTTGTGATTTCCCGCTTGCCCACTGCTGTGGCAGCATAGGCCCCCCGGTATACAGAGGAATTGAGGCTTTTGAAGCAGGAGCATCGGTGGTTAGAGCGCAGGTGGTGCTCGACTCGCACTGAAGCTGACCAATTACGGCATATCATTTTTGAAGAACTATGCCATGGCTGTGATGATGGCAATTAAACCTTTCTTCTCCGCTGTCATAGCATCTCCATTATTATTTAATGTATACATGCAGCCCTTGGGGGAGGTCGTGAGAGGGTTTGGGGTGCGATGTCACCAATATGCTGATGATACTCAGCTGTACCTCTCTTTTTCAGCTGACTCAGACCCTGCTGTCTCATTGCTATCCCAGTGTCTGGGGGCCGTGGCGGAGTGGATGTGGCAGAGCAGACTGAAGCTCAACACCGATAAGGCGGAGGTGATGGTGGTGGGGAGAACGAGGGAGGTGTCAGCCCCCCTGATTGGGGGGGGGGTTCGCCCTCCTATAGCTCAGCAGGTTTGGAGTCTGGGGGTGATATTGGACTCAGATCTCCGCCTGGATCGACAGGTGGAGGTGGTGGTGAAGGCCGCCTTCCGCCAGTTATATCTGGTGCGGAGGCTGCGTCCGTACGTCTCCGAGCCGGACCTGGCCTCCCTCATCCATGCCTTCGTCACCTCGAGGCTGGACTACTGCAATGCACTCTATGTGGAGCTGCCCTTGTTCCTGGTTCAGAGGCTGCAGCTAGTGCAGAATGCGGCGACCCGGCTCCTGTCGGGGACGGGTCGTCGGGAGCACATAACACCTGTGCTCCAGACTCTGCACTGGCTACCGATAGCCGAGCCAGGTTCAAGGTATTGCTATTGATCTACAAGGCCCTTCACAGTCTGGGCCCCTCGTACCTCAGGGACCGCCTCGCCCTCCGCGCCCCAGAGCAACTCCTTCGGTCTGCTGGGGGTGCCTTCTTGGAGGTCCCCCGTGTTAAGTGGGGGGCCACAATGGAGAAGGCATTCTCAGTGGCCAGGTCACGTCTTTGGAACTCCCTCCTGGAGGAAGCTCACCTGGCTCCAAGTCTTTTAACATTCCGGCGGACTTGTAAAACCTGACTGTACGCCCAGGCCTTTGGGGAGGGTGGGTTAGGGTTTTTAGCTCCACCCTACCCTTATTTATTTTTTATGTGTCCTAACCCTGTTTTAAATTGTTTATATTATCATGATTGTTTTATATTTATATTATTGTATTTTTTATTCTTTTAAAATTGTTAGCCACCCCAAGCTGTTTTTACAGGAGGGGTGGGGTATAAATTGATAAAAATAAATAAATAAATAAATAAAGTCTCATTTTGGAGAGCTGTTCCAGTTGGTGAATGGCCTGATTAATCTGGCCTGTCTCTCCTGTGAGCTAGAGTAATTGTATCCGGGACAGGCTTACCCAGCGTAAGTCCTAGCACATTCAAGTGCCCCATTCCAGACTTTATACAGTCTTATCCATGCACAATATACTTCACAGTACTCACAGTCTCTTCCCCATGCCAGGTACAATCCCTCCTGCAACCCTCTCAGCTCAGGCAGCAACCTATGAGCCTATGTGGCTAGGAGACAGAGCCTTGCCCCACCTCTTGTCTCCTCCAAGCTTCTCTCAGACTAAGCCTTTCCCTGGCTTGTAACCCTGGTCTGGTTCTGGGTTACCCAGCTGTTTAGAGCTGTTACCCAATTACCCCAGAGATACCCCTTCTTCACATCCCTAAGATGCACCTCCTTAAAGGGCCAGTCGCCCATAGGGACTCTGCCTTGTTACATAGCTCCCCTCTTTGGAGACGGGGCTACTACAGATAGGCCCATTTAACCCCAAGTTCCAACCACGGCAAAGTACTATACAGTTCACAGATTTCAGTTCAATAACCTCACTATTTTACCATTCCACAGTACAGAATCCTGATACAATCTGTCACACACAATCTATTACTTAGGCTGTCGGCTCAATCGGCTTCACCCTACAGCTTTTTGGATTCCATGAGTGATCAGCTCCATCACCTTCACGATGTCAATCCAGTTCAGGTTCCAGTCGTTAACAATATTACCCCATACCACGTTTCACTTGTCCCACAAGTGACCAGCTCTATTGCCTTCACCCTGTCACTCCAGGTCTGGCCTCCACCATCCCCAAATAGCAAGCCTCTTCAACCAGATTTACACTTGATTAGCCCACTTGGTTCTTAACTTCTACTTTGAGACACCTTCTTTCACCTATGGGAAGGGTGGGAGACAGGCCCACCCAGCCTTTCCTGGCTCCCAACCCTAGGACCCTTTATCAGGGCAACACCACTAAAATCTGATGACTCTGCTACCCTCAATTCTCCTAGAGTTCTCATGTCTCTCTCACCTAGTGTTCCCTACTCATCCTGGGGTGTATCCTTCCCTCCATTTTTTTTCTTAAGTTTTGAAAACTCCAAGAGAGTCCCTCATCTCCCTCTTTCTCTAGCATTAAAGGGGGTATGTAGTATTAGACTGGGGTCCCCTTAAGATTTTTTCTATCTCTTCTATTTCCTCTTGGTCTCCTGCCCTGCATACTGCTAGTTCTTCCTCCTCTGTTCTGATGATGCATCCTTCTGTTGTCTCTTTGCCTCATCAATATCTATTCCTTTAACCATCTTCAGTTACTGTAGCTCTTGTTCTAACCTGGCCATGTCTCCCATGAATTTATCTCTGGAAGCCTTCAGTTCTTGAACCTGCACGTGGAGGGCTTCCTCTGCCTTACATTTTGTCTTCATATTCTGAAATACTCTTTCTAACATTAGGTTTGTTATGCTTGTTTGGGTGGCCTGTTCCCTCATTCTAGGCCTCTACCCCCTAACATGATCTTCAAAACTTTCCTCTCTTCCCTGGGCACATTGGGTAGGACATGCTGTTTTCTCATTACCCACCTCATTACAAGCCCAGCACCTCCTGGGTGTGGTATATGCTTTACCCATATACCCAGTCTTGGCTCTTTGATAACCCTGAATCTTTAAGTTTTTATGCCAGTGGGATGGGCAAAACCATCAAGTGTGTCCCCATTTCCCACAACAATACTACTACCTTGGGTTTGTGCCCCACGTAGGCCCCCGGTATTGGTGCTACTTGGTGTTGCTCCAATGTCACTGTCTCACTGGGCTGTCGCTTGTCACAAGGCTCCAAAAACAGCTGACTCTACCTCAGGCTTCTGTTCCTGGCAGGAAACCTCACTGACATGCCTCAGTGCTCCTCTGTTATTGTTCTGCCATTCAAGTAAAGCTTCCTGCCCCATCTCTTGCTGTCTGCCACATTGCAGCATCAGCTCTGTCCAGCAACTCCAGCTGTAACAATATCCTTCTCCCAGGTGCACTCCTTTCCTCACCATGGTAATGCCTCAACATCCAGTGCTCTACTCTGGATTCATCTACTTCTGATACCTGGGCTCAATCTGTGCTTCAGGGAGTTCCCACGGGTACAATCCTCACTCACTAGTTTTCTCCTGGGCGCAATCTTCCACTCGCTCTCCAGCAAACCCACCCTTTAACCAGACTGCATGATGGAAGACGTTAGAGGTGCCTGCATTCTCCACCAGTTTGTAGCATGAATGGGCTTACTCAATTGTAAGTCCTTTCAGGATCTTGCCCCAACAGCCACAGTTCACAGGAAATTCAGCTACTCAGTGTTTATATTCCAGTGTCCCATTTCAAACTTTATACAGGGTGCTTTTAGACAAGCACCTCCTCAGTCACTACCCACCCGCCATCCACTCACTACCCACCCACTATACATGTTACAGAGCTGCAGTGTGCCCTATGGGTGCCCTTCAACATGAATAATCACATCACATTTTAATTTATATCCCGCCTCTCTCCGAAGACTCGAGGCGGCGTACAACATTATAAATATACATTGCTATGGTTCACTCCCATGCAGGGGACCCAGCAGACAATATCATCATCATACATATCGTACATATCAACAAAACCCCCAACTAATACCTCCTCTGACCATGCCTACACAACAGGTCAATGGTCCCCTCACCCCCACTACCATACCCTGCTGCCACCAGGGTATACTGCTGGCTCCACCCCTCTCTCACCGGGGGGAGACAGCCATTTCCACTTCCTCTTCAATACAATACCCACCCCTCCACAATATACCCCTACAGAAAGCCCACAACGGCCTGAGCAAACCCCTGAACAATATTAAATATTCAACATTAATAATTGTACAATTCCCCATACCCCAACCACTCCCTCCCACCTAATCACATCAACAGGCCCCTCGGCCCCCAACTGGCCCCGAAGGGCCTCAAAGGGCCGCACCCTTTGGCTGTGGCCCTTCGGCTCGCGGCCGCCAGCCCCGCGAATGCTGGCATGTTGTTTTTGAAGCCAGTTGCGGCGTGTCCAAAATAGAGGGAGGAGAGTAAGCGGCCACAGCCACTTACCAGTCTTGTTTCTCCCCCAAGTGTCTTCCTTGAACCTGCCCCCCCGGAGAGATGGGTGGGAGGCAGGTGGGTAATGGGTGAGGAGGTACTTGTCTAAAAACATTGAGTGTCTTAACTTACATTTTATTCATTCATTTATTTATTTATTAAAAATTTAATACCCCGCCCCTCCTGTCATAGGCAGCTTGGGGCGACTTAGTGTATAAAAAAGATAAAGACAACAATAAGACCATAAAACACAGTAAAACATTGGAGATTAATAAACACCAACCCCTCAACCACCCTAACCCACTACTCCCACCCATCACCCTCGCCAAATGCCTGGTGGAACACCCAGGTCTTACACTTTTGACAAAAGGAGGGGACCTCTGCCAGGAGGGAGTTCTACAGCCTCAGTGCGGCCACCGAGAACGCCCTCTCCATTTTCACCCCCTGGACTTTGAGAAAGGTGCCCCGGTTGACCGCAGGCAGGCCATGCACAATATTCTCCATAGTACTACTTACAGCACTTAATTTTTTTCCTGGGCCAAGTAAATCCCTCCTGCAACCCGGGATCCTCACAGTGGCTTCCAGTTGGGATGGCCCCTACCAGGGCTGAAAAATAGCAGGACTTACTGTAGTGTGTTGGGGGCTGGAGGCTGTTCTCACCATTGCTGTTGCCTCTGTCCACACTGCTGCCGGGATGGGCCACTAGAGACCCCGGGGGCAGAAGGAACAGGTCCTTCTCCTTTCAGGGAGTGTTGAGGTGGGGCCAGCCAGGACTTTCAGCCTAGGGATAGACGTGTGTGTGTGTGGGTATGGAATGTTTTTATGTGGGATGGGGGGCAAGGGGTCTGGGTATGGTAGGAAGGGATTGCCCCCTTGGTGTGAGGGAGGGGTGCAGCCCTTTGGAGGGTAGGGATTATCCTTCGGTGGCAGAGGAGCATAGGGGGTGTAGTGGGGGGTGGGGAATCTCCCTTGGGGGGCTGATGGGGCAGCCTCCGGGGGGTCAGGGGAGAGGACCAGGGTGTGTGTGTCTGCAGCCATAGGGGTCATGCTGGGCCAGGGGAATTATGGTCCTTCTGGGAGGTGAGTTCGATCTGTGAGTCGGGACAGATATTGTATATCTGTCTCACTCACTGGCCCCCAGGCAGGCGGTGAGGTGATCAGGGATCAGAGGGCCCCGTGCCTCGGTTTGATGCTGGTAAATGTGAGGTCGGTAACTAATAAGTCAACTACAATCCGGGAGTTGATCCTGGACCAGGCAGCCGACCTCGCATGTGTTACAGAGACCTGGCTGGATACTGAGTCGGGACCTATATTGGCTAACCTTGTTCCAGCTGGGTACTCCATACAGCATCAGCTGTGGCTGGGGGTCGGGGCGGTGTAACCATTATTTTTAAGGATACCTGGTCTGTGAGGAGATTTCCTGTGCAACCTATCATGGGTGTGGAGGGTCTCCATCTGGTGTTGGATTTGACCAGAGACAGAGTAGGGGTACTGCTGGTATACCAGGAACCCAACTGTACAGCAGCTTCCCTGCCCGCATTGGCCGAGCTGGTGTCGGAGGTAGTCTTGCGGTCCCCAGGGCAATAGTTCTGGGGGACTTCAACATCCATGCCAATGCTAGTCTTGGAGGGGCAGAGCGTGAGTTCATGGCCGCCATGGCAACCATGGGTCTGTCTCAGAGAGTAGTGGGCCTCACACATGTTGGAGGACATACCCTGGACATGATATTTTGCACTGGCCTTAAGGCATGGGATCCGTTAGTGGGGGAGGTGTCAACAGTACCCTTGTTGTGGACGGATCATTATCTCCTCCAGGTTGCTATCCTGGCACATGTCGGTGTTCTGAATTGAAATTTTTCTCTATCTTTCCTTCCAGGGTCAGGACTTAAACCCCTAGTAGGCAGTTCCCAATTCCGGGATCTTGGCGGGAGCACTATAAAACAGACCACAAGCCCCTTAAATAGACAGATGTTTATTACTATATCATATAGAAAGAACTAAAGCACCAATACACTTGCATATAGCAATAGCCTTCACCTATTCTAAAAGCAAGCACACACACACAAATACATATATATGTGTTCTTACGCATCAGAGGTCTCAGGTCTGGTCTCGAGAGGAGAGGCAGTGCAGGGGTCCGATCGAGGTCTATCTAGGAACCTAGCTGCTGGAGACTTGGCTTTTCACAGCCTTTGAGAGCGTTGGAAAGGGTCAAGCACCGATCAACTGGCAGCCACCTAAGTAGCTGGTCAGAGGGTACCATGCAAGAATCCGATCCTGTCTAGGGCTGGCCTTTTTATACAGTGACTGCCTTATGATTATCCAGAGTGCGTGGTTGTCAGTTCTAAGCCTGGAAGGTTCTCCCATTGGCTATTCAGATTTGGGGTACTTTCTGCTTAGTCACTGTTATTATGGGCTGTCCTGACCAGTTAGATCCAGCCTACCCCTCCCTCCAGATGGGAGGCCTGATCTTTGGACATGGGTTGCCCATACCCTTCCTCTGAGGTGTCTTAATGTCTGACCAGGCCATCTTTTCTCCATTGCATTGCTTAGTCCTTATCTGAAACTTTCTCTCTTGTTTATTATTTACTTTAATGTGTAGCTATGCTCTGGGAACAGTCAGTTCTTGCTAGTTTTGTTCCTGCTGGGCCTCTCTTTATAGATGACAAGAATATATCTGTCAGCCTGTTTCCTCATAATATGCATTTTCAATATTCCTAAACTAAAATTACTATAAAGCATAAATCAAGCATACAATGTCTTTTCTTTACATATGCCAATAATATCCCTTAATTCTATAATGTAGCCATACTGCTTCAATCAGCCTATTCATTCACTACATCGGCCCCTGGGAGGGTGTGGAACCAGTGAGGTTGGTTCACTCCAGAAGGCTTATGGAACCTGGAAGGTTTCAGATAGCCCTAGGGGATGTTTCCTCTGACCTCGATGCTGCTCACTCGATGGTCTCGTGTCCATGTGGAATTCCGTGCTGGCGGAGGTCATTGACCATGTGGCTCCCAGGCATCTGCTCCCGAATCGCTGACAATACAGCTCCCCGTGGTATACGGAGGAGCTGCGGCAGATGAAGTGGGAAGGGCAGTGGTTAGAGTGACAGTGATGTCACTCACGTGCTGAAGTTGATCGATTGCGGCATAGAGTCTGGTTATGTACCTATGCCATTGTGGTGTGGACAGCAAAGAAGGTTTTCTTTGTTGCCCTCATTGCGTCCACTAAGTCCCACCCAGCTGAGCTGTTCTGGGTGGTGATGGGGCTGGTCAGTCTGGCCTCCCTCTGCCTGGACTTAAAATCATCAAATGCTCGCTGTGATTTGTTTGTGGACTTTTTTTGCAGATAAAAATCGCTCAAATTCACCACAGTTTTGATGCAACCTTTTTAGCAGTGGGTGGGTCAGAGGCAGTAGAAGCCCCTGGGATGAATTTCAGGTTGTATCACCCTCGGATGCAGGGGATGCTCTTGGGAGTGTTTGAGCCACTTATTGTGAATTAGATCCATCCCCGTCCTGGCTGGTTAAGGCTAGCCAGGAGACATTGGGATCTTTGCTGACGGGGATAGTCAACGCCTCCCTTGGGGAGGGCAGGGTGCCGGAATGCCTCAAGGAGGCAGTGGTGCGGCCCCTGCTCAAGAAGCCATCTTTGGACATTGGCATCCTGGCCAGCTATCGGCTGGTCTCTAATCTTCCCTTTTTAGGGAAGGGTATTGTATGAGTGGTGACTCTGCAGTTTCGGGAGCGTTTGGACCGGGTCAATTTTCTTGATCCCTTGCAGTCTGGCTTTCGTCTGGGTTATAGCACAGAGACTTTGCTTGTGGCCTTGGTCGACGACCTCTCCCATGAGTTGGACCAGGGTTGTTCAATCCTGTTGATCCTGTTAGATCTCTTGGCTGCATTTGATACCGTTGATCATGAGTTGTTGGTGATTCGGCTGCGGGAATGGGCAGGGATTAGCGGGACTGTTCTTGAATGGTTCCACTCTTTCCTGGCTGGGAGAACTCAGCGTGTGGTGATGGGGAAGTTTTCATCTTCCCCCCGCAGCCTTTGGGGGAGGTTGTCAGGGAGTTTGGGGTGAGGTGTCATCAATATGCTGATGACACCCAGCTATATCTCTCATTTTCATCTGACTCAGGCCCAGCAATCTCGGTGCCTACCCGGTGCTTGTCAGCTATGGGAGATTGGATGAGGGCGAGCCACTTGAGATGAAATCCTGACAAGAGAGAGGTGATGGTTGTGGCCCCCATCATTGATGGGGTCTGTCCTCCCCTGGTTTCTCAGGTCTGGAGTCTGAAGGTGCTCCTGGACCCGCAACTCCGCCTGGATGCCCAGGTGGCAGTTGTGGTGAAGGGGGCATTTCGCCAGTTTCATCTGGTGCGTCAGCTTAGGCCGTATGTTTCGGACTCGGACCTGGTCACAATCATCCATGCTTTTATTACCTCGAGACTGGATTTCTGCAACGCGCTCTACATGGGGCTACCCTTGGTGCTGGTTCAGAAGCTGCAGCTGGTGCAGAATGTGGCAGCCTGTCTCCGGACTGGGATGGGCCGACGTGAGCACATTACACCGGTGCTTCGCTCTCTGCACTGGCTGCCAATAGTTTTCCAGGCCCAATTCAAGATGTTGGTGTTGACTTCTAAGGCCCTAAATGGCTTGGGTCCCACCTATCTGCAGGACCGCCTCACCCTCTGGGTCCTGGATTGGCCCCTGCGGTCAGCCGGGGGTGCCCTTCTTGGGGTCCCCCGGATTTCCCGGGTGTCTACCATGAGGTGTTCTCTGTGGTTGCACCACAGCTGTGGAATTCCCTCCCGTTGGAGATCCACCTGATTACCGACCTCCCCTCTTTCCTCAGACAATGTAAGACCTGGCTGTTCCACTGGGCCTTTATCGAGGGAGATGGGGTGGGTAGATATGGGTTTGGGGTTTTTTAGGCTGTTTTAATTGTAGTTTTATTATTGCGTATTTTTAATATGTTTTAAAATGTTAGTTGCCCTGAGATGCCTGAGGCTGGAGGGGGCGGCATATAAGTTTTAATATAAATAAAAATAAATAAATAAAATAAATAAAACCCTCTTGGCTCAAGCAGTACCCTCGGAGCCTATTTGGCCAGGAGACAGAGCCTTGCCCAAGCTCCTGTCTTCTCCAAGCTTCTCTTAACCCTGGGCTGGCTCTGCCACTTCTGGTTAGATCTGTTACCCAATTACCCTGGAGACACATCTTCTTCACATTCCTAAGATGCACCTCCTTAAAGGGCCAGTGGTGCGGAGGGACTCTGCCCTGTTACAGTCATCTATTGCCAGCTGTGACACTTTTATTAACTACTTTGTAGACAAAATCACTCGTATTCACCACAACTTGGGTGTTGCTACTTCAACTGCAGTCAGAATTTGAGGCTGTGGAAGCTCAGCTTTGTTCTGTTTGTTTGGATCAGTTTCAATTAGTATTGCCCACTGATGCGGGGAGTGCGCTTGAGGTGATGTGGGCAACCGGTGTGGGGGGGTTCGGCTTGCTGCAAGCAGGAAGGAGGTCCAGGGAGCTGATTGGAGCCTTACAGTAGTTTTCCCACCCCCTTCAGGTAATTATATCCCCACTATAAAAGTGAGCTGTTGCCCAGATGTGATAGTTGTGTTACTGTAGGAAATAATTCACTGGTGCTTAGAATTTCTGCCCCTTTTTTTCCTGAAGCAATTCTGATTATTAATGCTTATAACCCACCCATGGGTAAAGAACAGAGTTTTGGGGCATCGCTCAGAGACTTGGTTGTTAATAATCAAAAGGAATTTCCTAATGATGGACTTTTGATAATGGGTGATCTTAATGCCAGGATTGGACCAGATGCTGAAAGTGTTTTAAAGATTATGGATATTGACATATTAGGAGAGTTTTTGTTTATGAAAACTCTATGAATATGAATAGAAAATCTATGGATCTAAGAGTTTACCCAGCAGATTTACAACTTTATGGACCTGTATTGGATTTTATGCTGAAGAAGATGCTAAATGGCAATACTTCTGAAGTATTGAAGATCCTCAGGGAAATCTCACTTTCATCAGGGGCTCTGGGGGGAGTGTAATTGATTATGCAATTATCTCCCTTTGCCTAGAAGAATATGTTTATGGCTTTAGAGTGGGGGACCAGGTTGACAGTAATCATTTTTCTATTCAGTTTGATCTTAGCTGCCCAGATATGGGGTGAAAACAGACATGACGCTAACCACCCTTTAACCACCCTTGGTGGTCATTTATGCATGTTGCAGGGCTGTATTGGTGCCCTATGTAGCCCTGTAACATGCATAAATGACCACCAAGGGTGGTTAAAGGGTCGTTAGCGTCATGTCTGTTTTCACCCATGGTTAGATCAAAAATGTCCCCTGAATGTGACGGTGAGCTGGAAGCAGTTGGTACCTGGCTGCGAAGGTGAATGAAAAGGTGGCTGTTTCTCTTTTATGAAATAATGCTCTTGCATTAAGGAATCAGCTGGTATCTTGCTGCAGATATTAATCAAGCCCTATTAGTTTGGGACAGTTTGATGAATGACTTAGCTCCACTGCTCTCCTTCACCCCCAACACCAGAGATCAGAAACCGTTAGGTCAGAATAGCTGGTGGGGTAGCGATTGTAGGAATGTGAAAAGTGTTGTGAGGGGGATGGCATGCCAGCTAAAAAAACAGGCAGACATTAAGGTAGTGCGAGATTATCATTGTCAGTTTAAGGCATATAGAGATTTATTGAAAAGTAAAAAGGATAAATATAGTGAAAGGCAATGGCAGAGGCTTTTAACAGCATTTTCAAATAATGATGGTCGTCTCTTTTGGAGAATAATGAACAACACGTGGAATCAGAATAAACTATATACAGAACCCAAAATTCTGCAGACCGAATGGGTTAGACACTTTGCAAAACTCTTTGGCTCTTCTGTGGCTGTTAATTCTCCAGTTTTGCCAATTATAAAAGATCTCCCGGAATGGGAACCAGTTACGACTGAAGAAGTAAGTGATGCTATCAGCTCTTTGAAATCTGGCAAAGCCCCCTGTTCTGATTTCATCCCCAGCAAAGTATTTACATTTTTGCCTGAATGGTGGGCAGCCGCTTTGGTCCACCTGTTTACTCTGATTAATAAGACCGCTGAGATGCCTGCTAGCCGGAGGCAAAGTATAGTGGTGCCTATCTACAAAAAAGGGGAAATATCAGACCCCCCAAACTATCGTCCTATAAACTTACTCTGCATTGTCTTTAAATTATATTCTAAACTTCTATTTGTTAGATTGCAGGCCTGGATAGAGGAGGAAGGTATTATAGCGGAGGAACAAGCAGGTTTTTTCTCTGGGTGTAGCACTATTGGATTGGGCGTGCTTTTGTTTTGTTCCATCTACTTCACAAATATAAAAACAGGAATGTTAAACTTTTCACTGCTTTTATTGATTTTTCTTCTGTGTTCGACCTAATTAGCAGAGAGAAGCCTTGGGAAGACTTACAATGTTTACAAATTGACTGTAGGTTGTTACAATTGATAAAATCCTTATATGCAGATATGTCACTAAAAATCCGTATTAATAGAAGAGGTTTATTATCTGACCCAGTTAGTACAATCAGAGGGGTCCGTCAGGGCTGTCTTCTGGCCCCTACACTTTTTAATCTATATGTTAATAAACTGATTATAAAGCACAGAGATGTGGGAAGATATATGGCTCCCTGAATTAGTGAAAAGAAGATCTCCATTTTGATGTATGCTGACGATACTATTCTGTTGTCAACGAGTAGACTAGGGCTAATTTATTTTATTTATTTATTTTGCTATTTTTCTACCCCACACCCTCCTGCTCCAGAGCAGTTTGGGGCGGCTTACAAGATGTATAGCAACAATAATAATAAAACAAACACATAATATACAATTTAAAATTCATTTAAATGCTAAAAATATACTAAAATGGCAGAACACCCCCCCTAAACCCACCCTACCCGTCTCCTTCTCCAAAGGCCCAGCGGAACAGCCAGGTCTTACACTGTCTTCAGAAAGAGGAGAGGTCCGGGGCCAAGCAGGCATGTTGAATGATTTTGGAGCTAACATTTAATTCTGAGTTCATCTTTTTTACAGTCTTAAGACTAAAGTGATGGTTTTTGCCAAATGGTTCATTTCTAAGAGTTGGTATATTGAGGACCACAAAATTGAGCAGGTGAGATCTTTTAACTATCTTGGTATAGTCTTTTCCTTTAATGGCACCTGGGGGGTACATCTTGCCTCAGTGAAACAGGCAACTAGGGCCTTGACAGCAGTTTTCCTAAAGTTCTATCGCACCAGAGGCAGGTCTCAGCTATTATTAGCTTTGAAGGTTTTTGAAACCAAGATCATGGCCAAGATGCTATATGGAGCCCAGATATGAGGTATTGATCCATTAGTGGCAAATTCTCTAGAACCCCTTTGCAATAGGTGTTTATGTAGTTTAGTAGGAGTCCCACCTTCTACCTCATCATCAATCTTGAACTTGGAGCTGGGTATGTTATCCTTTACCGCTAGGCTAGAGACATGTATATTCACCTTTTGGCCAAAAATCCAAAATCTTCCTCATACCTCCCTTGTTAAGCTGTGCTTGGAAGAGAAATATGATGATAAGTGGTGTAGGAAGGATGTGTGATGGCAGAGATTAAATGGGAGATTAGGCCAACTGGGATTCTCAGTCATTTCTTTTCAGGGGCACCCCCAGAAGGACACTATAAAATCCATTAACCAGAGGATTAAGGACATAGATAGACAGCAACAAAGGGTCTTGGCTGCTAAATCTAATTTCTCATCCTTCTATAAATACCTGGTATCAGGTCTAAAAGGGGCAAATTATCTTAGGGAGCTTTCAGACACAATTATGTGGCAGGCCTTTATGGCCTTAAGGTTTCAATCTATGAAATCGGCCATACTCTATGGACGCTATAAGGGCATCCCATATATTGGAAGATATTGCCCTTGTCTAACTGGCATTGAGGATTTGGAGCATTATTTGCTTAACAGCCCACTATTTTTGGTCCAAAGAGATAATCTCTTTCAATCTCTGGGTTTAGATTTACAGCGACCAGCCATCCAGAATTTCATTTATCTTCTGGGAGATTCTAACATAGAGAGAACTAAGAGGGTCGCAGTTTTTGTGGTCAGAGTTGCTAAGATTAGAGCTAAATTCCTGGATACTGTGAGTATTTAGACTCAGGTGGCCCCTGCTGACAAGTTATATAGACATGTTCCCTTTGAGGTGTATCATTGATAGGAATGATATTTGCTTAATATTTGTTATGGGATATTTTTGGTTTTTATATGTATGGTTTTTTGGAGTATTTGTGTGAATTTTTGTTACATTGTTGATGTATATTGTCATGACCTTGGGGTCAGTACAATAAATCAATAAACTGTTAACTGTGGGCAACCATTTGTGAATTAGATCCTTGCCCATCCTCGCTGGTAAAAGCCAGATGGGAGAGACTGCGGCCATTGCTGGCTGGGATTTTCGGACCCCCTTAAAATGGCAGTTCTCCAGCCTCTGCTCAAGAATCCATCTTTGGATGTTGACTCCCAAGCCAGCTATCACCTGGTCTCTAAACTTCGCTTCTTAAGAAAGGTTATTGAACAGGTGGTTGCCCAGAAGCTTCAGGTTCATCTCAATGCTGACGGATTCCTGGACCCTTTTCAGTCAGGCTTTCATCTGGGGTACAGCACGGAGCCTGTACTTGTGACCTTGGTTGATGATCTACATCTGGAGATTGGCAAGGGCCCAGTTGATTTTGTTGGACCTGTCAGTGACCTTTGATACAGTTGATCATTATTATTATTATTTATTTTTATTTCTTAGATTTTTATCCCACCCCTCTCACTCTCAGGCCACTCGGGGAGGCTAATGTATAAAACAGTAAAAACAATATAGTGAATATAAAACATAAATATAAATATATAATACAATAACAAAAGACCCCACAACACTAAGAAAATCAACCCTGATCTGTTGTAAAAAAATCAGTTGTAAAAACATAACCCTCCCAATACTCACTAACCCATCCCATTCCACCCCCAATGCCTGATGGAAGAGCCAGTTTTACAGCTTTGCCGGAAGGACACAAGATCTGGGCTGAGGCGAATCTCTGCCAGAATTCCACAAAGACGGCCAGCCACTGGGAACACCAGTGTAAAGTGCTTCCTGTGGCCCATCCCATTAAGCAGATGGGCCGCCACATTTTGCACCAGCTGCAGCTTCTGAACCATCACCATGGGCAGCCCTATGTAGAGCGTATCCCAATAATCCAGTCTTGAGGTGACGAATGCATGGATAACAGTGGAGAGGTCGGAGTCCGAGACATATGGGCGGAGCCTCTTCACCAGATGTAATTGGCGAAAGGTGCCCCTGGCCACAGCTGACACCTGGCGATCCAGGTGCCTCTGCGAATCCAGGAGTACTCCCAGGCTCTGCACAGATGGAACCAAAGGAGAGCGAACACCCCTAATTATGGGAGTGCCCCCCTCTCCCAGATCACCAATACACACACACACACACACCCCACCAGCATCACTTCCGTCTTGTCAGGATTGCGCTTCAATCGGCTCAACCTCATACAGTCCCCCACAGCAGCCAAGCACTGGGACAGCAAGGAGATGGCAGGGCCTGTGTCAGATGAAAAAGATAGATACAACCTCCACAAACGGCTTCATATACATGTTAAACAAAAGAGGGAACAGAATGGAACCCTGCGGAACCCCACACAAGAGGTCACCAGAGTATGAGGACAGTGTTCTAGGACTACCCATTAAGATCTTCCTGTGAGGTAGGAGCGGAACCATTGCAAAATGGTCCTGTCCACCCTAGCCAGATCCAGCAGGAGAGTCATCTAATGGTGTCAAAAGCTGCTGATAGATCCAGCAGAACCAGTAGGGTCATCTGACCACTATCCAGTTCTACTAGGAGGTTGTCGACCAAGGCCACTAATGTTGTCTCTGTACCATAACCTGGACGAAAGCCTGACTGTGTGGGATCACGAAAACCAATACCATCCAGATGTACCTGCAGCTGATGGGCCAACACCTGTTCAATAACCTTCCCTAAAAAGGGAAGGTTAGAGACAGGCCAATAGCTCTCCGGGAGGGATGGTTTTTTGAGGAGAGGCTGGATCACAGCCTCTTTGATGCAGTCCGGCACCCTCCCTTTCTGAAGGGAGGCATTGATCACCCCGGCCAGCACTCATTTTATATTGTTTGGTTTTATATTGGTAGCTTTGTCTTTTAGGGATTTTAAACTGTTTTTGTAGGGTGGGATGTGAAGGGGGAATGGGGAGTCATGGGGGAGAGGAAGTAACCCCCCCCGTGAGCGGGGGGGCCTGTTGGAAGAGGGTGGGAGGGGGGTACAAGTATGTGGGCAGAGGGTGGGAAGGAGTGCCTTGGTTCCCTGGTGAGAGGGGGTATGGGCATGGGGGAAGAGTGTGGAAAGGAGTGCCATGCCCTCCGTGACAACTCCCTGTGCTGGTCCCACACTGTGGTGGGGTCAATTGCCCACCACAGGACTGTGCAGTGATCGGGTCTGTGCAGCTAATCTGAGTGCACCCTTTGACCCTGCTCACACAGCAGGCAGGAGGATGTCTCCTTACTTTTAAAGGTAGCGTATGGTACACATCTCACATACTTTTATTTAATTGCCAGTGCTTTTCTACCCATAATTAATTCAATTAATCCTAAATAAGCAATATTAGGAAGGTACCTTGGCTCTCTGCTATGTATGTATGTATGTATGTATGTTATTATTAACACACATTTATATAGTGCCAGCAGTGTACCTGGCACTTTACAAAGTAATACAATAGACATGGTCCCTGCCCCTAGGGATTACAATCTGAGAGACAGGAGCTGGGGGAGAGACTTAGGAAGGGGAACAGAGGGAGAGACAAGGGGTCTAACATTCATGAAGATGCGAGGTCTCAAGTGCACGTACTTGGCTTGGTTACGATGAGAATGACAGCAGGCAGGTCCATGTTGCAAGGATAAGGGTAAACCGATCGTAGGTATAGGAATAGTGGCTCAGCAGGATAAAGAGTCAGACAGAGCAGAGCGAAAGAGGTGAGTTTTAAGGAGAGATTTGAAGGTATGAAGGGAGGGGGCAAGGCGGATGTGGACAGGGAGGGAGTTCCAGGCATGGGGGGCAGCAAGTGAGAAGGGACGAAGGCGCTTAGGGGAGCAGGGAAGGCGTGGAAGGGTGAGAGAAGGGACAGAGGAGGAGCGAAGTGCACGGGCTGGAGTATGGAGGGCGATAAGTGCAGAGAGGTAGGGGGGAGCAAGGTTGTGAAGAGCTTTATAGGTGAAGACTAGGAGCTTGTGCAGGATTCGTTCAGGAAGGGGAAGCCAGTGAAGCGAAGAGAGGAGGGGCTGCACATGGTCGAAGCGACTGGCGAGGTAGATGACCCTGGCAGCAGAGTTTTGGACAGAGATGAGGGGAGAAAGGTGAGACCGGGGAAGGCCAGTGAGAAGGAGGTTACAGTAATCGAGGCGAGAGATGACCAGAGCATGAACAAGAGTTTTGGCAGACGAGACAGAGAGAAAAGGGCGAATCTTAGCAATGTTATGGAGGGAGAAGCGACAGGATTTAGCAACAGAGTCAATGTAGGGTTTAAAAGAAAGGGCTGAGTCAAAGATGAAGCCTAGGCTACGGGCTTGGGGGACAGGCAGGATGGTGACTCCATCAATAGTTATTGACAGTGAGGAAGGAGAGGAAGGATGAGGGGGGAAGATAAGGAGTTCAGTTTTAGCCATGTTGAGTTTGAGTTGACGTTGAGACATCCAGGTAGAGATGTCAGAGAGACAGTTGATGAGACAAGCTTGAACAGAGGGAGAGAGAGAGGGAGTAGAGAGATAGAGTTGAGTGTCATCAGCATAGAGGTGGTATGTATGTATGTAGTGCCAGGAATGTACCTGGTGTTTTACAATAATTAATTATAGACAATTCCAGTGGTCAAGCCCCAGTGGGCTTACAAACTAGCACATTAAAGACAGGACAAGCGCCCCAGTGGGCTTACAAACTAGCGCCTGTCAGAATGCAATCTAACGCCAGCATAGGGAAGCTGGGCACATGAGTGCGGGGAAGCCAGGCAACTCGACCCATCTCAGAGTTGAGGTGCCACTTCCAGGAGTGGCCTCCTATCCCTGCCCCACCTCCCTCCCCAGGCCCCAACTGAGGGCCAGCCCCTGGCTGTGATATGGCTGCATGTGATGGGTGCTACTGCCCCGCAGCCTTGTTCCGAATGTGGTGAGGTAAACACGTCCAGCCACATGAGATGCCCTGCCTTGGGTAGCCTTACCCCATTTGGGGTAAGGCTGGTCCTTGACACACCCTCAAATTTTCCCAAGGATGCATCACAGAGCAGCTGACTGCCTGCTCCACAATGGGATGGGGCAAACATCTGGCCGCCCTTGGGCACATGAGCCACTGCATCGCTTGGCTCATTTTCCCAGGGAGGGGTAAGGCTACCCAAAGAGTGGTAGCCTCCCTAGTCCATCTCAGGTGGCTGCATCCATTATGAGTGCTACAAAGATAGCAATGTGCTGTGCTCTCTTCAAAATGGACAACATTTTTTGTTCTTTTTCATTTGCTACTTTGCTGTGTTGTACGACAAACATGAAAAGGTTTTAATCAAAGATAGCCATAATATTTCTAGTTCTTAGCCACACTCTAAACTTGTACTGTAGAGTCCAGGGTAACCTTTTTTATGCATGAGGTTGCAGGAGTGCAAGCGAAGTTTGAATAAGGACATGGTTGAGGCAGAACTTCCGTCACGCGAGATCTGCAGTGTCAGATGTTAGTGCCTGAGGCAGAGGTCAACACGTCCGTCACGCATAGGCGAGACCGTCTGCTTCTCTCAGTTGGAGAGGGATGTTATTTTCTTAAGGAGCAGGATGTTATTCCTAGAGGTCTGGCCCTTGGTAAGGTCAACAGTAATATTTTATGGTTAATGTTTATGATTAATTTTGGCTGCAGCCTTTCCTTTCAAAATTTGTATTGTGTCAATTCGAGCTGGTGAAGGCAGAGCTTGACAAGGTTAAGGCGTGAACCATACATTCACATTTCCTCCCAAAATAAACATTAAAGCAGTAATGCACATGGGAACTGGGCAAAAAATTCCTAACTCAAACCAGAAGATTCATGCAAGGAAGTGAATGCATTGGGATCCAGGATAAGAAAAATAAAAAGAAGAATGGAAATTGACTAAACAGAACCATGGCTGCAATAATGATACTTTTGCATCAGCCCTCTTGTGCAGTCATCATTGAAAAATTACTATTTCCTTCTTCCCTTACAAAAAGGGAGTTTGGTACAACGATATTAGCAATGTAAATCTTGGAGATTCACAGTCAAAGTATGGCCAGTAAGTAAATTGTTGACTGCTGCTTGGCAGAGACAGAATTAGTTGGTATCAATATTTTGATGTTGCTTCATTTAAAAAAAAGAAAAATCTTAAATTTTGACTGAGAAAGTCCCAAACTGCATTTTGAATGGGAACTTTATTTTTAGTTTTATATGCAATTCAGAACTATAATTTAGTTTTTGCTCTCAGCTGTAGGAGACTATCACAGTTCTGCCTTCAGTCTTCTCCTGCTTTAATGAACTCTAATCATATTTGCAGAATAGATTTAGTTTGAATTCCTCAGAGATACTTGGACAAAAGGTAGAGTGGGACTTTTTAAAGAAACGAAAATGCTCTTTTAGTAGGAGTACACAAAATTGCCTTTTTGGAGATGAGACAGGATCCTAAGATTTTCCTCTTTTGTGTGCTAATGCCAATAAGAGGCCTGTGTGTTAAAGGATGAGATTTTTCTGTAAGTTGCAGTTCCCTTTTTAGGGAAGGTTATTGAACGGGTTGTGGTCAGCAGCTACAGGGGCATCTGGACTGTATCTGTTTTCTGGATCCCTCGAAGTCCGGTTATGGCACTAAGACTGAGCTTGTGGCTTTGGCCGACAATGTCTGCCGTGAATTGGATCAGGGTTGTTTGACCCTGTTGATGCTGTTAGATCTGTTGGCTGCTTTAGATACCGTTGACCATGAGATGATGGTGACTCGCTTGTGGGAAGAAGCCGGAGTGGGCGGGACTGTTCTCAAATGGTTCCTCTCCTTTCTGGCCAGAAGAACTCAGCGAGTGGAGCTTGGGGATTATTTTTCATCGCCCCGGGACCTCTCGTGTGGAGTCCTGTAAAAGGATCCATCTTGTCCCCTCTCTTGAGCAACATGTATATGCAGCTGCTTGATGAGGTCGTAAGGAGGTTTGGTGTGCGATGTTATCAATATGCTGATGACACCGAACTTTACTTCTTCTTTTCATCCGACCCAGCAGTCTCAGTGCTTACTCAGTGTTTGGTGGCTGTGGGGGACTGGATGAGGGCTAACCAACTGAAGCTGAATCCTGACAAGATAGAGGTGATGCTAGTGGGGAAGGCAGTGGGGTTGGTGTCCCACATCATTGATGGAGTTTGCCCTCCCCTGATTCCCCAGGTTTGTAGTCTGGGAGTACTCCTTGATTCCCAGCTCCACCTGGATGCATTGTTTCGCCAAGTACATCTGGTGCGGGGGCTTCATCCGTACGTCTCAGACACCGACCTGGCCACTATCATCTATGATTTCATCACCTCAAGACTGGACTATTGTAACGCGATCTATGTGGGGCTACCCATGGTGACAGTTCGGAGACTGCAGCTGGTGCAGAATGCGGCGACTTGCCTCCTTACAGGGTCAGGCTGCCAGGAGCATATGGCACTGGTACACTGTTCTCTGCACTGGCTGCCTATAGTCTTCCTGGCTTGATTCAAGGTGCTGGTACCTATAAAGCCCTAAATGTCCTGGGCCCTACCCACCTGCGGGACCACCTCACTCCCTGGACCAGACCTTGCGATTGACCAGAGGTGCCTTTCCTGAAGTCCCCTGGGTTTCCCAGGGGGCGACTATGGGGAGGGAGTTCTCAGTGGCCACACTTAGACTGTGGAATTCCCTCCCAGCTGAGGCCCAGGTGGCCCCAGACCTCCCTTCTTTTTGACGAACATGTCAGACCTGGCTGTTCTGCCAGGCTTTTGTTGAGGAAGATGGGTGATGGGAGGGGGGCAGAGCGTTAGGGCAGGTGGATTTTGATTATATTTTAAAACTTCTTTGAGCTGTCTGTGGCAGGAAGGGTGGAATACATTTAAAAATAAATACATAATTAAACTTCCAATCACTTCTCTTCTCCCTTTCCAAACTTCCACTGGTCCACATTTTGGATATCACAAGTAAAGAGTAGAAGAAATCTGCATATTAATTGTGCAACAATTTCTACTAATTATTTTAAAGTAGTGGGCAAAAGAATGACAGATCTATTGTGTTGGTGCAACTCCTCCCACCCTCCTTCTCACAGATCCCGTAGGAAGGACTCAGAGACTAAGAGTTAGTTTCAGAACAGCCATTTAAGATGGCTCCTTTATTCAGGTCTTCTCACAGCTGGGGCAGAGAGGGAGACCCCACCTGACAAGATGGCCGCTGAGCTCCCTGGGTTTTTTAAAGGGACAGTACATACATAACAAGCTCCACCTGGACTAATTAACTCCAAAGCTGGACTAATTAACTCCTCTATTTCCTACCAAATCAAAGCCAAGTACCCTATGCCAGGTAATATTATCATTTTGAATGGGCAACAACACTGAGACTCCAACTGCAAATATCCAAACAGTCACCAAAATTTGTTCATATATATTATTTCAAATTTCAAGGCAATTTTTGATTGATGTAAAATTCAAGACTCTCTGAGGCCTATGTTTTTAAAAGTGCAGTTTAATCAGAAATATTCATTATTTGTCAGAAGTTGATTCTCAATATATAACGGTCACAACTTCCAATTGGTGCTCCACAGACAGGCCCTTTTCACACGGGTGCCCCCCCCCCTTGCACATGTGTGTGTTTTCGGGGGCATGTGTGCGAACGCTGCAGCAGGTGCAGGGGGGATGGGGGGATGCCTGTGGGAACACCACGGGCAGTGGGTGGGGCTGTGTGTGTGCTCTTGCACTCCACCCACCTCCACCCATCACCCATGCAACTGGTGCTAATGCCCGAAGCTTCATGCGTGGAGCTGGGTGGGTGTCCATGGGAACACACACACCCCACGGACCACCCACCCACTGTATCACCCATGCATCCCCACACCCACTGTGGCCTGTGTGGAAAGGGCCTTCGTTACAGAAGTCCTGTGGTATTGTTTGTTTTCCTATTGTGTGTAGCTGGTGTAGCCAACTGCACACAAAATTGCAGAGGCTTTCAGCGAGCTATCTGAACAACAATCCGTTTTAGAAGACTTGAAAATAATTTCAAATTACAAAATTATTTGATCATTTTAAATTCTCTTCATTTATAGCTAAAATTGAAAAATCCACTGAAAAAAATAGTATTGTGGATTATTTTTCAAGTTGCAATTATTAGTGATGAGTGGTCTATCCATGGAGCATTGGCAGGGGAGTCTCTGGGCATTTTCAGACAAGACACTCTCCACTCATCACCTACTCACTATAGATGTTGTAGGGTTGCAGTGTTGCCTTATGGGTGCCCTGTAACATGTATGGTGGGTGGATGGGGAGTGT
Source organism: Sphenodon punctatus (assembly GCA_003113815.1). Lineage (NCBI taxonomy): Eukaryota > Metazoa > Chordata > Lepidosauria > Sphenodontia > Sphenodontidae > Sphenodon > Sphenodon punctatus. Next base: position 840,670 of record QEPC01010852.1, read on the forward strand.
CTTGTCTGAAAATGTTCTCTGTATCTGCTGCTCTTTCAACAGCGATGCTAGTTAGTTATAGCCCAGTCTGGAACCAGCAGAATTTCCAGAGCTTTTTCAATCAACTAAGTAGAGGGAACGCCAACCTGGGTAGTTGTTTCACAGTTGATAGCTGCAGAAAACCTCAAGTTGTTGACATATTGGAGAAATTAGGACAACAGACTTATTGGAGAACTTACTGGAGAACTTATTCAGTAAGTTTTTTATTCAATAAGTAATACTGCCGATCTATTGGAGAAAAGAGGCAAGGAGATGAAACTGAGAGGTGCAAAAAACAACACAAAACAAAACCCCCAATGCAATCATGCATTTCTAGCATACTGTAGTGAGTGGCTAACTCTCCAGGTTCTTCTTGTCGTATTTTATTCATTTCAGTTTACCTTTCAGTCTTTGCTCAGTGTCACTCCCAGCGGTTCTCTCATGCCTCAGTGCTATTGATTCACTGGGTTTTTTAGCCCTTCAGACAAGTCACTGCTACACTTGCCTTTACAAATACAATAGAAAAGCTCCAACAATCATTTTACCTTGACCTCTGGATGTAGGTGTGGTAGGCCCTCCTCTATAGGAGCGGCCTGTCTCAGAATTAGCTCTCCTGTACCACACCCAAATACTCCAACCTGTGGGCTAGCGTTGATCCCTTGAGGGGATATAATTTAGGTCGGGTATCCTCCAATTCCCTTTATAGCCCACCGCTGAAACCCCCTCAGATGGGTTTTCTCCCTAATAAAGTGTGTCCCCAAAACATAATGAACATAAAGATCCTCCCTCCTGGGAGCAGGCCATACCCTTGCAGGCCTATAACCAATAGAGACAGCCTAGGGTAGGCCCAGGGATCTAGGTTCCTCCTGGCTACACAGTTAACGGTGTCTTTGGCTCCTTTTGAGCCTGAATGCTGGATCATCAGCCTCACTTTTAGATCCAAGGCTGTCTGTCCTTCCAGCTGGGTCAGGTGCCTCCCCTGCACTGGGGGTTGTGGACTTGCTTCCAGTACACAGGACTGCCTCTATGGTGAGAGAGAGGGAGTGAGCAGGCAGCCTTCCGCTTCACTTCCCTTGGTAACTCCCTAAGTCCAACTGGCAGGGCTATCCTTTTATGCTCCTCCTACTCACTGGATTGGCTGGAGGGAGCAATCCTCTAGACTCAGCCCTGTATCACCTATGCTGGTACTGTAGCCATTGATTAGCTAGCTGCTTTCTTGATTGCACAGGTGTGAGCCCTTCTGGGCTGCAACTTGCTAGTAGTCTGTTTGCAGACTGTTGGCTGGCTACAGCCAGACACTCTGGCCCTTTTAAAATGGGCACATGTGTGTGTGTGTGTGTGTGTGTAGGGTTGGTAGTGTGTGTGCAGTGGGTGGGGGGAGAGTGTAGACAGGCACATACTGACCTTCACCAACCTCCACCCATTGCACACACATGGAACAATCACCTTTTTTGCAGCTTGCTCCATGCGTGTGCGATGGGTGGAGGTGGGTGTGCATGCATGTTCAGGGAAGCAGCACACATGCAAACCCACCCACCACGGGAGACTCACCCACGCATGAACATCGAGATTTCTGGGTGTTCATGTGTGGGTGCCACCTGTGTAAAAAGGGCCTCTGTTACAGTAGGCAAAGGAGTAATTTTGGTCCAAAGTTTGGGTGGGATACCCTGTGTCTCAACTGGATGTTTAAACCTGTACTCTGCTTTCTAATCTGACTTCTCTTAGAACAGAGTCAACTTCAAGGTTGCAGTTCTAATTTTCAAGATATTCAGTGTCAAGGAATAGGATGTCTGAAAGACCTGCTAATTCTTCAGAATGAGAACTGTGGCACAATTGAATTGACCACACCAATGAAAAGGCTTCTCTAAACAAGAATCAGGACCCTCTGGGGACCACTCCAAGATAGTGAAACAGACTCTCATAAAAACTAAGAATCACCACAAACCAGACTGCTTTTTGTTCTAGGTACGTACAAGACATGTTGCCTCCTCATTGCAGAAAGAGGCAATGTACACATATTGTTGGGCAAAAAGGCCAAGACCCATTATTAACACAGTAACAATGACTAATGCTGCGTTCTGACGTTACGTGGGAGAGGTGGGAACTTGCATGATCATGACCACAGCTCTGTAATTGCGGGGATTAGAGCCTGTCAGAATGCACTAATCCCCTTTTATCACACGAGAACACCCGTCCTTGTAAAGGCTACATTTGGAGACTCAGGGCGTTTTTAAACGAGACAAGAAATGCGACTGATCCTTTGATCAGCCGCGTTTCTTTGCGCTCGTTTAAATGGAAAACTTACAATTAAGCCGGCTCTTCCCCGCGTCAGATCAGGCAGGCGATCCTGCCCCCTCCGACGCGGATCGCCGCTGTGCTGGCTTCACGGCACACTTCCGGGATATTTTGACGAGTGCGCATGCGCAGAAGGGTGCGCATGCGCAGAAGGGTGCGCATGCGCATTGAGTCTCTACGCTGGGTCTGATGCTCTTCTGAGCATCAGACCTGGCGTAGAGAGAAAGGCGGGTGCCCGATCCCGCCTCTGAACAATCCCGCTTGTCAGCTGGATCATCTAAAAGCGCCCTCAGTCATGCGTGGGTGTTCTCAGCTGATAAAGGGCATTAGTGCATTTCTGACAGGAGCTAACCTCAGCAATTATAGAGCTGTAGTCGCGATTGTGCAAGTTCCCTCCCCTCCCATGTAATGCTGGAAAGCAGCCTCAGGGTGTCTTTAGACATAACATCAATGGGTGTCTGAATGTGTGTTTTGACTGTAATATGGACACCAGTTTGGCCCTGTGTTCACCATGTGGTGCTGCTTAGACATAATGCCCATCTTGGGACAAATTGGTGTTTTGCTCATCCCCTGATCTCAGCACGCAAGCACTGCTGCCGCATTCCCCATGTTGTACCTGCTAACATGCCACGTGATATCATTAGACACAACTTTGGCCATGTGTTCAGCCGGAACGCGCAAATTGTTCTTGTGATGCAATGATGTTCACATTGCATTTTCAATGGGTGGCCAAATTGGTGTTGGGATTGTTATGGTGCTTACACATAACAGCCAAACATGTGCTTAGGGGTTTTGACACCCGATCTTTGTTATGTCTAAAGCTGCCCTCAGTCTGGGGAAACCGAGCAATAAATCTCAAACTTTGGTGGCCCAGTGCTTCTGTTAAATCTGAGCGGGTTTCACTCCCCACTTCCTAGTACCTTCCAAACCATAAGTCTCCCATACAAAATGGGAGGGGTCCCAGATCTGGCACCTGCTAGGGACATCTTATGTCCTACATAGTGATGCTGTGGGTTTAGGTCAAGCTGTGGGTCATAAGTCCCGTAAGTCCCCTAAGTGGCACATACCTCCTCATACCATTTATGGAGGTGCCTCTTATTTACCATCTTATTCCAGCTATAATCCATTAAACCAACTAATTTGCAGTGGACCACTGAGTTGTGACATGAACTAAACTTGGTGGGCTTGAACGTGCCAACGCATGCAAAAACAACAATAACCCCACCTCTGCCAATGGCAGGTGATGGCACTGCTGGTAAGGCGACCCACCCCCAACAGCAACTGGCCAATATATGCCACAAGGGGAAAAATTCCTTCCTGGCTCCTCAATTTAGAGGTAACCAGCAAAGTCTACTGTGTCAGTTCAAAGGTGATTGGGTGTTCACACTAACCCCCACTCCTGCTGTGAGGTAACCCCCAGTCGCTCCCACTCCCCTTTTATTCAGCCTCAGGGCATGACCACTTGGCAGCCACCAATACACCACAAAGCCCCGAATTGGGCAATAGCCTGAACATTTGAATCCCCCCCAGGGTTAACCCATCATCTCGTGGCAGCTTAAAGCTGCCCAGAGTGCTCCCCGTTCCACTTCCTCAGTCCTGTGACATGAGTGGGAAGAAGGACTATTCCTCTCCTATGCTGCAGGGTTGGGGAGTGGTGTGATGAATTTTTTCCCCATCTTTTCTTCACCAGCACAAATTCAGATCTTAATGTTCATAAAAGAAAAGAAAAAAAAGTCCCCAAACAAAACAACCCCAGCAAAATACTAAAAACCTTAATATAAGATTAAATCTCCCGAATGGCAAATAAAACACTATGCTACACATACGGTCTCACCCTGGGGGAAGGATGAACCACATGAGAGATGTTAACCACATTGTTTATGTGTTTTTGGGAGTCATGTGGATGCTGTGGTGATGAGGCCCAAAGAAGCTAAAGGAGCATGCTCACCCCAGCTGCCAAACAGGGGAGGAGCTGGAGGAGCACATTCACCGGGCCCACCAAACAGCTGATTGGGGGGGGGTGGTATTCCTCTGGGACCCCCTGGTCAGTTGTTTGGTGGGCTGGGTAAGCGCACTCCTCTGGGCCCCCGAGATCAGTTGTTTGGTGGCAGCTTCTCTTGGGGGCCCAATCCTGCTGTGCAGCAGGGGTCCGGTAGTTCTGCCCTGTGTTTATGGTTCCTCAGCCAACCTGTATTGTAGAGGGACTTGTGATGGCAACCCCACTGCCTTTATTCCCCAGGGGGGCTGCTCATTTGAACTGCCCTCCCCACCAGTCCACAGTGTGGTGGCAGCGGTGGCCCTCTCCAGGATGGCCAGTGGAGCTGGCTCACCCCCGTCTTGCTTGTTTTCACCCAAAATAGCATAAACTCTATGATTAGGAAAACCTGAATGAAACTTTGCTTTAAATGACCCAAACACAGCATGAGCAAGATGGGTCAGAATTTTTTTCATCTTACCATAAACACTGCATGGAATGAAAAACCCTCCTGCACTACTTGTCCCTTCTCTGGAGTTTGCAGATGTTGCTAGTACCCTCTACATCTGGAATCCCTTGGTTTTGTTGATTCATAAGATCAAAACGTTCAAATCTAAGCCTTTGCTGTAGTTGACCTGGCGTATTCATAAATATTTGCATTGTTAATGTCGTTATTTTGGATTTGGATCATGCAGAATCTTGGATTGTGCTGCATGAAAGAGGTTACACATAGAAGAACATAACAGTTTGATTTGATTAAAGTTTTCCCAGAAACAAACCTCAAAGACCACTAGCACCAGTCCATTTGCTTTCAATATTTGTGTGTTAAATACAAATTGTCTTCCTGAGGATTCAGGAGGGCAGGACATTTCATTTGATATTTCAGACCAACCAATAGGTCAGTTATAGGTCAATTGTCCCTGCAGCGTGAAAGAAGGTGACAGACAATGTGTTTGGTTCAAAATGGCTGCAACAATTATTAGCTAACTTCAGTTTTGAAAAGGCAGGAGAAACAGTAACCAATAATGAAAACCCCCTTAAACTTGCCAGGTCCAGCATCTTACAACTTCTGAGGCAGACACCATTGCCCAAATTATTAAACTGACTGTGATTCCTTTCTAACAAGGTCCTGAGGGAGCAGTGTCCTGTGCCGCAAGCTAGGGATTGGTGCTATCTTAGCTGGTGCAGACCTCCCAGGGTTAGAAATAAAACTGTGGGTTGCTTACTCTGTCATCAGAAACTATCTGACTCCCACCTCTTATGGAGGTGCCTCAGTTTAATTCCATTTCTAATTTCCATACCACTTTCAAAGATTATTCCAACTCTGGACCTCCACCACAATAGCAGCCAACTTTGCTTCACATGCTTGTCCCCTTCCCCCAAATCCAGACAATCAGATTATAGACCTCAACTTTCCTTAAAGCGTCTTTAGGTACAGGTCAGTGCCCCTTGGAGACAGGTGCACACCGTAATCCCTGTATAATTTCAGCTTCATCCAGAAAATATCACTGTGATCCACCCAATCCCCTTTCTTGATCTGTCACAACCAAAGCCTTATTGCCCTGTTCACTCTCTTTCTAACCCTATACACCCAGTGTGGATTAATTGCCTCTTTCCAAACCTGCTGCTGGAGCAACTGTGAAAAAGACAGCTGCACTTGCGGTAACAGCTCCAAATTTTTGTGCAATTCCTTTTTATCTTGAGCACCAGGCTCCAACCCAGACCTCCATGGGAAGTCATTCTCCCCCAAGAAGATCACTAGAACGTGAGGCAAGAGTCCTTGCTATAATCCATAATCCATCATCTGATCCCACAACATTCCCTTCTTTCTCCTCCTGCAGATCTCTGCCCAGTTGCTTGGAACCAGCTGTGAACCCCAATCTGTCTGCCTGGCTGCATCCACTCCCCAAATCCACACTTCGTTCTGAGCACCATGGTCCAGACTTCCTAGACCAACAGACAAGAGAAAACCAGTGATTGTAGGCATGGGCATTATCCCCCCACCCCTTTTTGGGTTCCCTCCACCCCCCCATAATGTGAGAGGGTGAATGTACAAGCAAAAAGCTCCAGACCACCACCTTCCCAATGACTGGATAATCCTGTCCCCAAACCTGCTGCAACTGCCAATGATGCTGCTCCAATTCTGAATGAATGAAATCCAAACATCTCAGCTGCATCCCCCTCAACCTGCAAACTCTGTTTCACCAATGCTAAAAACTGGCGGTCAGTTAAAGGAAACTCATTACTGTATATCAGCAAGTATACCTCTACTGGTAGGCACAAGGGCATGTTTGCCCTCATGACCTGTACTGGGCATATGGCCTGGTCCCTTGACTCATGCAGTGTAACCCACTTTTCCTTCCCCTCCAGTCTGCCTTAGATTGTCTTCCCCTCAGATCATAGCTCCCTCTGCTAAGGGGCAGAGCCTCCCTTGGGGTATCAGGATGGATGCCCTCTGATGCGCCTCAGGCTACCCCGTTGCCCCTGGGCCTGCTTCTGCCCTTGCCCCAGCCTCCTGAGTCCCCGCACAGGTCCTGTGTGCGCTATGCAGCAGGGAGGCTCTTCTAACCAGCATTCCTCAGTTGATTCTTTACTGCTTGCCATTGCCAATCAGATGATCAGCGCTGATGTACAGCCAGGAGCCAACAGGGGAGGACTGGTTAGAAAATCCTCCCGGTGTGGCTCACAGGACCTGCACAGGGAGGCAGAGGAACGTCTCCTCCAGTTCCTATCTCTCTCCCTCCTGGTGGTGGAACCGGGCTCACTGGCTAAAGTCTCCCCGTGTAGCTATGGAACCTGCATGGGGAGGCAGGGGACGCTTTCCCCATCTTCCTTCCTCCCGCCTTCCCTTCTGCTCTCTTGGGTGGGTCAGAGGCAGGAGGAGGGGGGAAGTTTAAGAGGAGTCACCCTCCAACCTCCAGTGATCATTCTCTAGGCGCCATCCCGGGGAAGCAGTGCTGTTTGGAGGATTGGGGGTGGGGGTAGTGCCAGGGACCCCCAGCATGGGTTCCTATGGAGGAACCCAGCCAATCAGAATGGCCTTTAGAGCAATTTAGGGTGTATTTTCCAGTTGCCCTTGCTGTCCTGCTGGGAGCCTCTGGAGCTGTCTTCCCCCCCTTCCCCTCTGGTAAAGAGGGGTAGAGAGCGCACTTTCTCTCCTCCCTCCCCTCTTTACCAGAGGGGAGGGGGGGAGAGAGAGAAGAGGGTTTGGCTCAATTCGCAGGCTTCTGCAGAGGACAACTGGATCCTTCCTTTGGGTGAGTAATATTTTTTTAACTTACTTTTCTTTTATTATTTTTTATGATTTTATTTTTTAATCTTTTTATTCTTTTAATTTTTTATTTTGGATTTTTGTAGGGTTTGGGGGTATTTTGGTGGTTTGGATATTTTAAATATATTTTTGGATGTTTTTATAATTTTTGGTTTGGGCATTGACTATATTTAAAAATATTTTTTTTATCTTAGATTTTAAAAATAATTTGTTTCTGTTTGTATGTAGTTTAGATACTGGATATTTGGAGTGGGTATATTGCGTGTAGACTGAGTGCAGCAGGGAAATGTATTTCTTAGATTGTAACACCCCACCCCACACCCCACCCCCGGGGCAGGGACCCTGACTATTTTCAACAGTTGTAAAATCCCAGGTACATTGCTGGAGCTATATAAAAATGTAATAATAATAATTTTAAAATGCAGCAGTGGGAACACTTCAAATATACTTGTTTTTCATGTGCCCGTATATTGTCTTATAGTGTTGCACTTTCTAGTGACAGCCCCTTTGAATTTTATCCCTCGTCCTCTGTAATTTGATAGTTAAGGAAGTTGAACTTTGAATGTTTAAATTGGTTGGTTGGGATATTTTGGTGGGCTCATAGTGGAAAAAATCACAAACAACATCTAGAAGTTTTTCCAAATAATTTATTTGTTGATAAAGTTGTTTGGTGACTTTAAAATACTTAAAAAATACTTGCTGATTTTGCACACAGCCTTGCGTGATTTTAGTGGTTTTGAAGGAGGAAACAGCCATTTTTGCCACTTTGAATTTTGCCCCCGACTCTACTTTGAATTTGGGATCTCAAAGATTTTTCAGTGTATTTTTTCTCTCTTGTTCAGTGGTCTGGGAGCTTTCAGCTTGCAGGAAGGACTGAATAATAATTTCATAGAAATCAAATAAATATGCAACATTCAGATTTTTTTCTTCGCTGCATGTGTCAACCCTTTAGCAGAACAGAAGTAATAACTAATATCCTTAAACAGTGCTACACATCATAATATCATTTAACATTGGGTATTTTCAGATGTTACGGGGCCTGTTGGCCCCGTACCAAAATCAACCCATTCGTTCCCTGCCGGGGTCACCCCATCACGCCATATCAGACGTGCCGGGGGGATCCCGGCGGGGAATCCGGGA